>CM076570.1:812486983-812962321 GCA_034641835.2 Pinus albicaulis
TGATATTAATGAAATGAAGTGTTATTTCCGCTGCATCTCTGTATTTATGGTTATGTGTTTATTCTGTTGCGTTCCTGCATAAATCTGGATCAATGATCCACTCTGACATACACACCTTCATCCACTTCACCCCTCTGATTGGCTAAAATTTTATTTTTTTCTCCAACTCTAATTTCTACAGGCAAATCCAGCAGCTACAGGATTCCTGTAGCACTAGAGGAAACTCTTGTAAATCCTACAATAAAGTCATTCATGAAGGAATATTCTCTCTCAAGGATTTATGAACTTCAAGGAGTGCATGATAATTCATGTTTTTCCTATACCTACCATTCCAAACCCCTTATTTCAGTCCATGCACAAGGATTTTCTCTCTAAACCCTATGTTTCACCATTAGCAGCTAGATAATCTCAAACTTGGTATGAGACCTATTCACTCACCTATCCTCCACTCCATTCATTTCATGACTCCCTTCATAGCCTCCATGAACCATTTCCCTCCATTTCTGAGTAAATTTAAGCAATAATAAGAAATAAAAATAATGCTACAGGAATTGGAAAGTTTCCTGTAGAAAATTTGTGTGTGGCACAATAGGACAAAAAGATGAAGAAAACATGATGAGGATGGCTCCAAAATACCACCAATAGAATCCAAGAGGGAAATCACACCAACCATGGCACCTAAAGATCTCCATGCAGCACCTGCAAGAAGAAAAAAACAAAAAAAAATAAAGCAGCTCACTCAGAAAAGAAAAGCAACTCACTCAGAAAATAAATAAGAAAGTAAAAATACAAGAAGAGATCATGGCTGCAACCACCAGCTTCATCTCCTTGCACGAGCTCATGTAGAACCACACCAAAACTAGGTACTCTCAGGTATGGCCATTCACCTCTTGCTATGCATTCATAATGACTAAAATAGTTTAATGTCCAGTTTTAGAAATCTAAAAGGCAAAAAGGTGGTGAGTTAACTTGGCCACCTTCGTAAAGTTAAAATGGAGGAAAAGTGAAAGTACATGCCACCTAGAAAAGTTGAACCAAGTCAAGAAGGAGTGAATGGATACGAAGAGGGTGATTGCGAGGCTGAAAAATCATTAAGTGGAGTGGGACAAACATTCTCAAAGAGGAAAACTCATGTTAAGTACAAGTCAACAAAACACTCCAAATTTAGTTAAACATTCCACAAAGGTGATTTCTCTCTCATTTTCACCATTTTTTTCATAATTTACAAGAGTAGAAAGAGAATGATAACAGTGGGAGACATCAGGAGAGTAGCATCAAGATTAGATCTTGCATGCACCATCGTGCTACAAGAAACATAGATTTTCTACATTCAACTTCAAAGGCAGATCAACGAGGGTATAGAGGGAAACAAAGACTCATCTATGGGTGAAATTTCTTCCCAAAGCCAACATATCTCAAGAAAAACACCAGAGGACAAAGGTATGTGATTGCCATCCTCCAACACTGATATTTCTCCATGAAATTTAGACACAACAATTTAAATTTGGCAATTAAAGGGTAAAAATTTTCATTTGTTTAAAGATCTCCATCTCCAAGACATCTTCACATAGCTCTCAAGCATCTCACCACTTTCATATCATAACCATTAAAATAGGAGGGGGATTGAATAGAAGGAATCCCACTCACATTAAGAGAATTATCTTCTAAAAACATGGCGAATCTCTCACTATATTATATTATCTTCTAAAATCATGGTAAATCTCTCACCAAATTATATTATCTTGGAAAATCATGGCAAATATTTTAGTGAATTATAAAATCTTACTCATAATGAGTATTTATTGTAATGGCTATGAGCCTTGTTGTCTAAGCAATACCTTTAGGACTAAAATATGTATATTACTCATAGGGAACAGAAAGATATTTCTTATGTATTACAAAAAAGGGAGGATATGAGATGAATGAGATAATCACAAAGCCATTTCATGCTGTACTTTGCATTGACTAATCATAATGGTTGAGATGTTAGTCATGTAATTTAGTTAATATGTGTCAATTCATTTATTATTTTAATTTTTATATTACAATTATTGTGTTTTTATTACAACTTGGTACCAACATATGTAATTTTGGTAAGGAAACGTGTGTTCTAGTTCCAAGTTAGATTGTTTTTCATTTCACCATGGGATAATATTCACACCTAAAAGTTTCTATGGATACATACAATCAATCCAATAGACACAAAATTTTGAAGTACTGGAAAGTTATCAAGTACCCGGTATGGGGTCTTCCATATTACAAGGGCATGTGGCCTCTCAGATGTAGCCACAATTTCTACCTAACATTATTGTTGTCTTATTATAGCGTGCATGCAATTAGTACATATTTTCATTGACCTACCTGGTACCAATAGTCTTTGCTCGAATCTCAGGGTTTACCTTTCATATCTTCCTAAAGTGAGACTGCTTGGAAAGAAATTTTTTTAACCAGAATTGTTCTTTCCTTGATGTATAATGCAAGAAATTAATACATAATTTCCATTGGCCTGAACTACTGAAAGAGGTTATCCCCCCCCCCCCCCCACCCCTTCAACTTCATATAATTTTTGAATTCTTTTTCTATGGCTTAATATTTAACCAAAGATGACGATTTGAGCATCCAATTCTCTCTAAAACCTGAATCGGTATATGCCACAATTAAAGTCTACCATAAATATGATTATCTACATAAGTTGGTTTTGTAATTTTACAGTTATGTATAAATAAATCATGACAAAGAAGCATGGATATTATTGATCGTTGTCTTTACCATAAATATTTCATGGATCAATGATTAGGTGTAGTTACAAGTTTCTTATTATGTCTCGAAACCCTTGAGTTTGAAACACACATAATATGAAAATGTAGCAATGGTCATCAAAGATCCACTTCATGCAATATATAGATAAATAATATCCTATAAACATGTATTCAACATAAATTTTCTTAGTGTTTCCTTTATAGAATGGGAAACACCACTAGAAAAGAATGTCATGTATGACACACTTAATATATTCTTTGCCTTAGAGATAGTTAATGTAGCAGAAAGTAGCATTTATTAACACAAATTATCAAACCATTAAAGGTATAAACCTTCAACAGAGCCTATAAGAATAAAAACTTCCCATGGTGAACAAATTTTAGCCACAACTACCTCTAGTAGTGGACATGTTGTGTCAATAAGTATCAAGTCAAAGGGGCCAATATTGACATAGTTATTAAAAAAAATAATATGTAATTCAACACTAGAAAATATGTTCAAGTTTAGCTTGTCTGGAAATATACCTTTTGCAATTTCTATATAAATTCATTTTATCTCAATTAGAGATTTGTCCCTAAGGATATCCTAGTGATCAATTTGGATAAATACAATGCATTGCAGCCATGACCATGGATCTAAAATTCTGTTGATGGTCAAATCTTTAGCAAAGATACTCCTAAGGACTAATCAATCTAAAATTTCCTTCCATAAATCAATAGGGAATTTTCAAACAAAAATGAAAAGTCTTACTAGAGCATATACTATCAGCAAGCGAAACTAGATAAGTTGTCCCTAATTTTGAGCCCTGCTCCAAAATGATGAAGGGTGCCTTAGATGATGACAAATAAATTGTGTATAAGGCATATCGTCACCCAATTAGTGCATTTTTTTCTATTCACTATGTTCAAGTTGTGGCACAAAATTATCCCATGAGAGTGATGGAGGTTCCTTAAGATTTAATAAAACAATTTATAATGAAAAAAGAAATTGTCGTTAAACCATGATTACTACCTAAAAATGGGTGGAACCACATGACACAAGCATGGTAAGTTGTAACCAATAATTTTATGCATGGTTCTATATATTTTAGGGCTACAATCATAAATATTCTACATGGTTATTAATGATTTCCATAAAGAATATCCATTTAAATTTGTTCATGATCCTCTTTCATAATTGTTGTATGGGTAGTGGTGTTCATGTTTTCCTATAATTTTAAAGATTTTTTTCAAAATATTTTGATGGTTTTTCAACACCTTCAGTGGGTAAATAGTGTTGAATCAATATCATGTTCAGTGTCTTGTGTATAGAGAGGTAGTCATTATAGTTCCCCTATCTTCTAGACTAATTGTAATCAAGTTATTTAATATTTCAACTAATTTATAATGTCTTTGTCAGTGTGGTACATTGGTAAGTTTTTTCTACTACATTAATTTGATAAGAAATTTTTGAACAACTCGTGGTCAATATTAAATATTATCCCCTTACCTAAGAGATAGTGTCACCAATAATTTAGTGTATCCACAATTCCATACAACTCCTTATGGTTGGATACTTGATCATCACTTTAGAGAATGTCTTCAAGTGTCTGTTCCACCAAGCATGGCTCTCTTGACACATATTAATATCAAACACCACTTATTGTTTAGCATTGTTAGCATAGGTTCATTTATATTTGTGTCTTGGATTCATCAAAATATTGTTGTTCACCTGTTTATTTTTATTCTACATTTTCCTTGGTTAAGGAACTGAAACACAATGAGATAGTAGCACAATGAGGTAAATGAAGTGAAAATTATAGTTAAACATTGTATATTTTTACAAAGAGTTATGATGCAAATTCATAAGAATGACACCTATCCTTCAACATTAAGCATTTCCATGCTAATGAAAAATGTATAAATAGGGCATAAAACACTATTATCAGAAGTCAATCTTATATAAAGAGGATACACACTGAACCCAACTAAACATTTCCCTTTATTGGAACTACCCATCATCAAAAGTAAGTAAAATGAGTCTACATATTTAACTTAGAAGCATGATATGTCACAGAGGAAAACTTTCATAATAGAAGGTGCCTTCCCACTCGAAGTTTCACAAACCGTGAAGTAGAATATGAGACAAAATAATTATTTCAACATTTTGTCATTGGAAAATATGTTATTTAACTTCCACATTATTGTCTAATAACGTCTATTATTTAACAACACAGTGGCATTAATATTTAAATATCACATTTTAGAATACTATTCTACTAACATCTAATTATGTTTTGTATTATTATGATACTTTGAGTCTCCGAGGCAGCCAAAAATTCGAACCCACCTTATTGTCTAACGTTTAGGGGATGCTAGCTTTCACAAGAAATACAGAGTCTTTGCAAACAATACTAAAATATCACTGGAAAATAAAAAAAGAGCCTTGACACTTTTGTGTGCAATCAATAATGTTAAAAGAAATAATATTTACAATAAAAACCAATTCAGAGCCCCCGCATCCCAATCTAATATTAAAACAATGGCCACAATTTAAAAATATGTGGAGGTTCAATGCCAGTTATAAAATGTGTTATAAAATTGTACAATCATACCTCTCGAGGATAACCTTATCTAACATAACTTGAAACTCCAAGCCTTTGTTAGAGTTGGCAATAAATCTATACAAAATAAACCTCTAAGTCTACTCACTACATGTTAAGTGTTACAACAAATTGCTTAAATAATATTGTTATCCATGCATCAAATTTTATAGTCGAAATGGCCTGGTGAAGTGTTTTTTTTTTGTCTATTGTGGCTAAATATTAGACACCCAACCTTTTCCAAAAATGGTAGTAAAGCTATAAAAAAGAAACCTCTAAGTCTACTCGCAGCATGTTAAGTGTTACAGCAAATTTCTTAAAGAATGTTGTTGTCCCTGGGTAAATTTTATTGTCAAAATTGTTTGGTGAAGCATTTTTTGTCTATTGCAGTTAAAAATTAGACACCCAGCCTTCGTCTAGACTAGAAAGCACGCTTTAGTAAAATAATAAATTAGTAATATTCATGTGCACTGTAGGCACCTTTCCCCGATTAATTGATATCTAACCTTCACATTTAAATACAACAATTTTTCCACATCCCTTAACTACACCATGTAGAATTCCTTTGAGGGTATACAGGACTCAGCTGTGAAATGAAATGAAATTTGGAGATGGCGATGCAACTGAATATTTCTCATAAATCCTTTCTTAACATCTATCTATAACTCTTTAAAGGAATAGCTGCAAAAAATCCTTTCATAAACACCTTGCAATGCTCCTTTTCTCTACAAATAAGTTTTTGTTTTGTATCTATGTTTCCTTGAGCCTTTGGTGATTTTTTGTCTTTAAATTAGGAAGTTTCTCACTAACATTTTCTACATTCTCCACTGCAACATAGAGTAAATTGGTATTGTTCTTTTCTTCTTCTAGTTGTTTCTCTCTTTTTGATAATTAGTACACTTATGTTCCTTAGATAACTTTAATATGCAGTTCTGATTACACCCTTCAAAAAATCTCTCTCCAAGTTTATTGATTATGTAATGTGCTTCCTTTTCCATCTTGAGTATAAAAAATGATTATTTTGGTTAACTATGTAAATGTGCAGTTCATAACTATCAGTCTCATTGACAATTCCATTTGTAATTTATTTCAAGATACTATGAAATGACATAAGCCTGTGAAGGAATTCATAGGAATCTCCCAAGCCTTTAGGCTGGAAGAGGCCAATGGGGGGTTTTCTAGGAATAACAAACAGAGGACATGTGTTTGACTACAATATTTTTTCCAAATCAAAGTGCTCATCAAAGAAACTTTCTCAATATTCCTCTACTTCCCATAACTTCCTCCACTCCAGAGATAATTCACGTATCAATGTGTCAGATTATGATCATATTGGCATAGAATTGGGGTTGTTTTGTAACCAGTCATCAATAATTGCTACCAAAGTAGTAAAAGCACTCTCCCCTACAACACGTTCACTTTGTTGGTCAATTGAAGAAAAAAATAATTCAGTTGATAGCTTCATTTGTCCATCTCTGCTAACCAGTTCTTTATGTTCCCAAATACCAATGGTAAAGTTGTCATATCCAAATTATAAACACCCAGAGATGTTCAGAGCTACACTGGAATCAATCTCATTGGCCTGCAATAGATAAACATATATTGATATCAATATCTACAAGTTGTTGTAAGAGATATTTAAACACAAATGAAGCAACAAATAACAGGGTTCCATTAGTTTCTAAATTGATGTTGAAGTAACTTAAATACTTGAAAATAATCCATATCTAGAAGCATAGAATTGTAATCAAAAGTATTCAATCCAAATAAAATATCTAAAACAGTCATGAGTCATGCCAAACTAAGTAACACACATACAAACTTGTTTTTAGCACCAAAATGAAGCACTAAAAAATGCCAAAAATAGTACAATCACCCATAAGTATTACACCAATACGTTTCCCTATGGTCTAGATAATGTGACATAGTTATAAAGGAAGAAAATATCAAGAAACGAGTTGTATGTCACTAGGTAAGGCCACATGGTGAATCCTGATTAAAAGGAACCCAAGTCACCAACCATCTCCTCTGGATAAAAAATAAACATAAATTTACAACAAAACTTAATGTTTGATATATTTTTAGTTAAAAATGCGAAGATCCCAAATTGTAACCACAAGCATTCAGGCCAAACACATTACCATACATGATACGTAATTGTTGATTGTAGCAGCAAAATAATGCAATCAGATATGACAAAAATAGTACAACCATGCATCAGTATTGCGCATGAACTTTTCCAATATTAAATTTATGGATTGTGCAGAGTGACATGGTCGGGAATAGAAAAAATGATAAGAGATAGGAATCTATGCCATCGGTTGAGGGGGGAAGCTGTGCAGGAAATATTGATTGTTTGTGATCAAAATAGATATCATATCCACCATCTTCTCTACATGCCTTATTCAACAATGGTTCTCCCCTCTCTTGTGCTACTGTGAAACTAACCTTTCTTATTTTCCATGGAAGAAGACTTTTCATGAAAGTTTGCGACAAATGGTTATTAGAGTATGAAGAAGATAGCCCCTCAATTAACTTTGGAATTAGTTCCAGACTCAGTATACTAGGAATCATCCAATTGTTACCAACTACTTTTTCTGTGCATTCTGGATGACAAATATCTTCAATGACAATATTAGCTACAGCAAAAGTCCCATAACTCAAGTGCTTCTTCAATCCCAAGAAAATCATGTAATCGGCTCCACCCGCTTCACATTCATCAGCTGAAGCTGAGCCAATTGACTCAACAAATTCACATCCCTCACTCCTTGGCGACAATTTCTCATCACTTTGATCGTCTTCTTTGAAAAATTTCTTTGATCTCCCAACTGCAACATATTCCATGAAAATTATCACCTTTCTTAAACTTGCTTTTAGAGAAGATACTTCATCTTTATTGGATGAAAAATGGCCTCCAATGAGAGATAGTGAAGGAACTATAACCCTCTGAACAACATCTATTGCTTCTTCAGAGGTCTGAAGCTGTAAAAAGTTGACAAAAATTTGCTTTAATCAAAACAAACATACTTAAGCTAAACATCTAAATAGTTTGGAAAAACGAAACGATCATGAAAAGGAATCCCTATTAATAATTCAGCAAAAAATAGAAATCTCCCACTTATTTTTATACATGACTTAGTATCATCAAGAATCAATAACCCAGAATATCTCCAAATTAATACAATAGAAACAAAATTAACAATTTTCTTAGTCAAAATGCAATAATGTGAAAGAAACAAATGACCTTAATTTCTTCCATTAATTCATTTGAGATTAGGGACTAGTGTATCTGTGTTGTAACCAGATATATTTATATATGCAATAGTTACCTTAGGTAAATAGTAAGTAGTTAGGTAGAAACACAATAGAGTGACCAAAGGAGCTTACACGAAATGCTACATTCAATGTCACTCATCCAATGAACCAAGAAACACGGATATTTTTTCTTTTATTTTAGTATTCTTCACATGACACAAATTTTTCAAGTTTCATGAATGATGTTCCTATGATAGCAAGCTTAGTATTTGGTTCTTGTATCAAATTCTGTGAGTTCCACATGACTACAACATTAGAAAAACCCATCATTTTAAGGGGAGAACATTATTCACAATAGTCACTCTTCCTTAAAACTTTGTCCGTTTATCTCTCCCCACATATCTAAATTAATGTACAAATAAGTGCAAAACAAAAATAGCTGTGCATTTAGAAGGCTTAAAAAGAACAAATATGTTTGTATAGATTCAAACTTCCATTAATTTCTCTCATTGATAAGGTTAAATTTCAAATATAGGCCATGTCCAAAGAGCGTCTCCATCACACCATAGACATCGTTGTCTACAACATTCCCTACACAAGGTGCTATATAAATCAGTAGGTTATTCAATGTCCACTTACAATATTTTCACTAGGAAAATGTGCCTACTCACAACTGCTAAATTCATGCGTATTTTACTCGTAAAAAAAAAAGGTTTTAACCCATGCAAAAAACAATGTCCAAGTTGGAAGGGGTGTGCAATGGGAATCAAATTTCAAGCCCATATTTTTGAGAATATTTTTACAATATGCATAATAGAATTCAATTAATCCATCATATTTTAGAACATGTTTAAGTCACCTACTTATTATTAATACCCTTATGTTTTAACACAAGAGCACACAAATTCAATGAAGCACAAAAACTTTACATCAACTTAGAGAAGACTCAAGAATGGAAATCCACGAGCCAACAATGGCATGAGATGGCCTGCAACAAGTAATTTTTTCTCCATGTTATCATTAGAACCAACCATATTCAGCTTACAAATACAATGATTTAAGAGACTGCACCACTATTTTTCTCTCGCACTCTACTATATATTAAATTTCAGGTTATTACCCTTAGTTTCCTTTCTCTTACAACAGGGGTCTTCAACTTACAAATTTCATGGTGTCATCTGAGCACCCAATAAGTTTACTTACCTTGGCTAAGAATCAAACCAAGATTGGGTGGAAAATATTCTAGTGTATGGATTTTTCACTTCATACTCGAGCCGCTTCATACAACTATCAATAGCCATAACAATAAGGGGTTAAATAATATATAAATTGGCCATATTTTATAACTAGACTCCATAAATTGGTTATATATTGCTTCCACTAATTCAGGCATTGAGATACTAGTGTGCCTGCATTGTAACCAAAGATATTTATATAAGCAATAGTGACCTTAGGTAAATAGTAAGTAGTTATGTAGAAACACAATAGAATGATGAAAGGATATTACTCAAAATACTTCTTTATATGTAACTCCTACAATGCGACAATAAATTGGGATCTTTGTGCTTTGATTTTCACCTTCTTGACATGACACAAATGCTCCAATGTTCACGAATTATTTTCCTATGGTAAAAGGCCTAGCCTTTAGTTCCTGTATCAAATTCTGTGAGTTCCACATGACTACAACATCAGAAAAACCCATCATTTTAAGGGGAAAACATTATTCAAAATAATCACTCTTTATTAACAAATTTTCCCTTTATCTCTCCCCACATATCTAAATTAATAGACAAATAAATGTAAAACAAAAAGAACTCTGAGTTTAGAAGGTTTAAAAAGAACAAATATGTTTGTATAGATTCAATCTTTCATTCAGTTCTCTCATTCATAAGGTTAACTATCAAATAGATACCATGACTAGAGAGTGTCTATATCACACTATAGAAATCATTTTCTAGAAAATTTCCTATACAAGGTGTTGGATAACTCATTAGGTTATGCAATGGACACTTCCAATATTTTCACTAGGAAAATGTGGCTACTCACAACTGCTAAATTCATGCATATTTTACTCGTAAAAAAATTGGTTTTAACCCATGAAAAATACAATGTACAAGTTTTAAGGGATGTGCAATGGGAATCAAAGTTCAAGCCCATATTTTTGAGAATATCTTAACAATATGCATAATAGAATTTAATAAATCCAACAGATTTTAGAACATGTTAAAGTCACCAACTTATTATTAACACCCTTCTCTTTTAACTTGAGAGCACACAAATAAAATGAAGCACAAAAACTCTGCAAACTCCTACATGAGAATCAAGAGTGGAAATCTACGAGTCAGCAAAGGCATGATATGGCCTGCAGCAAGTACTTTATGCTCCATGTTATCATTAGAACCAACTAGATTTAGATTGCTACTACAATAATTTATGAGATTGCACCAAATTTTTTCTCTTTCATTTGACTATCTATTCATGTTAAGGTCACTACTCTTAGATTTGTTTCTCTTACAAAAAAGGCATTCAACTTAAAAATGTCACAATCTATTTTGAGCACCTAGCAAGTCTACCCACCTTCGATAAAAATTGAACATGGGTTGGGTGGTAAATATTCTACTCTATGGATTTTCCAGTTCATACTCATACCCCTTCCTATACCTATCACTATCCATGACAAAAATTGGTTAAAATCATATAGAATTTGGCCATATTTTCGAGCAAGATTCCTAAAACTGGCTATATATTTCTTCCATTAATTCAAGCTTCGAGATTAGAGACTAGTATGTCTGCATTGTAACTAGATATATTTATATATTCCATAGTGACCTTAGGTAAATAGTAAGTAGGTAGGTAGAAACAAAATATAATGACGAAATGATATTACACAAAATAATACTTCAGATTTCACTCCTCCAATGAAACAAGAAACATCAATATTTGTGCTTGGATTTTCATATTCTTCACATGACACAAACTCTCCAATGTTCACGAATGATGTTGCTATGATTGAAGGCTTAATATTTGGTTCCTGTATCAAATTTTGTGAGTTCCAGATTACTACATGTTTAGAAAAACCCATCCTTTTAAGGGGAAAAAATTATTCAAAATAATCACTTTGTCTTAACAACTTTTCCCTTTATCTCTCCCCATATACTTAAATTAATAGAGAAATAAATGTACAACAAAAATAAATTTTATTTTAGAAGGTTTAAAAAGAACAAAGATGTTTGTATATATTCTAACTTTCATTCAGTTCTCTCATTGATAAGGTTAACTATCAAATACATAACATTTCTAGAGAGTGTATCTATCACACCATAGACATAATTCTATACACCATATCCTATACAGTGTTCAATAACTCAGTAGGTTATGCAATGGCCACTTCCAATATTTTCATTAGGAAAATGTGGCTACTCACAGCTGCTACATTACTGCATTTTTTATTTGTAAAAATAATAGGTTTTAACCCATGCAAAGGGTAATGTCCAAGTTGTAATGGGTGTGCAATGGGCATCAAATTTCAAGTCCATAACTTTTAGAATATTTTTCCAATATGCATAAAATAATTCAATTAATACATCACATTTTAGATCATTTTTAAGTCATCGACTTATTCTTAACACCCTTTTATTTTAGCTTGAGCACACAAATGAAACGAAGCATAGAAATTGTGCATACCCTTACATAAGACTCAGGAGTGGAAATCCAAAAGTCAACAAAGGCATGATATGGCTTGAATCAAGTACATTTTGCTCCATGTTATCATTAGAACCAGTGAAATTCAGCTTGAAACTATGAAAATTTAAGATACTACACCACTATTTTACTCTTTCATTCTACTATATATTGAATTTAATGTCATTACCCTTAGATTCACTTCTCTTACAATAGGGGTCTTCAACTTTTAAATGTCACAGGTCTTATGAGCACCCAACAAGTCTATGCACCTTGGCTAAAACTTTAACCAATATTGGGTGGTAAATATTCTAGTGTAATTATTTTTCACTTCATATTCATGCCCCTTCATAGACGTATCACTAGCCATAACAATAAGGGGTTAAAACATATAGAACTTGGCAATATTTTAGAACTAGACACCAGAGATTGGCTATATACTACTCCCATTAATTCAATCTCTGATATTAAAGACTAGTGCATATACGTTGTATCCAGAGATATTTAAATATGCAATAGTGACCTTTGGTAAATAGTAAGTATTTAGGTATAAAGATAATATAATGACCCAAGGATCTTACAAAAAATATTTCCTAAGATGTCACTCCTCCAATGCAACAAGAAACATGGATCATTATTCTTTGCTTTGCATCTTCTTCACATGATACAAACTCTCCAATACTCATGAATGATGTTCCTATAATAGAAGGCTTAGTATTTTTTTCCTGTATCAAATTCTACAAGTTCCACATGACTGCAACATCATAAAAACCAATTGTTTAAAGGGGAAAACATTATTCACAATAATCACTATGTCTTAACAATATATCAGTTTATCTCTCCCCACTAATCTAAATTAACAGATAAATAAATGTACAACAAAAAGAAATGTTATTTTAGAAGGTTTAAAAAGCACATAGATGTTTGTATAGATTCACACTTTCATTAAGTTCTCTCATTGAAAAGGTTAAATGTCAAATACAGACCATGTCTAGAGAGTGTTTCTATCACACCATAGACATAATTTTTTGCAAAATTCCCTACACAAGGTGTTGGATAACTCTGTATGTTATGCAATGGCCACTTCCAATATTTTCACTAGGAAAATGTGGCTACTCAAAGCTGTTAATTTCATCCATGATTTTCTCATAAAAGAAGCAGGTTTTAACCCATGCAAAAGACAATTTCAAAGTTCTAAGGGGTGTGAAATGGAAATCAAAGTTCAAGCCCGTATTTTTGAGAATATTTTTTCAGTATGCATAAAATAATTCAATTAATCCATTATATCTTATAACATGTTTAAGTAAATGACTTATTGTTAACACCCTTTTGTTTTCACTTGGGAGCACAATAGTTCAACGAAGCACATAATCTGTGCATAACGTTATAGAATACTAGTAATGGAAGTCCACAATCAGCAAAGGCATGAGATGACATACAAGAAGTACCTTTTTTATCCATTTTATCATTAGAACCAAGTAGATTAAACTTGCTACTACAGTAACTTAAGGGAACACACCACTATTTTACTCTTACATTCTATGACCTAGTTAAGGTCATTACCCTTAGGTTAATTTCTCTTACAATAGGGGTCTTCAACTTACAAATTTCATAGTGTCTTTTGAGCACCCAGCAAGCCTACCCACCCTGGATAATAATTGAACCAAGCTTTGGTGGTAAACATTCTAGTGTATGGATTTTGCACTTCGTACTCAAGCCCCTTCATATGTGGATGAAGATAAGATAAGATAAGATACATGTATTGATGTACAACCTATGACCACTAAGGTAGATGAATATACGTCATGGTCTGGGAAAATATTTTGATGCTAGTACATGAACATAATTCCATCAAATCTATGCAGCATCACCAGAGATAGGAACCTTCTTACAAAACATGGATACATCCATCTAGGCTTTACTATGCAAGAAATAAGATTCCCACATCCCAGGGAGCTCTGATCAAGGTATGGTCCCTAATTATTTTGTTCAAGGTAGAATGAAATTCAGAGATGAATAGTTAATTGTAAAGGTTTTTAGTGTTTTTGTGGCTCACCTGTTCTATGCCTCCTTCACATTGTTGAATTTGGCTCAAATCGCAAAGAATATAAATATAAAAATAATATCTTGCATGCAAGAGAAGCTTTGGGATAGAAACTTAGTGAGACAGGGGACCCCTAAATCACCCACAACTCAACAATGAGTATTGTAGTCTATAGATACATATTTATACATACATATAAAACATAAAACCCCTAAAATCCCCTAGAAACTAGGGAAAATTTGGTCACCCCCATTCCATCATTCAATAAAATCATTCTGTGCTTGGTTAAGAACCCAAAAACCAGGTCGATTGAGGGATATATTGAGAACCATCAGTCACCATTCTCAGAATACAAAAGTGAAACAACAACAAACTGTTGTGCCCTTAAAAGAACAAATATAAGATACAATACCCTTCCCTATGGAGCTGAAGCTAATCCTACCCTCAATTTCTAGAATGGTAAAGGTAGAAATAGACCCTAATGAATTCCATTACTAGAAATCGGGGAAAATATAAACAAATACATGAAATTGGGGTGAAGGAAGGAAATATGACCTACAAACTAGGCTAATCAGGGGTTAAATGTTTATTTGCGCTTATTTTTTATTGGGCTAAAATATAATAATTATATATTTTCTAAATAATTTTTGGGATAGCTATATAAAATCAGTGTAATATAAAAAATGCACCCCCCAAAATATTAAACCCCTTAAATTTTTCCAATGGGCTAAGAATCACCCCTAAAATTTTCTATGACATCAACCATTCCATATATGGTGGAGTTTCCACAATCAACTATATGATAGAGTATTTGTAATTGTTAAACATTGGTTATTAACCGAATTGCACGAGGCTATCACCGCCCAGTAAATGAAACTATATTCCAAATATAAAATGCACCGATGAATCATATATATTATCTCCTCCAACTGCATGACATAGAGATCATTCCATGTCATCACAATTATATTTGTTAAAGCATATGATATGCGAGCTCCAATGGTGATATGTCACTTGGAGACTAATTTATCTACCAAAACCTTATGTTAAACTATATTCCATATGTGATGGCAGATTTGTGGGGCATGGGTCCAATGTTAAAATTTGATTTAAAACAATATGTTAAATATGGCACGTGGGTTGTAACAATACAACCATATACCATTACATTATTGCGCTGAGTCATATTAATCTTCCAATTATTGCAGTAAAATCCTGCGAGGCCTGCAAGTTTTACCTTGAGACCTCATGTGGGTTATATAAAGAATTCACACTACGCTAGAGGCCAGATGAGTTATAAGGAGAATCAGTAAACTTCATTTTATTGAGTTCCTGTAAATGCCTTTTGAGGCATAACTTGGCCAATATTGGGCCTTTTTTAGAATGGTCAATTGCATGGGAGAACTGAGGCTGAGGCCTATATTTTTATAGTACCCATTGATGCATGTGTGCACAATATACAATGGAAATAGATGATGTAAAGAAATTTATGAGAATTTTTAATACAACAGACGCCCAATTGGAAGTCGACCGAGAGATGTTGTTTAGGAGGGATAAACTTCATAATCAATTTTTTTGTTTTCTTCTTTTATTTATGCTACTCATACTTATTTTTAGTGCTCATGTTTATGTTAAAGGAACTTTAATAATTCAAATTATCTCATTCATCCACATAAAATACAACCTTAGTTAATGTTTTGTGAAATTTTGGAAATAGTCAATCCTATCATTTCAGATCATATTATGGTATCAAATTAGGTGGATCATGTACAAGAAAGGTATTTTTGAATGTGAATGGTTACTAGATCTAGGTTGCGATGTGGATAAGGTAAACTTGAAGAGATAAACCCAAAGATTGGGAGGAGGAAAGTCTCTTGAAAGTTGGGAGTGTCAAATGAAGTAGAAGCTTCTGAGACAAAGGGCGACCAACAATTTCAGCAATTTTTTCGTAATATCCAATGAATGATTGCAGAACCTCATGAATACAAGAACACTAGAGAGTAAAATTCATATTCTAAAGGAACAAAGAATAAAAAGGGAAATTAAAAAGTTGATGGTAATGAACCTCCTTCTCCTCCATCTTTGTCTTCTTCTTCTTCTCTATTCTCTTATCATTCAAGTTAAGATTCACAGTAGCAAAAGAAGAAAAATAAATCTCATTTATCGACGCTTTATGTTAGGTTTCAGTTTCCCATATATCATGGTGAAATGAATCCTACAAAGTTAGATAACTAGATAAAGAAACTAGAGGTGTATTGTAGGACTCAAAATGTTGTTGATGAATCTGTAAAAATTCATTTGACTACACTTAGAATGGGGTGAAAAAATTTGATTTTGTGGGAAAGAGAAATTCAATCATATTTAAAGCACAAAGGAAAAATTATCTCTTAATGGTCTAAGTTTTTTAAGGCTCTTAGAAATATATTCTATTGTTTAGGATATACACAACATGTTGTAATGGATTGGAAACATTTAAGGCAAGGTAAAGGATAGAGTGTGCAGTTGTTTACAGAGGAATTCAGGAAAAAATTTTTATCAATTGACATTCCATTAAACACACGAGACACTTTTTTAAAATATATTGGAATTTTGCATTCCTATTTGCGACATAATTTAATTATGTTTAATCCAGATGACTTTGATGAAGTGTGTGTACAAGCCATTCATATTGAATTAGGTGGGAAACTGTTTCAGTCAAAATTTTCAGAGAAACCATTGAAGGTTTTAGACAGAAACGATTCCAAATAAGGAAAAGGGAAGGACAAATCAAAGGGGAAGAAATCTAAAATAGCTAATAAGGAAGGAGAACGACCAACTTGTACTCATTGTGAGAGGGTTGGACATGATGACTCCGAATGTAAGAAGCTTCATCCCTAACATAAACCAAAGAATTTCCTTAATAATAAGGGTGAAATGAAAGCTAATGATGTATTCCAACAAGATTTCTGATCTGAATCCGGAGACAAAAACAAGATAACTGCTATGGGTCTAACATATAATCCTTCATAAGCTAGTTCTAGTTCTACTTGTTATACATATTCTTCAAAATCTAATGATTTGATTGAAGATAATAAGATAATTGAATTGTTTCACATAAGGATAATATCCAAGCACACTAATATTGACACATTATTTGATAGTGAATCACAAGAAAACTTAATATCTTAGAAATTAGTAAGGATATTGGGATTGGAAACTATGAATCATCCAAAAAGTTACACTTTATGATGGTTAAGGGAAAATATTCAAATGTATGTCACGAAACAAAGTCGATTAAATTTTTCAATTACAACTAATTTTGTTTATGAAGTTTATTTAGTTGTGATTCATTTGGATATTTGTGGAGTTGTGTTGGGTAGTCCATATATTTATGATCGAGATGCCATATTATATAGAAAGGAGCATAAGTATAATCTCTTTAACTATGAAATTGAATATGTTGTGAGGGCACACATACTTAATTCAAACTTAGATTTAATCAATGTTAGTAAAATGAAAGGACTCATAAGTTCAAGTAAAAATTATGTTCTCGTGTTTTTTAAGGAACAACCTAAAGATAAGTATGATTCTTTTCAAGGATGTGATTCTCAGTTTAAGGAAAAATTGGTTGAAATAGTATTTTTACCTCAAAAATGAGAAATACAACATGATATTCAATTAAAATCTAATGCTCCTCTTCCTAAAATTGGTATGTATGATATGTCGGTCATTGAAAATGAAGAAATTAAGAAACAAATTCATGAATTGGTTGATAAAGGATTTATTCAACCTAGTTCTACTCAATGTGGATAATCGATCATATTAGTGCCAAAGAAAGATAGAACTTGGATAATGTGTGTTGATTTTAGAGCCTTAAATAAAATCAACAGTAAGAGAATATATCCTCTTCCAAGAATAACTGATTTTCTTGATCATCTAAAGAAAGTCGTTTAATTTACAAAACATTATTTAAGAAGTGGTTATAATCATAGTTGTATTATAGAAAATGATATTTGGAAAACTACATTTAAGACTAGACATGGGATTTATGAATAAATTGGTTATGCTGTTTGGTTTATGAAATTCTCCAACAACTTTTGTCAGTGTGATGAATGAAAAAAATTCATCCTTTTCTTCATAATTTTTTCATAGTCTATCTGGCTGATATTCTTATTTTCAGTTTGAGTTTGGAAGGACATGTAAAGCATGTTAAATAATATTTTGATGCATTTCAAAGAGAGAAATATATCTCAAAATTTGTAAGTGTGAATTTGGAAAAACTACCTTAGTTTATCTTGGTTAGATATTTGGAGGTGGTCAACTAAAAATAGATCCAACTAAAATTGATGTGATTGTTAAGTGGAAAAGACCACAAAATGTGACGGAAGTTAGAAATTTCTTGGTTGTAATTCAATATTGGAGGAATTTTATTTCTCATTTCTATTTTATTGCATTACTACTTCATGCTTTAACGAGTTGTAAAGTTTCTCTCCAGTGGGGAGGAAAAAAACAAAAAGCATTTGACACATTAAAGCATAAAATTATTTCAGCTCCAATATTAGCTTAGTGAGACCTTAAACAACCATTTGAAATATAAATTGATGCTAGTGGGTATGCAATGGGTGCAGTGTTATTGTAGAAAGGAAAGCTTATTTGTTTTCATTCAGAAACATTTTCTAAGGTAGTTGATAACTATCCAACATATGATAAAGCATTATATGCATTAGTGGAAAGTATTAAAAAATTGGAACATTATTTAATGTGAAAATAAACAATGGTTCATATAGATCATCAACCACTTTAGTACCTTCAATCTCAAACTAATTTGAAACAGTCTTGACATTATATATGGATGGGTTTTTTTTCAGCAGTTCCACTTAGTAATCAAATATAAGAAAGGTACCATCAATAAAGTAGCTGATATGTTATCAAGACCTTATTTCAATGCTTCATTTATTCTACGAAATAGTTCTTTATATGAAATTTACATTAAAAAATATGCTGAAGATTCTGATTTTAAAGATATTTATGAATCACTAACTCATGGTGCTCAAGTGGAAGTAGTGAATTATCATGTTCACGACAGGTTATTGTATCATCTTGGAAATTTTTTCATATCGCATGGGGAAAGAGTGCATGTGATTAGGGAAGCACATTCATCTTGTGTTTTAGGGAATAAGATGTAGGTAAGATAGTGGCACAATTACAAAGGTATTGCTATTGGCCTTGAATAAACAAAACATTTACGAAGTACATCAAAGGTTGTGTCATGTGTTCAACAAGAAATAAAGCAATACAAAGTTAGGTTTCTATATGCCATTTCCAGTTCCTTCTCAGCCATGGGACAGTGTATCTATGGATTTTGTAGCAGAACTTGCAATGTCTATAAAAGGGTATGATTATTTGTATGTTTTCGTTGATCAATTTAGCAAAATGTGTATTCTTGTTCCATGTAGGAAAAAATTAAATATTGAACAAACTACACATATGTTCTTTTCAAATGTATAGGTTCATTTTGGGTTTCCTACTTCTATCATTTCAGATCAGAACTACCATTTCATGAGGGAATTTGGTCAAATTTTTGGGGACTCATGGACACTAAGTTGAAAAAGAGCCCAAATTTTCATCCACAAATTGACGATCAAATAGAGGTGGAGAACAAAACAATGGTACATATTCTCAGAGGTTGTTGCTGTAAACATCCTAAGTTGTGGATTAATCCTTACACTATGTCCAACATGATTAGAACCATGCCTTACATTCTTCTAATGATAGATCTTATTTTGAGAGATGTTTTGGGTACCTACCGAAATTACTCATGGACTTCATGTTTGGTGAAGGAGCTAACTAAGATTGACATGGAGATGCCAAAAATGCAATCAAGTTCATCCAAACAATCCAAAAGATTCATGAAGCAATGTATGATCAATTGGAGAAGAGTCAGACCAAGTACAAAATGTGCCATGACAAGCATCAGGTGGATCACCACTTTCAGGTTGGTAATCAAGTATGGCTGCACATCATCAAATAAAGGATGAAAGGTGAAGGTAAAAATTTTAAACCTATCTGGTATGGTCCTTTTGGTATTATTGAAAATATTGGTCATAATGGATTCAGGTTGAATTTTCGTCGATACATGCATATATATTTGTTTCTAAATGTCAAAATTTGAAGTTGTATGAACCTTATATGATCATGGATCTAGAGGAAAATGTTTAAATTCCAACAATAGATGAATTTTCACATAAATTTATGATTGAATTACTGGAAGATACCATCTTAGACATGAAGTTCTGCAATTCTAGATGTGGAGAGGTTGAGTATCTTCAAGTGGGAATAAAAGGCACGAATCCAAGAAAAGCAAGGTGGATGGATATTAAAAGGGTGAGGGAATGGTAGCCTCACCTCATGTCCACTTAAAACCAAAAAATTTTTGGTCCAAAAGCTTCTAGTGGAGAAGAATGATCCAAGACGATCCTCAAAATGCTCAGAATTGTATAGTCTCATATGTTCATGAAACCAGTGCCAAGTCAAAGGTCTCGTCATGTTGATTCCAACAGTATGTTCGGTTTCAAAAGTGGCCTCCGTATGAGTGAAAAAAACGTGCTTACGTTTTTCTCCAATAGGAAAAAAAGTGGCCACATCAGGACAAGTGGTAGGACACGTGGTAGTTCCTTAGACTACATGTGCTGGTCAAAGTCAACTCATGTGGCAGTCAACGTAAACATTGTAGGTCAACTGGCAGGGTCAAGGGTTGAACCAAGGACCTCTGAATACTAATCAAAAAAATATAAAACTACACCATTGTTTTTTATTTGTATAACATTCACGCATGCATTATTAAAGGTTTTATTGTATGGAATTATGGGGGGAAGGGTTGGCGGAGCTCGCCAACCTGGCGGCCCCACCAAACCATGGACTATATTTATCGACGCTCCATTTCACAATGACCATTCCATGTATGGCAGAGTTTCCACAGTCAACTATATGGAGAATCATTTGTGAATATTTAACCATTGGTTATTAACCAAATTCCACGAGGCTATGACCACCTGGTTAATGAAACTATATGCCAAATATAAAATGCAGCATGGATTCATATATATTAGCACCTAAAACTGTATGCCATGAGGATCATTCCATTGCAACGCCGTTATATTTTTTAAAGCATATGATCTACCAAATCCAATGGTGATACGTAATGTGGAGACTAATTTATCCTCCAAAACCTTATGTTGAACTGTATTCCATATGCCATGAGAGATTTGTCTAGCATCATTCTAATGTTAAACTTTGATTAACAATGATATGTTAAATATGGCATGTGGGTTGTAGAAATACAACCATCTACCATTACATTATTGTGCCGAGTCATATTAATTTTCCAAGTATTGTGATCAAATCCTGGGAGGCCTGCGGGTTTGACCCTAGGACCTCTTGTTTGTTATATTAAATAGTTACCACTATTGAGCATTAGAAAAGGTATGAATTTTCCATGTATTTATTTATCTTTTTCCTTTAATCATAACTCCTTTATATTCTAGAATGGTAATATATTGAATAATCATAATAGAATTAAGGAGATTTGCGATTTTTGCAAATAAATTAAAGACTTTCTTTTCTTATATGCAAAAAATAGATGAAGTGGGAAGCCACCATTCGAGAGAAAAATACAAAGCAAAGATAATTGTTTTTCCTTCAACAAAAGACCATATCCAGACAAGAAAGTCGAAATCGGAGCGCACAGTCAAAAAAAAGAAAGGAACAACACGGCATCAGCACAAGTAGAAAAAACTATAACTGAAGATGGAAGATAGAGCGAATCCCTCAGGATCTCTCGATCTTGAAGGATCACTGTTCAAGGATTATCTGTATTTCTTGTTTCATCCGATGGCTATTATAAAAGGACAGCGCTTGTAGAAATCAAATAATGTGTAATGTATTATGTATTATCGTTATTCAAATTTCCTGTTTTATTTTCACGATTTCTCATCAACTCTCTTTGGTTAAAACAGAGTGCAATTGCTTGTAAACTCTGTTACATATGATTGATATATAATCCGGTTGCCATTCCATTATTTGATACTAGAGTAGTTCGGCGGTGCTTCACTAGCGGCTAAGGGCTCGGCCCTGGTGGATCCACCTGCTATTTGTACCATTAATTTCCAATTCCAGTCGTGTGATGGTTTACTTTAATTCTTATTTCCTTTAGTCGCATTTCTTCACATTTTCCATGTTTTATAGCTTACTGTTTCAATGTTTTATGAAATCGGTTTGTTGCATCAGTTGTGAGTGAATTGTGTTACTATTCCTTTCTACATAACAAGATTATTTATTCCTCTGTAATTTTTATTGTTATGCTTCTCAGATATAAAGTTTCGTTGTTCATAATTTGCTGTTCATTTCCATTAAATAGCTTTGCTATTCATTTTTGATAACTAGCTTTACTGTTTATTCCTTTCCTGTAAGTATTTGGTTCTCTTTATAATGTTATTGCAGAGCGTGTTTATTCTATTTCCATTAGCAGAATTATTGATTCAACTGAGTTACCATTTCCAATTAGTTGTTTATTGAGTGTAAGATCATCAACTGTAAAGGACATTGGCTATTACTGTCTAAGTTCTCAGATTGAGGATCTTGTTTATGCTTGATTTCATTTACATCAGTTGACAAAGGAAAGAGTTATTACTACTACATCCTTGAATGATGATTGCCGAGTGAGTGATTGGATTTTAGAGCATTATGTTTCATGTCATTGCAATTAGATTTCATTTTCAAGCATCATTTTACTCTTATATTTGAAACACTGTACTGCAAATTGGAGAGCATTTCTCTTAGATTAAATTGCTGCCTCAGACTGAGTACACTCTTGAGATAAAAAATCGTACCTGGATTGATAATTAATGTAGGATAAATAGGAGTTAAAAAGAAACCTTTTATACCTCAACATTTTGGCGACGTTGCTGGGGAGAGTGTAGCTATTTAGAAAGAGTGATGTATATTTGATTTTCTCTGCTAAGGAATAACTTGGTATTAAAAATGGAAAGTAAGAACCTATGTAACGAACGAGGAACATGCTCATTCATTTGCTTGCTTCATAGCAGAACTGTGTAGAAGCTTAAGGTAGGAATGAATTCTTGCATTTTTTGAATGACTAGAAAATTTAAACAAAGTGAAATTCCTCCCAGACCTAAAAAACCTAAGGGACTGGTGACCCTTTGGCGAACAACCTTCATTGATAATATCATTAAGAAATTTGAATCTTAGCCATTAGTAGGCCCGAGAAAAATTGCTTCTAGACAACCTACTAGCTCCCTTCGGGCCACAGAATCACCATCTGTAGCTTTTGCTGAGGTGCACAGCCAAACAGAAGAGACTGAGCAAGGTTCTCAAGAAATTGAGAATTCTCGTCCAATTTCTTTTCAAGAAGGGAACTCGATTAATCTCCGCAAAGAAGGAGGAGAAAAAGGGGAAGTAGAAGAACCAAGATCCCCTCTTGAAGTAATCCAAACACTAAGCAGCCCAGATAAGGGAAGCATTGTCAAAATCATCCAAAACAAAGTTGAAGAACCTGAAGAACCAAAATCCCCTCGGATAATAGTTCAGCAAGGGACACTCATTATCCCAGACCAAGGAAGTGTTGTTAAGGTCATCCCTACTCCTTCTAGTTAGCCTAGGAATAATCACCTAGAAATCCCAGAAGGATATTGGCACATATTTGATCAAATGGCCCACAACCAGCAACCACCCTAATCTTCCACACTGCAATATCCCATTGTGGACACCTCAGTTAATCCACCTATGAAGGCCATTCCTCTCCAGCATATTGCTAAATTCCATGGCTTAACATCGGAAGATCCACATGCATTTCTATTTGAATTCGATGTATTATGCAGGGGATATGACTATACCACTGATCCCTAAAAGCTAAAATTATTCCCCTCCACATTAAATGGAGCAGCTCTACGATGGTTTATGGGGTTAGGTGGTTATAAATGAGTAGGATCAGATGAAATTTTCTTTTCTAAAGAAATATCAGGATTATTGTAGGTCCAGGGAATTAAAGTATGAAATATTTTAGATGACCGAAAAACCTAATGAAATATTGGAGGAATATGTAGAATGCTTTCAATAAAACCTCCAGATATCACCTTATGCATATTTACCCTTACCTGATAATGTGTTAAAAACTACATTAATTAAAGGTATGAAGGAAAAATGGGTTGAAACATTAAACATCATGGACAAAGGTGACATATATCAGGAAAATTTTCCTGACATTATTGATTTATGTATCAGTAGTTCGAGAGGTAGCACAAGACTAAAACCAGTAGAACGTGACATAATCACAAGGGATAGCAAGACCTCTGGTGGAGGTATAACAAGCACAGAAATTGGCAATCTACTAGAAGATTTCAAAACTGATATTCTACGGTCTCTGACAACGCAACTTGATATCATGCAAGCCAAACAAAAGCAAGTAAAAGTAGAACAAAATTTGGCAATATTCTGCCCTAGATGCAGAAAGAAACATAGCCATAAAGAGTGCCCGCTGGATACAGTCCAAGTCTGTGCCATCTGCATGAAAGATCACTCTACAGAAAGTTGACCCTCACTCCCAGGATTGAAAGCAGTCTACAAAGAAGCAGAAGAGGAAACAAAAATTGTATACCTACTCAATCAACGCTGTCAATGGAAACCACGACAAACAGGTATGCCCATTGATCCATCCTCTTCTTTTCAGTCTCCTCAGTATAATGCTTAGCAATATAATGGAATGTGGCAAAATCAGCCACCCTTCCCTAGTTGGTCATAGCAGCCATTTCCTACACCACCATGGCCAAATCAAACAAATCAAACCAATTGAAAAAACTTTCCTTATTGTCCACCATTTTGGAAAAATAATACATATCCAACCCAATGGTCCCCCTACACCTCGCAAAGTCAGACCTGGCAGTCAAACTGTCAAAGATCTATGAATCAACCAGCTGGAACAATTCCTCTCCCTCCACCTACATTGCTCGCACCATATACATTGCAACAAAATCCCTATACCAACTTAAGATCGCAACTCCCAACCCAACCCAACCCGAACCCTAATAATAGGCTGGTTCAATCTATTCAAATAATCGAAGCACCAAAACTAGAAACTGAGTTAAGGGAGTGCAACGACCTTCAACTAAGGTCTGGGTGCGTAATAGAATTGCAGGGCGACAAAAATGTTCAAGATAAAAATCCGTTACCTTCAGAACAAACATTGCAAAAGGAGAATGCAGTTAGACAACAAACTCATGAGCAAGCAACCACCTCTTCTCCACCATTCCCAGAACGACTAATCATACCTCGTCCAATAGAACATCTTGATTTTGATCTTCTGGGAGAACTGAAAAATTTGTTTATAAAAATTCCACTCCTCCAAGCTATCCAAGATGTTCCAATTTATGCAAATACCATCAAAGAACTATGTCTAAGAAATCCAAAGAGGAGAAGAACAACTAACCCAACCGTCCAAGTAGTTGGCACTCTATCTGACTTACTATCAGGAAGAGAAGCACCTGTAAAGTATGAGGACCCAAGAAATCCTATAGTTACAGTTCAAATCAATGGACAATCATTTCCAAATGCCTTAGTTGATTTGGGAGTTGCAATCAATATCCTAACAACCACCACTTGTCAAAAACTTGCCATTACATCATTAGATCCAACAACAACGTTATTGGAACTGGCTGACCGATTGGTAGTCAAGGAAAAAGGCACACTACATGATGTAATGGTATCTATAGACTCCTGGGAATACCGTGCTGAATTCTTGATTATTAATTCTTGATTATTATTCTAGATGGACACCCTTTAATCTTAGGTAGACCTTGGCTGGCAACTGTTGATGCTTACATTGGCTGCTGATAAGGCAGCATGACTATAACTAGAGGGAGTTATGTCAAGAATTTAGCTTTATACCCTCCAGCCCAGCCAAGCCTAATGATAATAAAAGCAAAAAAACCATCTGTATCATACCTCATAGAAAAAATTAGATCACCATTAACCATAGAATATGCCCTTGAATTTAGAAACCAAACAAAGGATGACATCATTAACAGTTTCATTAACCAACCAAAAACCAGATCCCATTTGCAATGTCATATGATCAAGGCAGAATTTTATAATGAATAATAATAATATCCCCTGAAAGACATTTAAGAGCAATCAATACGTACCATTTCTGTTTAAAATAGAAAAACTATATAAATTGAGCCAGGAAAAACTCTGAAAATTAACAAAAATCTGACTGTTGAACAAGAAGAGGAGATGGTCCAACTACTGAAAAAATATAAGGGAGCTTTTGCATGGGATTACCAAGACATGAAAAGAATTGATCCCGAGTTATGTACACACCACATTTATACAGAAAAATATGCTATACCCATTTTCCCACACCAAAAAAGATTAAAACCTCATCTTAAGGATATTGTGAAAGCTGAATTACCAAAACTTTTGGATGTAAACTTTATTTATCCAATATCTGATAGCAAGTGGGTCTCTCCACTAGTAATGGTGCCAAAGAAGAATGGAAAGTGGAGGATATATTTAGACTACAAAGAACTAAACAAAGCAACCGAGAAGGACCACTTTCCCCTTCCTTTCATTGATCAGGTATTAGATACATTAGCAGGAAAGAAATTATTTTCTTTCTTAGATGGCTTCAGTGGATACAATCAGATTCAGATTGGCCCTGAAGACCAAGATAAGACTAATTTTACCTGTCCTTGGGGAACATTTGCTTATAGATTTTTACCCTTTGGTATATGCAATGCCCCTGCCATATTTCAGAGGGCCATTCTCAACATCTTTTCAGATTTAATAAATGAAGGGCTCGAAGTATATATGGATGTCACACCTCCCATTTTACCTCCAAAAAAAATTTTGCCATTTAATTTCTTCAGTGAATCCTAGCAAGGGATTATTCTTATTCTTTTTACAAATATGATCTGTTCAGGATTGATTCCCTACATTTCGATTTATTTCCCTCGTATCAACTTTGTTCCACTATACATAATTAAAATGGATCTGAAACCCATATGACATTTAAATTACTTGAACTCTTCATCACTCTATAACTACCATAGCTATGATATATAGATGTTTATAACAATTATAAACATATGTTATAGATTTATAACAATTATAGCAATGATAAACAATTATAAGGAATGGGCTATATAATTATGTGTAATTATCCATTTCGTAGACCATGGAGGAACGTAGAGGAACTCGATTTGATTTCACAGCTTGGCCATGATTTTAACTATCCATATATCTATATGAAATTTCGTACGCTCTGCCTTCATGTTTCCACGTACTCCAAGTCTTTACTGAGGGATAGCATATCAGTCATGATGGACGGACTTGACCTATGGTGATATTTTAGCATACATGTTAATCAAGTCGAATTAATTGTTCACCCATCGTTATTTCGACTTCACCCCAATACCATTGACTTGGCCGCCACATAATATGAGCTTGTTGTTTGATGCGTCATATGGTTGAATGGAGACGGAGAATCAGTCTCCCACGTAAGCTCACAGATAGTGTTTGTGGCGTTTTTGGTTTCGCCATATAGGCAGTAACAATTCTATGCCCATTTGTGGTCACGTGGATTCGTTCCACGACAGTTCAGGCTCTTCCTATCACCTTACTTGGTCGACTACCGTCCTTCTATAATCCCGCCAGCTCAATCGAAATTTAATTGACATTACTCGTTGAGTTGGATTTTAAATGCAGGTTGTACCTGGTTTATTAATGCCTCGATCCGTGGCTCTTTTCCTCCGATTCACTTTGGCTTTAGGGTTTTATGTAAATCAATTCGAATATAATCTCACATAAGACTTTGTTCAGGGTTCTTTTGGTTTTCTTCCTGCGTGTCGGTGTTATCCATGGCAGAGCGATATTTTTGATGCCCTAGCTCTTCACCGAGCTCGGTTACTTCATGGGTGTAGCTCCAGACTATCCTGACAATTCAGGTATGAAACTTACTGTTAAATCAAGGTTTCCTTCTGCGTATTTAATTGTACGCTTCTTTCATTGAGCCCTCACAGCGATTGTTGATTTTAGATGTAGCATATGTCGTTATTGGTTACAGGTGATTTGCATCCACCCCATTGATACGATTTCAACGCGTCTTAGACCTTTCTGTGTTAGGTTGCAGGGATTTGTTGGTTTGCTTCTCATGCGTTAGAGGGTGCGTATTGAATTTATTCGTTGGCATTTTCGTATGCGAATTTTCCAGAGCTCGTTATGAACGACAGCTCTTGTGTTCAGAAGTTCTCCTCCATCTGAACGCATCAATGATTGTCTCGGGGTTTATTCTTATTGTGCTGGAGTAACGCTCTGGTTCATTCCCATCTTGACCGGTGTAGGTCGAGCTCATATACATTGGGTAAGGTACTTTTCGTGGTTCGCCTTTGAGCATCTATTTTCATTATTTATTTACGGCTAACAATTTTTCTCTCTGTTGTGTATGCGTACAGGCTCTAGATTGGTTTCGACCTCTACTTCCCCAGGTATTATCATTTTTCTCAGACCTTCGTTTTGTTTTAGCGCATTTTCGTTCTACTGAGCTCATTTAGTAGGGGATTTAACTTGGTCGTTCACTTGCGCAGGTAATGTAACCCTTGCGTCTTGCTCTCTTACACTCCCACAGAGAGTAATGGGGGCCTTGACGCTAACGTTGGCTTTGTTTTCCGCACTTGCAGGTCGGCATTCACCGAACACTGGTTGGAGGGAATCCCTATAGCTGTGTAATGCTCGTTAGGCAGTTTAAAATTTTTATTTATGACTTGTATAAATCTGGACAATTCCATTGTTAAGTCTCGACTTGAAAAATTAATTATGGATACTCCCGTGGCTTTTCGAGATAGTCCTCAGGCCACTGGGATTTACACTAGTCTCGATTTTCTTGTATATTGATATGTATACCTTGGTCAAAATGCTAATGTCATATATTTATATCAATTGGCCTCGTTCCGCTCATGTTTTCGTTTATGAACCGCGAGAAAGTTAGTGTACTATTTTCTCTTCATATTGAATTTCGGTTACATATATTTGTATTCCGCAGAGTTATTATTGTTTTCAATAATGGTTTATTCTATCTATCCTTCTTGTATTTGCGAGGGCTTTCTGCCTGGTGTAAGACATTTTCATACTGTACTAGTGTATAGTTTTTCTAGTTTCAGTAGCTAAATCTCTTTTAATACTTCTTGAAAATAGTACAACATATCGTCATTTCTATTTTATACCCTTCTTATAAATTTACACCTCATATTTGTCTAATGGATCTACAAGCAGTGTATAATTAGATATCTCTCCTTCTATGTTTTACAAACATATGTATGTATGCTCTACTATTTTACCTCCTTGTCTTGGGTACATATAGAGAGACTAGGGTTCATATACTTCAAGATA
This sequence comes from Pinus albicaulis, assembly GCA_034641835.2. Lineage (NCBI taxonomy): Eukaryota > Viridiplantae > Streptophyta > Pinopsida > Pinales > Pinaceae > Pinus > Pinus albicaulis. The sequence goes on from CM076570.1 coordinate 812,516,743, forward strand.
CCATACTGTACCTATACTTCAATATGCTATGCTGTACTTACACTTCACTATACTATGCTATTGAGCATATGCATGTTGTTGATTTGCATAACTATCTTTTGTCTTTTCACTTTCTATTGTCTAATATTAGAATAGATTCCAGAATATACTATCGATGCATAGTTTCTTGCCATACAGTAGTGGTTTTCTTTTGCTAAAGAGTGGGCTGCTTGCATGCAATATAAATTTACCGTTGAGCTTCTGATTATATACAAATGATGTGCTGACAATATGATCAGTTGATACAGTACCTACTTTCATTTCTTAATACACATTGAAAATTTACAATTTACCTTCTGTTAATTCCAGGTTTAATACTGACAACTCAACTTTCTTTCTATCTTATATTTATACATGTTAAAATCATGCTATGAAACAGAAGCAGATTAAAACCAATTTATAGAATTCTTCTGTGAAGGGATAGGTATCCACAGATTTAAACCAACACTGGTTTAAAGATTCTGTTGGATTCTCCTCCACAGATTTTAGTTCTACAACTGTGCAGAATTTCAAGGGTATATTCCTTATGATGGATTCTGTTAAATGTAGAACTTATGTTCTAATATAAAATTTACTTTTATATGTAGCCAGTTCATACTGTATGAAGTAAACACACCAATAAATTTAAAGACATACAACTCATGCACTTGACCAGCCTCCCAAAATTAGAGTCCTTTTTGTCTCCCAGAACTCACCCCCGAGCTGAGATCATCTCCTTGACACAGATCAACCTCTAATCTGTGCAAGAGCAGCTTATTTAAGATATTGTTCCCCAAAGCCTGTTTCTAATTCTGCGTCTAGAATCTCAGGATGCTTTTCTTCTTGTTTGCCTAGGCTTCCCTATTTAGGGACACTTTAAAGCTGTTTTATGCTTTTCCTCAGCTTTTCCAGCTTTTTCACCTCTTCCCAACTACTTTCCTCATCATTGAGGAAATTTAGATTCTTCCTCAAAAATCTAAATTAGAATAATTTCTTTCAAGGATTTTTTTGAAAGATTCTGGGGATTGGTTGCCTTATCTATCCTCATGGATTTAGCAAGTGATCTCATAAATCTCATTTTGGTCAATCTGCACACAATCATTTTATTCATTTCCTCAAATCAAATATTTAATTACATTCACAAATTTCTTATCCTTTGGGGTCCACTCCCCTTAGGATTTAAAGTTCAAATGTCTAGCTTTGAAATTCAAACACATAAATTGGGGGTGTTACATATTCCCCCTCTGAAAATAAACACCGTCCTCGGTGTTATTATTCAACTACTAGAGTTCATTTTGCAAATAAAAATGGATATCTTTCCATCATTTCAGCTTCTCTTTCCCAGGTAGCTTCTTCAGCAGTAAAGTGCTTCCACTGCACCTTTACTCTTGCCACCGTTCTACTTCTCAATTCAATTTCTTCCCGCTCCAATATTTGAAGCGGTTCTAGCAGAAACTCCCCTTCTAGTTCCACCTGTACAAAATTCTAATCAACTATGTGAGAAGCATCATGCACATATCTTTTTAACAATGAAACATGAAATACATCATGAACTCTAACATGGGGTGGTAAGGCCAACTTGTAAGCCACTGGTCCCACCCTTTCTAATACTTCAAAAGGACCACAATATCTAGGAGCCAGTTTTGCACAACTTCCAGCATAAAGTGTGCTCTTTTTGGGTTTAATTCGCAAATACACATGCTCCCCCACTTTAAATTCTCGGTGCACTCTCTTCTTATCAGCATAATTCTTCTGGCGATCTTGTGTTGTCTTGATGTTTCTTTGTATCTGTTTAGCAATTCTTTCCATCTCTTGTAAAGCATCTGGTCCCAACATTAGTTTATCTTCTGGCTGACTCCAACTCAAAGGAGTACGACACTTCCTTCCATACAGTGCCTCAAACGGACTCATTTTGTTGGAGGATTGGTAGCTGTTATTATAGGCAAATTCAACTAAATGTAAGTAATCCTCCCACTTTGAGGGTCTATCCATCACATACATTCTCAGCATGTCCTCCAAAATTTGATTAGTTCTTTCTGTTTGACCATCGGTCTGAGGGTGGTAAGCAGTGCTAAAATTCAATTTAGTGCCCATACCTCCAAATAGCCCTTTCCAAAAGGTTGCTGTAAACTTAGCATCTCTATCAGAAACAATCACCTTTGGAACCCCATGGAGCCTTACTACCTCCTTCAGGAACACGTTCGCTACTTGAGCTGTCCCAAAGGTAGATTTTACTGGTATAAAGTGAGAAAATTTTGTTAGAGTATCTACTACTACCATTACAGAATCATGCTGGTATTTGGTTTTGGGTAACCCTGTTATAAAATCCATGGAAACTGTGTCCCATTTCCATTCTACAATTGGTAAAGGGTTTAAAAGTCCCGCAGGATGCTGATGTTCAACTTTGACTAGTTGACATTCCATGCATCTGCTTAAATATTCTGCTACATCTCTCTTCATTCCTGGCCAGAATAACTGCTTTTTCAGGGCTGTTAACATTTTCTGATATCTTGGATGTCCTGCATATGGTTGTTTGTGCTACTCATCCAAAATTTTCCTTTTTAAAGACTCTACATTGGGAATATACAATCTGCTTTTATAACAGATCAGCCCTTTTCGATTTTGAGTGAAATCAGTCTTCTCCTTTTTCTGCAATTTCACCAGAAGTGTTTCATAATTTGGGTCTTGATTTGCTGCCTTCTTCACCAAATCTTCTACATCGATCTGGGCACTACTTCCAATGTTATTGATATTCTGACAAGCATTTCTGCTCAATGCATCAGCAACTTTATTTTCTTTCCCTCTAATATGTTTTATCTCCATATCAAATTCACTTAAGAAGGACAGCCATCTGGCTTGTCTGGCATTCAAATCAGTTTGGGAAAAGAAATATTTGAGACTAATATGGTCAGTCATCAATGTAAATTTTTTTCCAAGAAGATAGTGCCGCCACATTTTCAAAGCATGAATAACAGCAGCTAATTCTAAATCATAGGCACTATAATTCTGTTCATGTATCTTCAGTTTCCTAGATTCATAGGCAATAACTGAATTTTCCTGCAAAAGAACTCCTCCCAACCCTTCTCTACATGCATCCGTACATACCACAAATTCTTTATCGAGATCTTCAATCTTCAGTATAGGGGCTGTAGTAAGTTTCAGTTTTAATTGGTCAAAACTGTTTTGACATTTTGCAGTCCATTCAAACTTGACACCTTTCCTTTGTAATGATGTGATGGGATGTGCTATGGCAGAAAACCTCTCTACAAATCTGCGATAATAGCCTGCAATCCCCATGAACGATATCACTGCTGAAACATTAGTTGGTACCGGCCATTATTTTATAGCCTTTATCTTTTCAGGATCAACAGCAAGGCCTTGTTCAGAAATAATATGACCCAAATATTGGATCTTGTCTTTATAAAACTCACATTTGCTAAACTTGGCATATAGCTAATTTTCCTTTAGAGTTTGCAATACTGTCCTCAAGTGTTCTTTATGTTCCTCCTCACTTTTTGAGTAAATTAAAATATCATCTATGAACACAAGGACAAATTTATCCAAGTACTTGTTTAACACACTGTTCATTAGACACATAAATGTGGCAGGGGCATTTGTCAACCCAAAAGGTAGGACTACAAATTCGTAGTGACCATACCTAGTTCGAAAGGCTGTTTTGCTGATGTCTTCTTCTTTAATTCTAAGCTGGTGATAACCAATTCTTAAGTCAATTTTCGAAAATACTGAAGCTCCTCTCACTTGATCAAAAAGATCATCAATTCTAGGCAAAGGATATCTATTTTTAATGGTCAACTTATTCAGTTGATGATAATCAATGCACATCCTGAAAGTTCCATCCTTCTTTTTCACGAACAGCACCGGTGCTCTCCAAGGAGACACACTCGGTCGGATGTACCCTTTATCTAGCATTTCTTGCAATTTCATTTTCAGTTCCATCAGTTCAGGAGGACTCATTCGATAAGGCGCTCGGGAGACAGGTGTTGCTCCCGGCACCAGATCGATTGAGAAATCAATCTCTCTGTTGGAGGGAAGATGAGGGATTTCCTTTGGAAAAACTTCCTTGAATTCTCTTATTACTAGTACAGCATCCAGTAGTTCCTCTTCAGTTTTCTATTCTGTTTCTTCCACATGCACTGCATAAACTTGGTATCCTTTTCTAGCTGTTATTTTTAATTGCAGTGCTGAAATCTGTCTTATAGAAATAGGTTTTTGTTTCCCTTTAAGAATAAAAGGTTTCCCTTCCTCATCTACACAATGCAAAGCTTTAGCCCAGCAGTTCATCAAGGCTTTCTTCTTTTCCAGCCAATCCATTCCGATCAGTAGATCATAAGACCCTAAGGGAAGAATGTTCAAGTTTACTTCTGTTTGAAACTCATTTGATTTGATTGCTGTTCTGGGCAGTTTATGTGTTACCTTTCTCTTAGTTCCAGTGGCAAGCTGTACTAACCATGACTGTTGAAATTTTTCAGTTTTTAAGTTACATTTTTCTACAATCTTTGGACTAATGCAACTCAAAGAAGCACCTGGATCAATCAGAACAGTAACAGATAGGTCAGAAATCTTACCCTCAATTTCCACCATGGTTGCTTGATGTTCTGCTTGCCCATTTTCTAGGGTTGCACTGATAGTTGGTATATTTCTGTCTATATCATTTACTGTTGTCGCTTCCCGGTCTCTCATGAGCATATGAATGTTTCGATGAGGGCAGTCCCTCAAAAGATGGGGTTCTCCACAGCACCAACATTTCAGGGGTTCTCTCATTTTGATTGTCCCTTCCTTTTTACTGTCTCCCTCTATTTGTTTGGAAGCTACTTGGGACTGAGCAGTTTGGCTTTCTTTAGGTTTATTAAAATTTTTCCGCAGGTGATCTCTGCCAAAATTTTTCAAATAGGCTGGTTTCTGTTTCCTCCCTTTGAACTCATTCTTATTTACCCAGCTTTTTCCTTGTTCAATTTTTCCTTTGAACTATTGGTAACATAATATGGCTTTTCTAACAGCTTCTTCCATTGTTTTTGGGTTATCAAATTCAATTTTCTCTTTGTAAACAGTAGGCAAACAATTCAGAAACCTCTGTACCTTTGCCTTTTCCTCCCTTATATAGGGTACATATCTCAGCAGATTTTTAAACTTAGTAACAAATTCATCAATAGTGAGCTGTCCCAGTCTAAGCTCATGGAATTCCTTTGCTTTGTCATCATAGTAACATTCATTTAGGTAGCAGTTTTTGAACTTAACCTGGAAATCTTCCCAAGTGAGTGTCTTTTCATCGATGGCATGCACCATTTTCGTCTCCTCCCAACACAAGGTAGCTTTGCCTTGTAGCTGGTAAACAGCTAATCTGGCCTTCAGATTACTATCATATTCATAAACCTGGAAATACTTGATCATATTCAATAACCAAGCTTCTGCATCTTCCTCCTTCTCCCCGTCATAGGAGGGAGGCTTGATTTTTTGGAATTCTCCCTGTAATTCCTTTTTCTGTTTGTATTGATGCCTTACTGCATCCTCATCTTCAGACTCATCAGTTTTCCTCTTTTCGGAACCTTCGCCTTCCTGGCTGTTCCGCGAAGTTAATTCTCTGATGAGCTTTTCCTGCTCCTCACTGGCTAATGACAATCTGTCATTCTGGCTTTTTATCTCAGCCAACTCTTGTTGCAATTCCCGCAACATAGCCATCATGGGCACATTTGGATCTGGTGCATTATCCTGATCACACAGATCAACATAAATTTCGCCACCTTCTTCCATTTCAGCACCACTGTACACACTCAACACAGATCAGTGAGGAAAAAAAATATAAAATAAATTTATTTTTTTCCACAGAATTAAATTTATTTAGTGAATACACAGCAACAGTGAGCACAATGTCACCAGCCTAGTTTTTTAACGTGGGCTATGATACCATTTGTCACACCTCCCATTTTACCTCCAATTTTTTTTTTCCATTTAATTTCTTCAGTGAATCCTAGCAAGGGATTATGCTTATTATTTTTACAAATGTGATCTGTTCAGGATTGATTCCCTACATTTCGATTTATTTCCCTCGTATCAACTTTGTTCCACTATACATAATTAAAATGGATCTGAAACACATATGACATTTAAATTACTTGAACTCTTCATCACTCTATAACTACCATAGCTATGATATATAGATGTTTATAACAATTATAAACATATGTGATATATTTATAACAATTATAGCAATGATAAACAATTATAAGGAATGGGCTATATAATTGTGTATAATTATCCATTTCATAAGTCCCACTCTTGTTGTACTTGTTGACATGATCATAGACCATGGAGGAATGTAGAGGAACTCGATTTGATTTCACACCTTGGCCACGATTTTAACTATCCATATATCTATATGAAATTTTGTAGGCTCTGCCTTCATGTTTCCACATACTCCAAGTCCTTACTGAGGGATAGCATATCAGTCATGATGGACGGACTTGACCTATGGTGATATTTCGGCATACATGTTAATCAAGTCGAATTAATTGTTCACCCATCGTTATTTCGACTTCACCCCAATACCATTGACTTGGCCGCCACGTAATATGAGCTTGTTGTTTGATGCGTCGTATCGTTGAATGGAGACGGAGAATCAGTCTTCCACGTAAGCTCACAGATAGTGTTTGTGGCATTTTTGGTTTCGCCACATAGGCAGTAACAATTCTATGCCCATTTTTGGTCACGTGGATTCGTTCCACGACAGTTCAGGCTCTTCCCGTCACCTTACTTGGTCGACTACCCTCCTTCTATAATCCTACCAGCTCAATCGACATTTAATTGACATTACTCGTTGAGTTGGATTTTAAATGCAGGTTGTACCTGGTTTATTAATGCCTCGATCCGTGGCTCTTTTCCTCCGATCTCGCCAGTTGGATGGCGTCGATTCACTTTGGCTTTAGGCTTTTATGTAAATCAATTCGAATATAATCTCACATAAGACTTTGTTCAGGGTTCTTTTGGTTTTCTTCCTGCGCGTCGGTGTTATCCATGGCAGAGCGATCTTTTTGATGCCATAGCTCTTCACCGAGCTCAGTTACCTCCTGGGCGTAGCTCCAGACTATCCTGACGATTCAGGTATGAAACATACTATTAAATCAAGGTTTCCTTCTGCGTATTTAATTGTACGCTTCTTTCGTTGAGCCCTCACAGCGATTGTTGATTTTAGATGTAGCATATGTCGTTATTGGTTACAGGTGATTTGCATCCACCCCATTGATACGATTTCAACGTGTCTTATACCTTTCTGTGTTAGGTTGCAGGGATTTGTTGGTTTGCTTCTCATGCGTTAGAGGGTGCGTGTTGAATTTATTCGTTGGCATTTTCGTATGCGAATTTTCCAGAGCTCGTTATGAACGACAGCTCTTGTGTTCAGAAGTTCTCCTCCATCTGAACGCATCAATGATTGTCTCGGGGTTTATTCTTATTGCGCTGGAGTAACGCTCTGGCTCATTCCCATCTTGACCGGTGTAGGTCGAGCTCATATACATTGGGTAAGGCACTTTTCGTGGTTCACCTTTGAGCATCTATTTTCGTTATTTATTTACGGCTAACAATTTTTCTCTCTCCTGTGTACGCGTACAGGCTCTGGATTGGTTTCAACCTCTACTTCCCCAGGTATTATCATTTTTCTCAGACCTTCGTTTTGTTTTAGCGCATTTTCGTTCTACTGAGCTCGTTTAGTAGGGGATTTAACTTGGTCGTTCACTTGCCCAGGTAATGTAACCCTTGCGTCTTTCTCTCTTACACTCCCACAGACAGTAATGGCGGCCTTGACGCTAACGTTGGCTTCGTTTTCGCCACTTGCAGGTCGGTATTCACCGAACACTGGTTGGAGGGAATCCCTATAGCTGTGTAATGCTCATTAGGCACTTTAAATTTTTATTTATGAGTTGTATATATCTGGACAATTCCATTGTTAAGTCTCAACTTGAAAAATTAATTATGGATACTCCCGTGGCTTTTCGAGATAGTCCTCAGGCCACTGGGATTTACACTAGTCTCGATTTTCTTGTATATTGATATGTATACCTTGGTCAAATTGCTAATCTCATATATTTATATCACTTGGCCTCGTTCTGCTCATGTTTTTGTTTATGAACAGCGAGAAAGTTAGTGTACTATTTTCTCTTCATATTGAATTTCGATTACATATATTTGTATTCCGCAGAGTTATTATTGTTTTCAATAATGGTTTATTATGTCTGTCCTTCTTGTATTTGCAAGGGCTTTCTGCCTGGTGTAAGATATTTTCATACTGTACTAGTGTATAGTTTTTCTAGTTGCAGTAGCTAAATCTCTTTTAATACTTCTTGAAAATAGTACAACATATCGTCATTTCTATTTTATACCCTTCTTATAAATTTACACCTCATATTTGTCTAATGGATCTACAAGCAGTGTATAGTTAGATATCTCTCCTTCTATGTTTTACAAACATATGTATGTATGCTCTGTTGTTTTACCTCCTTGTCTTGGGTACATATAGAGAGACTAGGGTTCATATACTTCAAGATACTATACTGTACCTATACTTCAATATGCTATGTTGTACTTACACTTCACTATACTATGCTATTGAGCATATGCATGTTGTTGATTTGCATAACTATCTTTTGTCTTTTCACTTTCTATTGTCTAATATTAGAATAGATTCCAGAATATACTATCGATGCATAGTTTCTTGCCATACAGTAGTGGTTTTCTTTTGCTACAGTGTGGGCTTCTTGCATGCAATATAAATTTACCATTGAGCTTCTGATTATATACAAATCATGTGCTGACAATAGGATCAGTTGATACAGTACCTACTTTCATTTCTTAATACACATTGAAAATTTACAATTTCCCTTCTGTTAATTCCAAGTTTAGTACTGACAACTCAACTTTCTTTCTATCTTATATTTATACATGTTAAAATCATGCTATGAACTAGAAGCAGATTAAAACCAATTTATAGAATTCTTCTGTGAAGGGATAGGTATCCACAGATTTAAACCAACACTGGGTTAAAGATTCTGTTGGATTCTCCTCCACAGATTTTAGTTCTACAACTGTGCAGAATTTCAAGGGTATATTCCTTATGATGGATTCTGTTAAATGTAGAACTTATGTTCTAATATAAAATTTACTTTTATATGTAGCCAATTCATACTGTATGAAGTAAACACACCAATAAATTTAAAGACATACCACTCATGCACTTGACCAACCTCCCAACCTTAGAGTCCTTTTTGTCTCCCAGAACTCACCCCCAAGCTGAGATCATCTCCTTGACACAGATCAACCTCTAATCTGTGCAAGAGCAGCTTATTTAAGCTATTGTTCCCCAAAGCCTGTTTCTAATTCTGCGTCCAGAATCTCACGATGCTTTTCTTCCTGTTTGCTTAGGCTTCCCTATTTAGGGACACTTTAAAGCTGTTTTATGCTTTTCCTCAGCTTTTCCAGCTTTTTCACCTCTGCCCAACTACTTTCCTCATCATTGGGGAAATTTAGATTCTTCCTCAAAAATCTAAATTAGAATAATTTCTTTCAAGGATTTTTTTGAAAGATTCTGGGGATTGGTTTCCTTATCCATCCTCATGGATTTAGCAAGTGATCTCATAAATCTCATTTTGGTCAATCTACACACAATCATTTTATTCATTTCCTCAAATCAAATATTTAATTACATTCACAAATTTCTTATCCTTTGGGGTCCACTCGCCTTAGGATTTAAAGTTCAAATGTCTAGCTTTGAAATTCAAACACATAAATTGGGGGTGTTACAATGGATGATTTCACACCTTATGGAGATGATTTTGATCCAACATTAGAAAAATTGGAAAAGGTGCTGCAAAGGTGTATTGCCACCAGGCTCTGCTTAAGCCATGAGAAGTGTCACATGATGATGACTGAGGGACACATATTAGGTCTTTATATCTCAGCAGCTGTAATACACGTAGATCCAGGTAAAATTTAGATAATTTATTTAATACCTACTCCTACCACACAAACAAAGGTACGTAGCTTTCTAGGATTTTCTGGTTATTATAAAAGATTCATAGAGCATTTTTCTCAAATAGCTGCACCTTTATACACACTAACAGGGAATGTTGATTTTAATTGGACAGATAAATGTGACCATGATTTTGAGGATCTGAAAAAGCTTGTATCAACAGCCCCAGTGCTAAGGGGCCTAAATTGGGATTTTTCATTCCGAATTTCATGTGATGCCTCAGACACAACTATCAGAGCAGTCCTTGGGCAGGAAGAAGATAAAAAACCATATGCAATTTATTAAATTAGCCAGAATCTATCTCCTACTGAATTAAACTATACTGTGACTGAGAAATCATTTTTAGCTGTAATACATGCTGTAAATAAATTTGGACATTATATAACTGGGTATCCTGTCGTTTTATATATAGATCACTCTGCCATAAAATTTTTAGCAAACAAACCTGTTACAAATGATAGAGTAACAAGATGGTTGATTTTATTGTAGGAATTTGACATCACAATAAAGGACCGACCTGGAAAAGAGAATTCTGTAGATAATTTTATCTCACGAATGCCAAAACCAACAGACACAGCAGTAGTCGAAGATCAGTTTCTAGATGAACATTTTTTTTTTGTTACTGCCAGAACCCGATGGTATGCTGATGTTGCAAATTATTTAGCAGTAGGTAAATTACCTAAGCAACTAATGCCCAATGAACGAAAACATGTAGTATAGCGTAGTACCCAATTCTCTTGGATTGGGGGCTACCTATTTCATACAGGCATAGATATGCACATTAAAAGATGCGTCCGAGAAGACGAAATATTTGATATCCTGAAAGCATGCCATGACGGGCCATGTGGCGGAAATTTCACAGATCGCAGGACTGGTCACAAGGTTTTACAAATAGGCTATTACTGGCCTACAATTTTTAAAGATGCTAAAAATTTTGTATAAGCCTGTGATAGTTGCCAAAGGGCGAGATGCCCTAGACAGTCCGATGAAATGCCTTTGAATCCATAGTTAGTAATTGAGCCATTTAAGCACTTGGCACTCGATTTTTTTGGTCCTATTAACCCACCATCAAATCAAAAAACATACATACTAGTTGCAACAGAGTATGTTACTAAATGGGTCAAAGCAAAGTCACTTCCAAGAGCTACAGAGGAATTTGTAATACAGTTCCTTTTCCAAATATTTGTGTGATATGGCCTCCCAAGGGACATAATTACAGATGGAGCACTGCAATTTGTAGGTAATAAAATTGCTGCAACATTAAAAAATTACCACATTCATCACAAAATTACAACCCCATACCACCCACAGGCAAATGGCTAACTAGAGAGCACGAATAAGGTGATAGAAGCAATACTTACAAAAAGAGTTGCATCACACAGACATGACTAGGCTTCAAGATTGCGGAAAGCCTTGTGGGCATACTAAACAACATGGAGAAATACCACTGGGTATTCACCATATCAATTAGTATTCAGAAAATAACCCATCCTTCCAATAGAATTTGAAATTAATCATTAAGAACAACCCAGGAGGTGGGTTTGAATTTAAATGAGGCCTAGGTCAGTAGATTACATCAAATCAATGAGTTAGATGAAATTAGGCTCTCTGTCCTCCAGCACACTGCATTAATTCAACAACAGAGAGAAAAATGGCATGATGCCCTCATTAAAAAGAAAATATTCCACGAAGGAGATTAGGCACTACTATATGACTCCAGGTTCCAGGATTTCCCTGGAAAACTCCAGACATGATGGCTTGGACCTTATGAGATACAGAAAGTGCATGAAAATGGCACCATTACTTTAACTACCATTGATGGATCTGGACATTCTTTCAAAGCAAACGGTCATCGAGTACGACTTTACCACAAACCGCTTAATCGGGAATCCTTTTACCAACAATTACAGGGAGATTCTACTATGCAGATTCTTGTTCAGGAAGATAACTCCTCCTCAGCATTCATTCACTAAAAAATTCCTTTATTTTTGAAAATTGTACATAAGCTTTTCTTTTAATTTTTCTTGTATGACTGTTTTTTGTACAAATTTTATTTTTCGTCCTGTTCTTCTTAAAGGAACAGTTGTGTTTCCTCTTAAGGAATAGTAGCCGTTCCTATTAAAAGGAACAAAAATCTAGTGTGCCTTTATTTTTCACGTTGTTCCTCTTAAGGAACAACTACTATTCCTCTTAAGGAACAACACCCGTTCCTCCTAAGGAAACGTTGTTGTTCCTCTTAAGGAACAACAGTCGTTCCTCTTAAGGAACAGCACATCTGCATGTTCATATTTTTGTTGTTCCTTTTAAAAGGAACAACATTTCCGCTGATTGTTTTTGCTATTCCTTTTAAAAGGAACAACATTTATGCTGATTGTTTTTACTGTTCCTTTTAAAAGGAACAACATTTCCACTGATTGTTTTTGTTGTTCCTTTTAAAACGAGTAGAATTTCTGCTGATTGTTTTTGCTATTCCTTTTAAATTGAACAACATTTCCGCCGATTTTATTTTTTGTTCCCTTTAAAAGGAACAACCCCTTCGCCATTATTTTTTATGTTCTACTGTTCCTTCTAAGGAACAATAGTTTCGATTTGGAGATTTTTTTTTTTTTTTTTTAAGTTGTTCCACCAAAGGATCAGCATTTCTTGTTTGTTTTATTTGTTTTTATGCTTAAGGAACATCTATTGTTCCTCTTAAAGGAACAATAGCTTATGTGTTTTTATCTTTTTTATGTTCCTCTTAAAGGAACCGCAGTTTTGTGTGCAGATGTTCTTTTTGCTGTTCCTCTTAAGGAACAACAGCTGTTCTGTCTAAGGAACAACACTTTTTGAGTGAATTTTTCTTTTTTTAGAAGAACATTTTGAGATTTGTTGTGAATTCTTCATGATCCTTTTAAAGAAAATATACAAATTTATGCTAGGACAAAAAAATTAGAGGTTACTCGAATCAACATATCAAGGAGAAATTGTAATTCTTAAAGAAATTGCTGTGTATTGATAAGAAAAAAAAATAAAAGGAAAGGAAAGTAATATCTATATCAATTTTTTGTCTTTATGTTCACTAAAACTAATTTGATTGATTATTTTTATCATTTTGGTTCTTCCCTAATCCTCATAATTCTCTTTTAATTTTATTATTGAAAAAGAATAAGGGCATATTTTCTTCTATTGAGATGTTTAGACTTCTTCCACCATCCCTACTCTTAAGGAGTGTTGAGCCATCCTTTATACATAAATAAGGCAAGCGATATATAAAATACGAAGAAAAGAAAAAATATATCTATATGATTAATAACAATTCTATGACATGTCAGATGGAAGATAGGGGGTCTCATCAAGAGCCAGCCTACCATGATCATAAAGAAGCAGTGAAGTGGCATTCCCATTATGCCCACCAAACCATGGATATGATTCAATGGACAACTTAGAAAAATAAAAATTCCTTGGAACAGGAGGTCTCATCACGAGCCGGCCTGCACACCTTTCACTCCTTCTTGGTGAGTGGCATTGTGATTCATCTAGTTCCCAAGCCAGCACAATGGCCTCCATCATGACATCACAAAGTACTTTCCTAGGCATATATAAAGGATTATGGTTCCAAGGGTGAAAAAACAATTTTTTCAAGGTTATAAACACCTGTGGGCAACAAAGCTCTGCTGATGGTATTGGAGTCATATTTTTCACAAATCAATAGCAATTATAAACCCTTTTCTTATGTCTTTATCTTAATTTCAAATGAGATTTATCTCCTAAACCCCTTCGTTGAACCTCTTATACATGAAATATTGTTTATAAATTAGTCATAATGGTTTAAGTGGGTAATGACCGCATAAGAAATTTTATTTATGTCAGTTGTCCTTTTCCCTATTTGTGAATCATTACATAGCATTTCCATATCTATTCATGATTTCATAATATGCCTCGATTTCAGTAATTCGATAATTTTTTGATCATGTCATGAATATGTAATGACTGCTTTCCAGTACACTGCTCCTCCATTTTCTGGTTGAGGGCGACCTATCATATTTCAGGGGGGCGCATATGACTTCCAAAATATGCCTACATACAGGTCAATTCCCTATTTTTATCAGATCCTGGAAATAGCAAGTTTAACGGTATTTTCCGATATGCACGAGGTGCTGTTCCATTTCCATTTCTGTGTATTATTGTGAAACATCAACAGAGCGCGGGGCTTAGACGAAATGGGAGGGTGAGAAATACATAGTGAACCTCAAGTACTAACAGTTTTCGACGCTACACAAGAAATTTTGGAGAGAGCAGGGTGGATTACCTACCTTACAAGACTGCAGTAGTCCCATGAAATTGTGGCCATCAAATTTCTGTAGAACTTGCAGGAGGACCATTCCATATTAAGAGGAAGGAAAATAATACTGACAGATGCAGTAATTGTTGAGGTGTCCAGTCTACCAGCAGTTAGACCCGTATGGACCCATAAAAAATTGAGACTTCAAGAGGCCATGAACATCTTTCGGGACGAAGGACAAACCCTGACCGTCAAAGGAAAAGGGGTTCAGCCGGCAACTCTAGGGGAACCATGGTTAGAACTGGCTAAAGCAGTGCAAAGCTACATTACATGCGACGGAAGAAAGGATGTGGTAAGACCACGCCACCTCAAATTATTAGCAGTACCAAAGTAGAAATGTGTTGTGAATTTTCCTGCATATTTAGATTTTTTACTACATGACGCTGCTTTGAGCATAAGGAAATCTCTTCATACAAGGATTGTAGTAAACCACCATTGTTTAATTCGATTAATAGTTAGTTGCAATATTTCTTAGTAGCAGACTAGTTGGGAAGAATTGTTATTTTTGATAGATGGGGAAACAACCTTACCTGCCCCGAAACGAAAAAGAATCACCAGTATAGCAAACAAACCTCTAAAATGTAGATAGTCCTCTAGATTAAGAAGAAGCAGTTGAATGTTAGGAAACCTCCAGAGTAGCAGCAGCGAACCCTTAGATTTACCTAGTTCTAGAGATGAGCAACCCCAGCAACTGGAAGGAGCAGAAAATTAGGAAGAGGAAGAAACTAAACGAACCAGTGACGAAGAAAGAGAGGAAGCAGAACCTCCCATAACCTCCAGTGCAAGTCCACCATAGAGTCCATTGCACGAGGATGAATTGGCCCAAATTTTGGCCAATATGTGTGAGTATATGCAACCCCAGAGTCCGCTCAACCTCAATATAGATGCAGAACAATCACAGGAACATTCTGTCCACAACAACGATACATCCGAGGAAATGCATGACGAGGAGGAGGAAGAAGCAGAAGCCCCTCAGGAAATAGCAGATCAAACTAGGGCTTCCTCCCCTCAGGAACCTAGTCAAGGTAATGCAAACATTGAATAAATGTTCCAAACAGAGAATGTGAAAACAAGCCAAGACAAGGGCACAGTCCCTGAAGAACAAAACCCAGTTGAGCAGCCAAGTCTAGAAAAGGAAACATCTGTTCCTCTGAAGAAAAAGAAGAAGAAAACCCAGGTAGATCTTCAACTCAAAAATGTTTTGATAAAAAATAACCCTGTTATAGCAAAACTCCAAGAGGATCTAGCACAAGCTCAGTGGGCTAGAGAAAAGCTTGAAGAAGAGACTGTTCCTAGGAAGAAATATCAAGAGTTACATCAGCAATTAAAGGACATCAATGCATCAAAGTTAGAAGCCTTCGATAAATGTCAGAAGGCAGAAGAAAAAGTTGAAGAGGTAAGGAGTAGACTACGAACAGTCAGGAATCAAATGGATAGTCTCTGTTCTCTATATACAAATGTTCTAGCATGTAGGTCCCCTGCCAAAAATTATGCTTTGTTTTTGTTAGAAGGATATTTGCAGTTAAAAATTAAAGTTGTTAAGGAAGGAAAACCTATAGAATTAAAAACTGTAGACGATTTTATAAACTGCTGTAAACTCTATGGAGTAAAAGTTTAGTGCCTACTCTGTGAATTTTATTTGCACAATTTTATATTGGCAGAGGAAATGGAGATGAATCCCAGTCCTTTTGTGGGTGATGCCCAATATCAATCATTTATTTCATTTGTTGTTAACTAGTTAAAATGGCTCAAGGCCTATAACACTTTTCAGAGACAAGAAAATGGGTTAGACCTTTGGGTTAGGGGTGAAATGAGACACCCATTATAATTATGGGCTAGGCAAAAAAGCTTAATGACAAAGAGGGTGTCATCCAGACATTGGGACCCATCCATAAGGCAATCATCCTGGATGGGGTAGAATATTTTTTGTCCATCAGAGACCAGGCCATAATAGCAGCTAAACTTCGATGAAAGATTTCCAATCAGAATATTCAAGACAGAGAGCCATTCAATTATAAAAAAATTGAGTTAGCTACGAACCGCCTGGTTATCTATAGTAACCTCATCTTGAGGGAAGGGTTGTATTGGTTTGGTTGTAGATTTCGAAGCCTTATTATTTGGTATCTTGCAACAGACTATAAGGCCAACTATGAATTACCTGAAGGGAAAACAAGGCATATTTTTGAAGTTTTAGCTGCAAATCATGGTTTTAGACCGCTTAATGAAAAACCCTCTCTAGCCTATTCTCTAACTGCTTTACATGTAAACTATGGTTTTCATTAGGACATGAAAAAGGGTAAACAAGGGGGTGTGTTGAGCATTGGAAAAGGTATGAATTTGCCATGTATTTCTTTATCTTTTTCCTTTAATCATAACTCCTTTATATTCTAGAATGGTAATATATTGAACAATCATAATAGAATTAAGGATATTAGCGATTGTTGCAAATAAATTAAAGATTGTCTTTTCTTATATACATAAAATAGATTAAGTGGGAAGCTACCATTAAGGAGAAAAAAACAAAGTAGAGATAATTGCTGTCCCTTCAACAAAACACCATATCCAGACAAGAAAGTCGAAATCAGAGTGCACAATCAAGGAAAAGAAAGGAACAACGTGGCATCAGCGCAAGAAGACAAAACGATAACTGAAGATGGAATATAGATCGAATCCTTCAGGATCTTTCGATCCTGAAGGATCGCTATTCAAAGCTTATCTATATTTGTTGTTTCGTCTGCTGGCTATTATAAAAGGACAACGCTTGTAGAAATCAAACAATCTGTAATGTATTATGTATTATCATTATTCAGATTTCCTATTGTATTTTTATGATTTCTCATTGACTCTCATTGGTTAAAATAGAGCGCGATTTCTTGTAAACTCTATTACATATGATTAATATATAATCTGGTTGCCGTTCCATTATTTGATACTAGAGTAGTTCGGCGGTGCTTCACTAGCGGTTGAGGGCTCGGCCCTAGTGGATCCACCTGCTATCTATACCATTACTTTCCAATTCCAGTCGTGTGATGGTTTTATTTAATTCTTATTTCCTTTAGTCACATTGCTTCACATTTTCCATGTTTTATAGCTTACTGTTTCAATGTTTTATGAAATCGGGTCATTGCATCAGTTGTGAGTGAATTGCGTTACTATTCCTTTCTACATAACAATATTATTTATTCCTCTGTAATTTGTATTGTTATGCTTCTCAGATATAAAGTTTCGTTGTTCAGAATTTGTTGTTCATTTCCATTAAATAGCTTTGCTGTTCATTTCTGATAACTAGATTTACTCTTTATTCCTTTTCTGTAAGTATTTGGTCTGCTTTAGAATGTTATTGCAGAGAGCATGTTTATTCTATTTCCATTAGCAACATTGTTGATTCAACTGAGTTACCATTTCCAATTAGTTGTTTATTGAGGAGTGTAAGATCATCAACTTTAAAGGACATTGGCTATTACTGTCTAAGTTCTCAGATTGAGGATCTTGTTTATGCTTGATTTCATTTACATCAGTTGACAAAGGAAAGAGTTATTACTACTGCATCCTTGACTGATGATTGTCGAGTGAGTGATTGGATTTTAGAGCATTAAGTTTCATGTCGTTGCAATTAGATTTCATTTTCAAGCATCCATTTATTCTTGTATTTGAAATACTGTACTGCAAATTGGAGAGCATTACTCTTAGATTAAGTTTCTGCCTCAGACTGATTACACTCTTGAGATAAAAAATTGTACCTGGATTGATAATTAATGTAGGATAAATAGGAGTTAAAAAGACACCTTTTATACCTCAAGAACCACTACGCCATAGGCCACAGGAGTTATAAGAAGAATCGATAAACTTCATTTTATTGAGTTCCTTTAAATGATTTTTGAGGCATAACTTGGCTAATATTAGGCCTTCTTTAGAATGATCAATTGCGCTAGAGAGCTTAGGCTAAGGCTTATATTCTAATGGTAGCCATTGATGCTTGCGTGCATAGTCCAAAACGAAGAAATTTGGTGTAAACAGATTCATGAGCATTTTTAATATAGCAGAAACCCACTTGGAAGTGAATCGAAAGATGTAGTCCAAGAGGGATGAAACCTGAGATCAATTTTCTATGTTTGCTTCTTTTCTTTCTACTGTTCATGTTTATTTTTAGTTCTCACATTTATGTTAAAGAAACTTTAATAATCCAATTTCTCTAATTCATCCACATAAAAGGTGACCTTATTTAATGTTTGGTTAAATTCTGCGAATATTCAATCCTATCATTTTAGATCATTAATGGCGTTATTAACAAGCCTTCTACTTTTGGTAATCAAACATGTCATAGGGTAAAAGGCATACTAGATAAAGAAGTCTAGGAAGATCTGCTAGAGGTTTTAAATAGTTACCATATACCTATGATTGTTCTCCATAATAGCATTCCTATTGACATCAAAACTGGAAAAACCTTGAATATTAATGCCAATCTAGATGATCAACAACGTAAAAAGTTAATTAGTATTCTCCATAAATATAAACGAGAATTTTCTTAGGAATATTTTGACATGAAAGGAATTGATCCAAATCTATTTACTCATCACATTTATATATAAAAATATTCACATTCTATTCGGTAGCCCCAAATAATATTAAATCCACACCTTAGGGATGTAGGAATGGAATAATTGAAAAATCTCCTGGATGTCAATTTTATATATCCTATCTCAGCCATCTATTGATTTCGCCATTAGTTTTCGTCCCTAAGAAAAATGGTAAATGGATAATTTTGTGGATTATAGGGAACTGAACCAGGCTACGTAGAAAGATCATTCCCCCCTTCTAGTTGTACACCAGGTCCTTGACATTCTCACTCAGAAGAAATTTTTCTACATTCTGGATGGTTTAATTGGTTATGATGAGATTCAAATTACTCCTGAAGACTAGGATAAGACCACATTTACTTGCCCTTGGGGGACATTTGCATATATGTTTTTACCATTTGGGTTGTGTAATGCTCCAACCACTTTCTAGAGGGATATTTTGAGTTTCTTCTCTGATTTAATTAATGAAGGAATTGAGCTTTATATGGATGATTTTACTCCATATGGTAATGAGTTTGACCAAGCCTTACAGAATTTAAAAAAAATATTACATGATGAATTGCTACCAGATTATGCCTTAGCCAGGAAAAATTCCATATGATGATGAACGAAGGTGTATTTCTGGGACATTACATTTTTTTTGTAGGTATTCAAGTGGATCTAGAAAAGTTTGAGGTAATTCTTATGTTTCCTACTCCCAATACACCAACTGAGGTACATAGTTTCCTTGGATATGGTAGTAATTATCGTATATTTATAACACATTTTTCAAAGATAACAACACCACTATATGTTTTGACAGGAATGAGTGGACTGATAGATATGATGTTGCTTTTGCAGAACTTTAAAACTTGGTCTCAACAACACTCATGTTGAGAGGACCAAAATGCAATTTACCCTTCCAAATTTCATTGGACACATCAATCACAGTGATAGGAGTTCTCCTTAGGAAGGAAGAATAAAAAAATCCCTATGCCATTTAGTATATTAGAAAAAATCTTACACTGATAGAGTAAACTTATATAGTGACAAAGAAATGATTTTTAGTTCTTGTGTATTCTATTAATAAATTTAATTGCTACATAACATGATATCCAATTTTTGTGTATATTGATCATTCCACCATTATATATATAGATAATAAACCCATTACTAATGGAAAAATAACTCGATGGTTGTTGTTATTATAGGAGTTCGATATTACTATAAAGGATCATCTATGAAAGGAAAATCTCGTTGCATATTTCTTGTCTAGAATACCCAAAATAGGTGATCCTTCGCAGGTGGAAGATCAATTTCCAGACGAACACATATTTTTCGTAACAGTCAAGACACCTTGGTATGCTGGTGTGGCCAACTACTTAGCAGCAAGAAAACTACCAGCATACTTTCTATCCCGGGACATGAAACTTATTACTCAACGAAGTGCACATTTTCTGGGATAGATGGATTCCTCTTTCAAACGGTGTCTGACTTTCACATCCAAAGATGTAGCAGAGAGGATGATATTTATGATATTCTCAGGTATTTTCATGATGAATCCTATGGTGGATATTTCATTGATCATAGGAATGGGAATAAATTACTCCATATGGGCTATTATTGGCCCACGATATTTAAATATGTAAAAGGGTATGTCTGAAGCTACAATAAATTACAAAGAATGTGTCATCCCATTCAAGCTCATGAGATGCCCCTAGAGCAGCAAGTTGTAATAGATCCCTTTGAAATATGGGCATTGGACTTCATAGGCCCCTTTAACCCACCATTGAATCAAAACGTGTATATTTTTGTTTGCTGAGATTATGTGACAAAATGGGTGGAAGCAGTATCTTTGAAAATCTACAAAAGAAGAAATCACTAGTTCTTATTAGAAGTATTCGTGCGATATATATTGCCTAGAGAAATAATAACATATCGGGGGTGACAATTTGTTGCTCGTAAATGTTTTTCCACTCTACAGAAGTACCACATTAAGCACATAGTCACTTCTCTGTACCATAATCAATAAACGGAAAGTTGGAAAGTACCAACAAGGTTTTGGAAGAAATTCCCACCAAAAAAGTATCTATGAACTACCATAAGTAGGAAGTTAAACTCCTGAAGGCCTTATCGGCTTATCAAACAATGTGGTGCAATACTACTGGACATTCACCGTACCACCTTTTTTCCAGTAAGGAGCCATTTTTTCCTATTGCAATTCTAGATTAAGACTCCCAAAACTTCAAGAGAAGTCGAACTCAATTTTATAGAAGCACAAAAATAATGTTTAAAACAACTTAACGAATTGGAGGAGATGAGCCTATCGGCCCTACAATGCACAATGATTATTCAACAATAGAGGGCCAAGTGGCATGCTCGCCTTATTAGAAAGAAAAAAATTCAGAAAGGTGACTGGGCATGCTTGTATGACTCAAGATTTCAAGATTTTCCAAGAAAACTTCACGCGAGATAGTTAGGACCCTATGATATTACTGAAGTCTATGATAATCCTACTACGACCTTGACTATTATTGATGGTTCTAGTGTGTCTTTTATTGCTAATAGACATCGGCCCTGCGTATATCGTTAGTTGATTACGCGTGAGTATTTTTTCCATCAGATAAGTAATGATTCCAATCTACAAATTGTAGTTGATTGGGGATGTAACCCCACAACTACATCCACCTGAAATTTTCAAAAACACCTTGGGCTACCCAGGTCTAGGTAATAAGGTAGATCCTTTTCTAAAAGATAAGGCTATAATAACAGTACCACCCCCCTAAGCACTTCATGAATCCAAGTGGTCTAGGGCATATAAGTCTTCTAAAGGTGAATAGGTAGTTAAGAAACTATAAACCCCCGGGTAATGGCCCATCACTCAATAGCCTTGAGAGCTTTCCACCCCATGGATATAGAGATCTTAATGCACTGCTTCGATCATTACCAATAAAGCCTTATTACATAACACATTCTAGCATGGTGTACTCCATTTCTCAATATCCCCGAGAGATTTTCACCACATGGATATAGAGATATTAACACGCTCCTTCGATCATTACCAATAAGGACTTATTACATAACATGTTCCGGCATGGTGTACTCCATTGTACATAATGAGCTAAGGAAAAAAGGGGTTGATATTATTTTTATTCACAATTGTTGTTTCTTTTGTTGTAGCTAGTCCTCCCTCACTATTTTCCCCTTAGTTATCGTTGTTGTCCCCTTTTATAACAACATGATATTCCCACTAGTCAGAGCTGTTCCTTTGGTAAAAAATATCATTTACTACATTGTTGTTCTCTTAGTTACAACCGTTGTTCCTTTTATAATATTTTATTGTTCCCATTAGTCACATTTTTTATTCTCTTTGATCATAGTTGTTGTTCCTACACTGTTATCCCTTTAGTAATAGTCATTGTTCCATTTTATAACAACTTTTTGTTCCCATTGATCACAGTTTATGTTCCTCTCGTCGCAGCTATTATTCTGGTAGTGTTGTTCTCACAGTTGCAGCCATTGTTCCCTTTTAGTATGCAGTAACCATTTCCTTTGTTACAGTTCTTGTTCCCACTAGTCACAAATGTTATTCCTTTGGACACAACTGTTGTTCCCTTAGTCACAACTGTTGTTCCATTATGGTTTCCATTTCTTTCAGTTATTTGGATTTCGAAGGACTTTTCCCAGATCATGGTGACAACAATTATGTTATTCCAATTATTACCATAAGAGAATATTTTATTTGACTTCTCAAATTTGATAAAAAATTTAACTATCCTTATATTGTAATCATATAAATGGTTCATGATACATTTCCTTAATTACCACCACAGCAGTTTTTTTTTCTCTTCCTTATATTCCTGTGATCTCCTTAACAGAAAAAAATTTGCGAGGAAAATAGCAATTTAAAAAGGACTATTTCTACAATAGTTCTTACGCAAGGAGTTTATGAGACACCCCATTCACTAATCCTTTATCACAATGAAATAAGAAAAAATATAAAACGAGGAAGAAGAAATTTTTTAGCAAATGGATAGGAGTTCTCATTATGAGCCGACCTAGCATGATCATAGGAAATAATAAGGCGATATTACCATTCTTGTCACCAAGCTAGGGTAATGGCCTTTAACATTTTAATTCAAAGGACAAGAGGTATCATCACATGTCAACTTGTTCACCTCATTAAGATTTGGTGAATGAAATTGTTATCAAGAAAAACCACATTTTGACAAAAAATATTTTAGCAAAATCAAGTTATGAATTATTTTTAGTAGAATGGAATACTGGGATATCAACGAGATAAAAGGAAACCCTATTGAGGCTATGACGCCTGCTGGAAATACAGGCTATGCATGTGGTATTGAAGTATATTTAAAATCATCTTACAAATATTTTGCTAATTTGTCTTCCCTTTATAACAATAAAGGAAAATCCCCAAACTACTATGGAAATATATAACATCACGAAGGTGGTAATTCGCGGATGTATGAACAATTACTTATTTTAATATATTAGGAATGCAATTTTAATTTTCTTTTATAAGTATATATTTAACTCATTTCTCTTTAATGGTAATATTTTAGTGAAAATTCACCTTAGCCATGATTGGAGTCTTTTCTATGCTTCAATTTCTGCACAGATTCTCTTTCGTCAGCATATGTCAACATTTAATAGAACTTATAATTACGTTGCGTGCCCTCGATTGATACTCCCATGATTTGATGATTACCCATTATGGTAATTAATTTGTTGATTATACCGTTGATTCAACACATTATCGAAGGTCATGGTTTAGCTTTAATTTTATTGGGAGGGGTGAAAAATCACACATATGACAAGATATTCACACATATGACAAGATGCTCACACACATGACAACACACTTAATTATCACAGTAACTCTTCCTGCATGTGTTTGTATTTATTTCTTGGTGATTGCTTAATGTTGATACCTTTTTCATTCGTTATTGGATAAACTTTGTTAAACGTAGATTTAGATTACTCTCTGATATATATTAGATAAGGATGATCGATCGATTCACAGTGAACTAGCCAAATTAAGAATCTCTAAACATGCATGAAATATCTTGGAGCGAGTGGCTTGGATGGAGTATTTTTCTCGATTATAATACAATGTTTTTCTCAAGTAGTCATTATGGAATTCATATAAAATTTAAGCAATGAAAGAATTATAGAGAAGGGAAAGTAGGTGCATGTTAATGAAATAATTATTTCATAGGTTACAGGGCTTCATATGGAAGGAAAAATTTTGGTTGACAAGCATACCCCATTATATAGCGCAACATTGTTGTTCAGAGACCTTAGAGAAGAACTGATTCGGAAAGGCAAGGGATACAATATTGCTTCACTTCTATAACCTTGGAAGGAATTGAAAGAAGTACTGCAAAGCTATATATGATGTGGTCGGACCCCGAAATTTGAAGTTTATAGAGGCACTTAAGAAGAAGGTAAACTTAAATTTACCCTACTTTTTAAATTCACATCTACATGAGAATGCTATAAGATTTGGTAAATCTAAATACTAGGCTTCAATAGTAAGCCACCATTGTCTTATAATATTAGAGGCTGTCATAGAATTGAGATTCGTTAACTTAAGTTGGAATGAATTTGCGGGAAACACTGAGCCTCCACTGTGAATTGAAATATCTACTGTAGAACCTCAGCGAAGAAAAAAAAAAGAAAAATACAACATGGAAATGGAAGGAATTACAAAAGGAAAATCCCATCACTCAACTCTAGAAAAGTTGACCAGGTTCAAAAAGAGAATAAATTCTCTTATAGTCTCCCTACCTGGTAAAAAAATAAGTTCATCGAGACTAGATGGAAAAATAAATATCACAGATTATAGTGTGCAACTGATAGAAGAAAGTGAATCCCAGGGGTCTCTTGATATACAAGAAACTCATCAAGAAAGTTCACCCCAAGTGCATGAGGAATAAATAACTCAAGTATTGGAAGGGTTGTGAACCCTTTTCAGTTCTGAGAATTTTGATGAGGATGTGGGTTTTTCAGGAAACCCTCCAGAATGAACCCTAACACCCAACTCTCTCATCTCCCATTCTAATTAAATAACTTCTATTATTTTGAAATAAATAAAAAAAATCCTAGAGACACTTCTCTCCAAGAACATTCAATATATTCCATTGCAACTATTATGGAACCTTGTTCTTCTCTTGAAGAAACATATCTAGAATATCATGTATGAAAAGGGACTATTGATGATATTTTCAACATGCTTGAGTTTGATGAGGGTCCTGTAGAACCTATAACCATCACCACATTCGATGTAAATTTAATTGAAAGACACAAAGCTATTGTTGCTACTCCTTCTACTTCGGTCGTTTAAACCAAAAAACTAGTTGAAAAGGAAGAAGAAAAATTGGTCATGAAATAGAGTTGCTAAGAAAATTGGAAACTACAAAGAAAAGTAAATAATCTCATGAAATGGATAAGAAAAAACAATAGGAATTACAAAGTATGGAAAGAAAATCGCACATTTGAGGCCGAAACCGAGAAATTTGTTGCCACCGTAGAAACTCAGACGAAAGAAACCCTTACTGTTACTATAGGAACACATACTAACTTAGATGTATTAGACACTAATGTAGTGAGTACTGAAGTGGCTACTAAAAAATAATTATTAGTTATTATAGTTATTATTGACAAGACTACTCAAAAAAATAATGTACCAATCAGGTGTTAAATAAGAAATTGGAAGAAAAATAGGAAACCCTAACACGGTCTCGAGGAGAAGTGGTTCCCCGAAAGGAACATCTAGAATTTCTGAAAAAATTTAAGGTATTAACAATCACTAAGGATGACACTTATGCTTCATTGAGATCAATGAAGGAAAAGGTAAATACTGTACAAGGACAACTTGAAAGTGCCTTGGAGCAGACAAAGGAGGTATGTTCCATTAATTCCGATATTTTTTCCTCCGGATGGCCATCCAAAAATTATGGTTACTTTTTCTTAGAGAGAGACATTTTTCTCAAGAGTAAGGTTGTTCGAGCTAGACAAACTTATGAATTTAATATTTTTTTATGATTTTATCAAGTCTTTTCAGCAACAAGATGATCACACAAAGTATTTATTGTGCGAATTAGAGATGCACAACTTCTATTTATAAGAGAAAAGAGATGAAAACCGTAGTCCTTTCATCGGTGATGTACAATTTGATTCCTTTATCTCTTTTGACATAAATCAAATAAAATGTTCTAAATCTCATGACATATTCCAATGAAGAGATAATGGCTTTCACCTTTGGGTCAAGGGAGAGATAAAATACCTAAGCACACATTTATTAAACACAAGAAGCTCATGGAGAAACGGGGCATTATTAGTTCCCTAGAACCTATTTAGAATGATGATCTAAAGACTGGACTGGAGTGTTTTGAAGAAATTAAAGTGGAAGGTGTACGAGCTACTAAGAAGAGGTAGAATATGTCCATTAATGAAGTTAAAAATAGGGAACCTTTTAATTTGACGAACTTCCAAGTAGTAGTAAGAAAAATTTAGGATTAAGCTCATTTGGTTATGACAGAGGGCCCCAGTTGGCTTGGATGTAGCTATAAATTTCCTATAATTTGGTATCCTCTCGATGATTACAAGGTCAAGTATGATCTATCAGAAGCAGCTAAGTCCATGGAATTCAATGAAATCAAAAGTATCAATGGATTTAGACACTATGGCAAGTGCCATTACCCAATATACTCCTTAAACCTACTCCATGTCAACCATCTCTTTTCATGAGTTCATGCAAAATGCTAAGTTGGGGGGTGATGTTGGTCCTTGGAATTGGTATAATTCTTCACCTTATTTACTCAGTTGCTAGTTAGTTTTTCAATCTTTTTGAGATTAGGTTATAATAATTTGAATGATAAGGAGTTCTAGAATGGAGTTAATAATTGTTTTAACACATTTCATTTGGAATTAAACAATGAATATAGAATTTTAAAATAACCAAAAATCTCAATTCTAGTGATGCCTTTGTAATAAAAAATTTCCAATTTTAATGGAATTTGTTTTTTTCTTTTATTTTACATTATTAATTAATCAATTTGAGTATTGAATATGTTATTGACTCACTATTTAGGTTAATATTTTGGTAGGAAATAGTTGATGTTTATTTTTGTTCCCTGAATCACTGAGGAAACCTGGGCCATAAGGAAACCATTTGGGCTATCTGCGATGTGTTGGCCAAGGATTTACGCTTTATATGCATGACATAGTCAGACAAGGGAAATAATATATTATTATGCGAGGGATGTTGAATATTTAATAGCTTGAATCAAACATTCTCAGAATATTTCAATTCTCATGATAGCTTTACTATTATAAATTTATAATTATGTTATAATATAAAAGCATTATTAAACTCTAGTAAAATGAGTTAATTTTATTCTTGTCAATTGTAAAAGGTGACTGAGGAAACATGTTGCCTTAAAGTTTTCACAAACTTTCATGTAACTTGTTGTTGCATAGTAATAAAGATTTTGACGATTTGGTTCTAATCTAATATATTGAGTTAACTTCAAGATGGTTAGATTGCAAAGACCATGGGCCACGTCCTGGAACAATTAATTTATTTCCTATATCATTGCTTCTTCTTACTCTCAACATCTGGATGATTTATTGTTCATTGTCAGTACTTGCAAGTAATTGTAGTGAATAGAGATTAGGAAAAATTTCCTTTACATCACTATTTCGTTATTATTCTTTGTAGGAAATTAAGGATTGTTAGATTTGGAGAATTTAATACTTTTCTGTTAGGTGCATTTCAATTTTTTTATCATACTTATCATTTCCTAAGAAATATCCCTAACTTATTTACATTTTTTGCATAAGAACGCAACGATTTATTTATGTTATCAGTTGACAACTTAATGTATAGAGGGTTATGTTGATTCTTTAAGAACAAATTAGCAGCAAAAGTTCCCCTAAAGTAAAAAGATAATGTGATGAAGAATACATATAATACATTGTATGCTTCTCCCCCTCTTGGATTAAATAGTTCAATCCCATCATCGATCGCTAAAAAATAGAATCTCCACAACCAAGAAATACAAGTCAATCATATACGACATATATGTAGCATCATGTAATTACTTCATTCAATGGATCAACATGGAATCAAAATACATGAAATCATAACATAAAATATATAAAAATAAAGAACCCATTGTATTAATTCAAATGGAGTGAGTAACAACCAAAAATAGGTGTTGATATTGTAGAAGAGCTCGTCCAATTATACTTGTCCTTATTTCCCATAAAGTGCACCTCTAATCACCTTAATGCATGGAATAGTGAATATTCACAACAAAAACATGAGGATAGAATCTATTTCAAAATGCCAACCTATAGCTTGTGGATGGCCACAAATATACAGAATAGGGTGGTAAGTTAGGAGTTCTTATCCATTTACCAATCTAGGCTTGATATCCACTCGTGATGGGAGGATAGGATCAAAGGATAAGGAATGGAAATTGCAAGGTAGAATAGGACTGGTTTTAAGAGTTTTATTTGAGGTAAATATCTGTAACAAATCAAGCCTCTGGAAGGATATACTTAACGATTCTCTCTGTTTTTCATGAATTTATAGAACCAATAAAGGTGCATAATGGAGCAACTTGTATTTTATCAATGTAGGCCATAGTGGAGTAACCTGTAGGTGAATGATGTTCAAGAGGATTCCAAGGAGTGATGGTCCTAAAAGTGACTAAAATAAGGTAGTTCCAAGAAGAAACTTAGGGATATGAGAGTTGATGCTTAAGTATTTGTGCTATGAATATATCAAGGGGTGAGAGGATGTTTATTCATATTGTTTGAATGCCAACTAATCATATGTGACAAAATGGGCTATAAAACCCTAATTTTCTTAAATCTATTAATTGAAACCTCTAGATCTCATTTTCAAATTTGATATTAGATCTCTAGAATTACTAAGGATATCAAGGATCTGTTGATATGGTTTGTGTCACTTTTCCAGGTGAGTCTTGCAATTTTCGTCTTTTTCTATTTTTTTTTGTCACTTTTTACCATTTCACTTTTGTAAATGTTTTTTTTTTTTCTCTTCATGTTTGCTATAATTTAAACTTATATTAGATTTTAGAAGTGTTATTTTAGTTTTTCGTTTTCCCTTCATAAGTTTCGCACTGGTTTTTTTGGTTTTTCACTAGTGGTTTTCGTTTTGGTGACTCTCCTCACATATTTGATTTTCTTTCCATTTATTGATTTTCTTTTCGTTTATTGATTTTCTACACTTGATACACATTGATTAATATATATTTAATCATATATGAACTTGAAATTTCTTTATAACTTAGAAATTTTTTTTTCCCACACCTCCATCAGCAAGATCTACATTTCCATTGGTCATTTTCAACCTTCCCCAGTTGCACATTGCACAAGTATGAGGCTAAATTTGAGAGCTTGGCCTATGATACTGTACAATTCACACTACAGGTTGGCCCAACTGCACATTAAAAAATTCCAAGGCTCAGTCTAACACATTGAACACTAATACTACCCAATGTTCAATCTCTCCTAGTAACTTTCGAGGATAAGATCCGCATTGTGTAGTCTCCAGCCTCACGATGCATCCTTGACTGGTGGGATTATGCAATGTGAAGTTCCCACAACAAGTAACCATCACTTGATTAATAGAATTAAGTAATATTTCTCATCATATCATGTGTTTGTTTCTTGATCTTTATTTTAAGGTAGATTTGCAAAAGCTAATGTTTTCTTGCCATGAGTGTCTTTTCCCTCCAACAGGTACCACAGTTGTTGAGAAATTCTCCCCAAAATTCATTGTTACCATGGAACCCGTGAGAGCTACTTCAAAAGATACCACAAAAATCAGTATCGTGGAAGTTGTCGAACAAATTCTAGTTAACTTTCCAGTGTATGCAGACACTCAACTACTTCTAGAAAAAGAGTCAGATCTAACATGGCATAAAGTTAATGAAGTGTTTTTATCAAATAGCTTCAAGGAATATCTAGACGAACAATAGGTATATGTTAGTGTTCAACGATTATGATTCCAAATTGTTTCACATAGATATCAAACCTTCCCATGTGTATATTTCATTATTTGGATTGTTTCATATATTAATGTGAAAACCATGACTTTGAGCAGTGCTAGTGGACAAAAACTTGCACTTTTCTGGAAAAATATAATTTTTTTATGTATCATTTTATTGATACAGAAGAACTCATGGATTCATATTTCTATGCCACAAACAACTACCTAAGCATGAAATACATTGTTAAAGGCTAGGTGAAAGAGCCATCGAAATTTTCAGAGACACCCACCAGCACATACAAGACAAAGTATCTCAAGAGGACCTACTATCTCTTGGTTATCATATCATGCATAATCTATAGTCTGCGGATCATGGAGAACTTTATTAAAGGGTGGGAAATGTTATTGAACCAGGTTGTGAATGAGGGGAAGCCATTCAATTGGTCATATTTTTTCTCTCGATATTTAAGATTCCATGTAGAGAATGCCCAAAATCCTCCCAAGGGAAGGAAATAAAGATTCTATATGGATGCATATTTACTGAATGAAATTTGTGCATATAATTCATTCTCCGGCATGGACTAGGCTTGGACACCTAGAGACCCTGTTGTGCAGATCCACTACAAAATTATCTCAGATTGTAGCCATCAAGGAGTAATGGGGAAGCTAACTTACCACATTCGTATTCTGATATACAAGTTAATATTTGAGGAAGAACCACCTTGCATGTCACATGGAGAAACAAAGGTATTATTGAAGATCATCAATTTGTTTGCCTCAACGGATGGCACCTTCCTTATAATATTTAGTGGCTAGAAGTTGGGTCAAATTTTATGATGCTAAGCCACCAACAAGCTTATCATGCAATAAGTTTCATATCATCTCTCCACAAGGTTGCCATCAACTTTGCATAGGAAGAAGAAAGCACCATGGCCATCGCTTCCTATGCAAGTTGTATTATAGAAGATCAAGAATATCAAAGTCACGTAGACTGAAGGAAAGGCAATAGAGAAGTTTGCATTCAGTATTAATGACTTTAATATTGTACCATACATAAGGTAGTTTTCCACCTACATGGATTTCAATAACAGTGTAAGAATTTGTTAAAACTCTTAGGAATGTACAAGCTACCATTGTTGGTGTGCATGAATGCTCAATGTGATACAAAGGGGCACCACTTGACTTGGAAAAGAAAATGAAGCAACAAGAAGAGATGGAAAAATAAAGAGTGTTAATGTTGATCCAGAAGAACAATAAACTCACCTCATTAATTGGTAGAATTTAGGCGTCATATGTATGATTATACATAAGTCTAGAGTTCTTGGTGAACTCACACAAGATCCCATCAATTGGCTCACTTATCAGAGCTAAACTCGAGAACTAGGTCATGCAGGAGATCGAAGAATACTCCGAGAAGCTTAAATATATTGCCACCAAGGAGAATTTGGAGCTAAACAGCTTTAAAAAGTTGATCAACATCAGTGATCCTGTCTGTCAATCACCAGTGATCAAATATAATTTTTCAAGGTTAAGTGATAGGGTCCAAGGTAAAATTTTATAGTTTCAAATAAGCTTTCAAATCAAATTTGATGATTATTTGTTGTCTAGGTTAGTGTTAATCCCTCCACTTTTTCACTTTATCCTCACTCATCATGTTCATGTCTTAACTCATGATTTAAGACACCATGAAAAAGTTAACTTGTCATCATATAGGTTATGGTTTAGGTTTTCACTTAATTGGTCATCATAAGTCATGTAGGGAGTCATGCCATCAACTTAGTCACCATCATGGGTGTTAGTAATTAGGGAAAAATAATTCAAAAATATTCCCAAGGTACATTTACCCTTCATGGAGATGTAACCTTGCCAAATAAAGTTATTAAGCTATAGTACACTAGCTCATCACATCATTTCTCATAAAGGAAATGTGATGTCATACCATCATCAAAAGAAATATAGAATTTCAACCTATAAAAATACCATCCAAATCGTTCATACACATCATTCCATATTCCTATATCTCTCATCCTCCATTGAGACTCATCTCAACCTTTAAATCCTTCATCTTTCCATCATCAAGCCCCAACTATCTAGCACACTACGTTTTTGCCTAAAGGACATTGTATTTTTGGTTTTTGGAGGCTAAAATACCAAAAAAAAGGTTTAAACATCAATCTAAATGTTCAAGGCACTTTCATCAAGTAAGTACAACTTCACATCATCTCTCATACAATAATTTCCTTCAACAAATGGTGAAATCCCTCTCTTAGAATTTTCATTGTGTTTTTGGATTTCTTTTTTGTTTGGTTTGTTTCAATGTGAAAAATACTGGGTTTTCTACCCTATCACCTTCCTACGCAACTCATACACCTACAAAAACCATTTCCCACTTTCATCTCCCTCATTTATTTCATTTTCCCGTAAAACCCTAGCTCACGCTGTGTTTTTACAGAGATTTTGGGTTAGCATTGTGTTTTAACATTTTTCCCTTATTTCTGTTATCCATTTCAACGAATTACATTTTCAATGTGTTACTAAAACACTCCTCTATCTCCCTTAATTTTTTCAGAGTTTTACCTAACTCCTATCCCTCAATTTCCCTCCCTAAACTTCTCTATACACTACCTAGAAACCAAGGCTCTCAAGAAACTCCAAATCTCCTTTCTAAGCATAATCCTAGCCAAACGACGAGCTCCCAAAAGCCCATTTACATGAGTTCTGAGTATGTATTTATAACTAAAAGGGGTTGATCTAAACATTCCCCTTTGTGACCCTTGCACTCCCATCGTGACTCTTTACCTTATTTACAAAATGACTCATTAAATTATATCAATGGTGTATGTATGAATGGAAATTTCACTTTAATAAAAGATTAGAGCTGACACACTTCCATGCATATGTTCTGAATATAGTAGGACTATTCTTGTTTTATTTTTAATGTACGTTATTTAACATATGCTTATGCTTATGAAATATTTTGTTTGCATTGGTAAAAACCTTGTTGAATGTGTGTTGTATTATTTCATCACTGTTAAATTGTAAACTATTTTGCATATTGTCTTGTGATGTCATTTATGCTCATTTGTTCCTTTCAAGATGCATATTATTATAGGATTATAAGGGTTTCACTCATTTTCCTTTCATGTTTTGGAACCTTGATTCATTTCACTTGAATTTCTGCAGGGTCACACACTTTATCTCTCTAAAGTCACCATACATAAATCTATGCGTATTTGGAGCCATGGCATATCATTAACACTATTTGCATCAGAAATCGGTCCATAGTTCTAGATGGCACTCCTACAATAAATGGTGTGAGTTCTAATTCGGACTTCAAATCGAGAAAATCCCTTGAATGTTGAAATTTCTAGCACCGTCATCATTAATTTCACTAGAATGAGGACTAGATGACAATTTGAGCCCATGAACTTTGTTTGAATTTCCACACTCATTTAAAAATTATTCCAAAATCACAACCATGGAATGTTTTTCTAAACCGTGAAATATGAAAGCGCGAGTGAGAACCATTATTGAATTGTTAAATCTAAAATTTTATGATGAGGGTGGAACGACCTTCTTTGAGCACAACGCTCACTTTCATAATTTCTGCACAAAACACAACATCCACTCTGAGGATTCTACTTCTAGGTTTTTCATTCTCATGTTCTAACGGAGCATAAGAAAATGGTCTTACACATTGCTTGTCGCTTTCATACACTCTTTTGAACATATTTCCATAGAATTTTTTTGTGCCTTTGATGTGTATGATCATAAATTTGTGTTCAATAAAATTATATGATTTGTAAAAGCCCCTGATGAATCTCTTGAGGAATTTCATGATCCTTTCATTATTTTTTTATTTGAATTTCCTGAAGATGAGGTCGACTGGCCTTTTCACTTGATAAATTAGAATTTATTGTTCACATTTTGAATAATTTTCATGAACATGAATCTTTCAAAAGACTCCCAACATACCTTGTAATTAGAGGCTATAAATGTCAACAAACAAAGTTATTGTTCCAAGTGAACTTTCATCTCCTTCTCATCAAAAAACTCCATTTCTGCAGGTTGAGGTGGTAGAGCTTCAAAATTTATTCATCGACTTACCACCATATCCTCCCATCCCACATATTCAGAATTTGAGCGCAACTTGGGAATGCGAATCTCATGTTTATGATGAATTGTTCTCTCCTCATCCTGCATCCTTTGGTTCGTTTCGTCCTCCTGACTATGAGCTATTGTCTTCACTTGTTTTGAATGTTTATTTTGATGTTCATGAGGATCAAGTTCTGGATGGATTCAATGTTGATAAGTCGACTTGTGATATAATTTATGATCATTATGTTTGGGAGTGCACATTCGAACAAGAATTTTTTATTAAGGATGGTTTTTCTCCTTCCATACCTCTCCCTCGTTACCGTGGAATTTTCCATGATTCTGATTTTATTGTTGAATATTGAGAATAATTATATACTTATGATATTGCTACTTTCGAACGCTCTCAGAACATGTGGAATTTTAATTTTTCATCCGAATGTAGAGAGGACAAATATTCTCTTCTTGATATTCCCAATCCATCATCTCATACTTCTGAAAATATGGAGGGTGAAATTTCTTGTTTTAAATATTCCCCTCTTTATGACTCATCAGATCATGAGGATGCATATTTTTTGATCTTGAACTTTATGATCATGGCGGTCATGTCCTTTTCATTGATTCATTCGGTCACGACCTTGATTTTTCTGTTTTTTATTTTTCTAAGCCACGGTATTTGATGATCCATCTTCTGATGAGTTGGAACTTCCACTAGTTTTTGAGGCACTTCAGCTCAAGCTGATGGTTATGTGAGGTTCTGGTAGTATTGAAGTCATTTCCACCTCTAATAATAACAATATTAAATCTTTCAAGGCTCCTCATAACTCTACCATGCACATTGTAAATCAATATTTTTTACAATTTTCACATCCTACATCTATTCTACATGATCCTATCGCTTGGTAATTGGAGGAGTCATACTCGAAGAGCATTGTTGAAAAAAAAATGTTTTCTTATTTCTTCATGTTCGTCTATCTCAAAGGTTAAAAAAAATTTTCTTACATTTCTTCGATTTGTAGTGTCTTTAAGCACCACAATGCATCCACAAAATTCCTTGTTTGTTTCTTTCATACTTTCTTACATCTACTTTCAAACTTCAAACATTTTATTTTCTATTACACTATCTTTTTTGTTTATTCTTATGCTTGAACATCTTTATTTATATGAGTTCCTTCACTTACATAGGCCATCCAATGTGGTAGTGGCTGCACTAGAAGTATCATTTCACCTAAAAGTCTTGCCTATTTT
This sequence comes from Pinus albicaulis, assembly GCA_034641835.2. Taxonomy (NCBI): domain Eukaryota; kingdom Viridiplantae; phylum Streptophyta; class Pinopsida; order Pinales; family Pinaceae; genus Pinus; species Pinus albicaulis. The sequence continues at coordinate 812,552,067 of CM076570.1, forward strand.
TCCATTAGGTTAGTAGTAGGAGTAGACGTATACTTTTCTTAGTTGGTTGTTTTTTTATTTTTATTGATTTTCTTTTATTAAATTTCTACTCCGCTCCTTTGTTTTCATTTTTTTTATTTTTAGTCCTAGGATAGCTTTCACATGAGACTGTGTTGGTTCCCAAGAAAGTATGGTGAAGCCTAAGAGTAATTTGTGCTACTATCAACACTTGGTTCATTTTCTATTCCCTCTCCTTGCGTGAATCTTGCATTCTTTTATTCGATAATACTATAATTGAAAATACACTGTTTCTTGGGAGAAAATTGCAACGCAATCACGATTCTTAAATATTTAACTAGTATCACTTACTGTAATCGATATTTTATGATTTTTTGTTAATACTTGTCAAATAATTCCAGTAGATTAAGGATGGGAGGAAAAAATTAACAAGTATGTTAGAGGTATATATATATATATATATATATATATATATATATATATATATATATATATATATATCCTTCTCTGAAGCAAAAACCTATTCTACTCTCAATAAGTCATATCCCTCTTCCACCCCATGAAATAAATAAGTGCATATGAACAGTTCTATTAGCAAAAAAAAAATTTTGAATAAAAAAAAATCAAATAAAGGGTGAAAGAAGAGAAATGATTCCTTCATAGGGAGGTGAAGCAAGCACTCCACCAAGGTATTGTCCAGGATTGTTGGCAGTGATGAAATTTTTGTGTTCCTAAAGTGACTCCGTCGGGGTACTGTTGAGGCTTGATGGAAGTAGATCAACACCAAAGAGGAAAAATAAAACTCTGACGGTTTATTTTACTCGTGCATCTATATACTACTCATCCCAAATCGAAACAAATTAGTTTGACTTGGCTTTGTTAGTATGTCGCAAATGAAAAGAATGGTAGGGAACATATTTTTAGCTCAAGCTAAGTAAATTGGTTGTGGAAATCAATGAACTGAAAAATAATTATTGAAAATTTAAACCTATATTTCATGATACAAGAACCATATAGAGAGTTGGAGTTCTACAAGCGTATCTCTAAGTGTTGTAGCAGCTACAACCACCATCCAAAATTTTTCCTACGCTTCGATTTTCGAGCCTTCCTTTTTTCCATAAGAGGTTATCTGGTACACTCATCAAGTATTCATGATCTGATTAAGAATTTTTCTTTTCATCAGTGCTTTTGTTTTCTTGTTTTAATACTTATCCAATATTTTTAATTACAAGCTAACCTTCTGACTTATCCTTACAGTATTTCTAGGCTTGCCTCCAGAAACTACACAATCCATGAGGGTAAACTAGCCTTGATGATTGGAATTGCGCAATCCAGACTCAGAGCTCTACCATCATCTTGAGAAATGTGGAGTCATGGATGGTAGCCCCACACTAATCTCATAAATTACGCAATTTGTCCCTTGAGCTAAGAAAATACACAATTCACTAAGCTATAAAATCACCAGGTTTCCTACAATTTCATAATATTGCGTAGTTGTGTGCACAGAAAGTTTCTAGAGAAATAAAAAAAAAGAAAAATGATCCCTAGAAAATATGGATCCATTATTAGTTTCCCGAAGGTGGCACATTTTGTATTTTTAGAATTTTCTGCCAAGTGTTTTTTTTCCCGGATTTTAGGCATGCATGTTATAAACCCTAATTGTTATAGCATCATTTCTCACCTTCATATGATTCATGATTGCTTTTATGGCTTAGGGCACCCATTCTTACAGACTTGGACAAATTCACTAAAAAACAGTGTAAAAATCCCCATACGCGATTATGCCCAGACTTTTCCGCGTGTATACGCGAATCCACATGAACTTTTCCGCGTATGCCATTAAAATCATTAAAAAATATATAAAAAATCCCTATTTTCGGGCTGGGTTGATGGTTACTCTGGTAGTTCAACCACCCCAGCACGTGGCCAACTGTTTCCAACTGTTGAAACTACTTGGAGGGAGTATAAAAGCCCCTCATGTGCATGGCCTAAGGGAGAGAGAGAAATTATTGATATTATACTCTGTTGGTATTCCCTATCCAAGTCTGAATTCCCATGCCTCCTACACTTCCCAGTTCATTATAGGAAACCTTTGTTTCCTGGAGATGCTCATCTTCCTATATGTCATCTCGTATGCACCAGTTTGGAAGGAATCTTAGCGAGGCAAGGGTGGGACGGATCCGGACGACGGTCTGCTCGAAGATCGTGGAAGGATTCAGGTGATCTCTCCACTCGTTATTTCTATACATGCTATTTATAATACAAAAGTACCATCTTGTTCCCGAAATATACGTGTTAGTGTCTGCTTACATATATGAGAATATTGTTATTTAAGCATTGATTATGGTTTATCTGATGTTTCATATGGATTTCACTAACATTTAGAGTAGATATATGCTGTACAACCAGTTCTTCGTGCTTGTTTCTTCTTTTATTTCAGGTTAAGAAGGAAGAAGGGTTGCTGGGAGTTTGGACCCCGCGGGATCTGCTTCAACCGTACGACCTACGGGTAAATTCCTCGATCTACTCTATTTAGTTTTTCATGGACATGTATGGTTGTGTGAGTCCTTCTTAAGTAGCATGCTCTGCTCTGTGGAGGTTTAAGCCCAACAAACCTCTAGGGTGATTTTCCCCGAAACACTAATTCACTCAAATTTATTTAATCAATGCCTCTATAGCTAGTTTTTAAATTATCTCTTGGAGCTCTAACATTACCAAGGAGACTTCGGTAGATTTTTCATCTCTTTTCTAGGACACGTTTTCATTTGTTTCATTTCGTCACTTTTTCTGTCACTTTTTCTCATTTCACTTATGTGAGTGTTGTTTTTCTTGTTTCTCTTCATGGTTTTTGGCGTTTTAACTTATATTATCTTTTAGAAGTGTTGTGTCAGTTTGTCGTCTGCATTTCATAAGTCTCACATCAATTTTCTTGTTTTTATTTTCCTTTCTTTTATTGATTTTATGCACTTGATTCACATTGATTCATCTATACTTATTAATATTTGCACTTGAAATTTCATGATCACTTAGATATGCTTTTTTCCCACACCTTCACCAAGTAGATTTTCATTTCCATTCATTAGATTTCACCTTGCCCAACTGGGCATTGCAAAATTCTGAGGCCAAAGCCAAGAGCTTGGCCTCTAAGACTTTGCAGTTCATAGTACAGGCTAGGCCAATTATGAATTTAATAGTTTTAGGGCTTAGTATAACACGTTGGACAATGAGACTATGTAATGCACAGTATCTCCCAGTCACTACCTAGGCTTAACTATGCATTGTGCAATCTCAACCCTCAATATGCACACTTGTCTGATAGGACTAAAAAATGCACAATTCCCACAACCAGTATCCCTCATTTAATCAAAAAAATTGCACAATATTTCTCATTATATCATGTGTTTGTTGTGTGATCTTGGTTTGAAGGTATTTTTGCAAAATATAATGTTTTCTTTCCATGAGTGTGTTTTCCTTCCCGCGGGTACCAGATTTTTTGAGCATTTTTATCGAGCAGTCACTATTATCATGGCACCCAAGAGAGATTCTATAGAAGATATCACAGAAATAAGTACCTGGGAAGTAGTAGAACAAATTCCAATAAAATTTCTAGTGTATGCATAAACTCAATTGTTTGTGGAAAAGGAGTCAGATCTAACATGGAAGAAAATTAATGAAGATTTTTCAGAAAAATCCTTCAAGGAAAATATAGAGGTCCCACATGTATATGTCACTATTCAGTGGTAAGTATTTTAGAGTTTTGCATGCAGATATCTAACATTCCTATGTGTATATGTAATTAGTTGGATTGTTTTTCATATTGATGTGAAAACCATAACTTTGAACAGTGCCAACGGATAGAATATTTCCACTTTTCAAGGAGAATAATACCATGTTTAGTATCATTTTCCTGAGTTATAAGAACTCATTGATTCATACTTCTATGCCACCAAGAAGTATCTAAGCACAAAAGACATTATTAAAGGTTGGGTGAAAGAGCCATCGAAGTTTTGATAGACACCCACCAATGCATACAATAAAAATTCAGTTAGGAGAGCCTACCATCTCTTCGTTATCCTAGCTTACATAATCTACTATCAACAAAGCAAGAATAACTTTCCTGAAGGGTTGGAAATGTTTTTGAATCAGGTTGTGAATGAGTGGAAGTTTTTCAATTAGTTAGATTTGTTGGATCGAGATTTAACACCAAAAATCCTCAAAAGGGAGGACAAGTAATATTAATAAGTCTACCTATTTACTAGCTGCAATATGTGCACATAATACATTCCAAGGCATGGGTTGGATTTAGACACCTTGAGATGTTATCGTGCACATCCACTACAAATTGATCTCAAATTGTAGCCATTGAGGAGTCATGGAGAAGATAAATGTTTGTTTCCTCATTCCACTATACAAGATGATATTTGAGGAAGAACCCTGTTGCATATCACTTAGAAAAATGGAGGAATTATCAAAGATCAAAAATTGGTTTTCCTGATCAAATGACAACTTCCTTAGAATATTTTCTTGTCAGAAGTCACTGCATCGTTTTCCAAGGTATCCTACTCACAATATTTTCATGCAATAATTTTCATATCATCTCTCCATAGAGTTGTCAGCAACCTTGCATACGAAGAAGAAATCACCATGGCCTGATCTTCCTATACAAGTTGGACTATATGAGATTAAGAATCTCAACGTCGTGGAGATAAAAGGAAAGGTGATAGAGAATTTTTCATTTATTATTTGATACTTTAATCCATACGATCCCTATGGTATTCAAAAATACCACTGTGTAATAACACATTAGTAGTGGCTCATCAAAACATTTCATTGTCTAAAGGAGGATCCATGGAAGAATTTTTATAATACCTCCAAACCCCATGAGTCGTTCATTTGTGTTGGAACTTCATAAGTCACACTACAGAAGGAAGAAACTCCATAAGCAACTCTAGCAAAAGGGAGCAACCCCGAGAAGGAAAAGGAAAAGAGAACGATTTCTCACAGTCTAGGGGGAGAAGGAAGCCGCAAGTTGAAAGTGGATTGAGTTGTTATGAAAGAGGATTTATAAATTGAGGAAAAGAGGAAATATAGTATGCTAAGAGCATAATGGATGAAGCCATAAAAGCGGCAGAGGAGATTAGAGGAAGAAAAGTAAAAGATAGAACAAGAAGATAAGTAGATGAAGGAAGAAGAATAATGGAAAGGCACAATAGTACAAGAAACAATGTAGAATCAAGTTGAAGAGAAAGAACATAACTGACAACCCAAAAATGAGGATAAGGAGCTTGTTAAACAAATTGAATAATTGATAGAGATTGTAGGCATGGAAAAGAAACCAAAGCCAAAAAATGTGGTTGTCGACCTGATGTCAAGTACACAAAATATCATCATCTAGTATCCACCACCTCCTGTAGCAGAGTTAGCTCCGAGAAAGGAAGAGGGATTTGTTCCACTTGATGATGATCCACTCATGGACAAATACAATATTTGATACATTGAGGTTTGAAGGAAGATTGTAAAATTAGTAAGAATCACTTTTCGGATGACCTCACATCACCTTCATTAATTAGAGAGAGGGTGATAATGGTAGATACCAGGAAGAATTCCAACGCCATTGTTGAAGCCAACTTGGCCTTTAAAAGAATACCAATGCCAAACACTCAGTATATGATGGCTAAGAATAAAATACTGGCACAAAATACTAAAATAAAAAAGGACATTGGTGAGGGGAGAAAAATGTCACTATAAGCTCGTTGGTGATGGTCACAACTTCCATCATCACCAAAAACTTAACCTCACCAAAGGTGGCGTAGCCAAAAGTATAGGTGTTGTGGTGAAATTCAAGGTTCTTCGCCAATAATGATGGATAGTGACCGTCACCATTTCATATGAAGAGAAATGATTTATTATGATGTAACTTTCATGGTTTTCATTATTGGTGCATATATATATATGGCGACATTCGTTGACCATCATCATTTCATATTTGGTGAGGGTGAAAAAATGTCATGATAAGCTCATTGGTGACTTGAAGGTCCATCATCAATAATGACTATAATGACAAATATTGACCCTCACCATTTCATATCAACAACAACGATTTATGGTGATGGACCTTTCATGGTCATCACTATTGATGCATATATATGGCAGCATTTGTTGACTATCACCATTTCGTATTTTGGTGAGAGTCGAAAAATGTCACCATAAGCTCATTACTAATTGTCAAAAGAGCCTCCGTCACCAAAAATTGATTTTTGCCATTCCATATGAATATCAGGGTATGACAGAATCAAACCAACAAGATCCTGCTTGTAAAGCAGGTGCTCTTCCATTGATCTAGCACCCTTTAAAGAATTAGACTTTTAAAAATTATACCTTGAAACTTCATATATTGTAAATTGTACAACTTTCAATAAATTAAAGTCTCAACAATATTTTACTAGACAAGGAAAACATCATCAAAGATGCAAGTCCCTACCTAATGGTTATGGAAGTTTTGAAAAGTGGTTCGAGGGAAAAATAGTTACGTATACGAGAATCAATATTTTAAGTTGAATAATCAATTATAATTGAAACTCTTAATACATTTATAGCCTATAAATTACCTATAACTCACAAATGCACCAAATATTGCAAAGGAAATGTCATAAGTATATAGCATATGGAATAAGAGCATCGATGAAGACAGATGCAATATGTTACATGTGGAATGAAATAAAAATCTCAATGTTGTTGCTTTTGGGTGACTTTCTATAATTGGGACCTTCGTCTTTCCTTTATCACTTTAATATTCAAATTAAAAATTATAAATTTTAGATATCTGAATGATATCTAAACTTCTGTGCAAATGTAATAAGAATCTCCTAGGAAACATAGGGAAAAATAAAAACAATAATATATATATATATATATATATATATATATATATATATATATATATATATATATATATATATATATATATATATATAATGTGATTTGGAATTTCACAAATCCACACTCAAAACACGACAACAAACAAAAAATAAAAAGAATTGAAACATATCACAAAAAGAGTATGTCTTTTCAGTAGTGAACACCAAACAATAACACAGTAATTATTTCCCTTTAATACTTGAAAACATTGGAAAAAAACAATGTGTCCAATTATCTTCCAGTACAAAATGGAATTAATTCTAATGAACCAAAAGAGTTCATACTAAATCACAAATAAAAATGACCAACAACAATACAAATTTTGTTTTTTTAGTAGCACACTCCATCACTACCTTCCATGTACAGACATCTATATTTTTTAGTATTTAACAACCTCCTTTGAAGGAAAACCTCATGAATAGATTTCATAAGTTTGAACTAGAAAATACATAAAACATGAAGTTGATGAATTTTAAAGATGGAGTTGAAAACTAAACTTTGAATCATTTTGATCTCTGCATATTTGCATCTAGGGGATGGTGACTTTCTCATTGTGATGTAGAAGAAAAAGATGAAAAATCTGTTTTTTATATACTTTCTTCATTTGTCTTGCATGTATATTGGTGTGTTTCTTTAATTTTTAGTTCAAAGACATATGGATCACCATCTAGGGTAGAAAATTTAATTTCTCCTTAAGTGTTGATGAACCAGAATGCTCAGATGAGCCAACAGTTGTGTCGTCTCTAGATTTAGGACCACCATTTTCCACTATTGTAGGGTCTTAATCCTAATAACTTGTGTTTTCCATTTACCCACAACATGCTCCTTTCTTAGTGAATTATTTTTCTTCGTGATGTGTGGAGTGCTTTCTTTCACTAGAGTTTGGAGACTATTATCATTAGCTTTAACATCCTACATAGGACATGCACGATGAATAATTTTCATATTATTCAATACTTTATTAATAAAACTAGGGGTACATTGTGAACATATCATATTTGAATTTAGTAGATTGAGAGAATCACTTTTCCTTGGCTTTCTTTTATCCCCCTATTTTTTAGTTTCTTTCAATTCTTTGGAATTTCCTCATCTCCCTCAGCCATCAATTTCTCTAAGTGTGTTGGTATTTTATCATCTGTCTATGTTTTGAAAATACCTAAAGATGATTCTGTCGAGGCTCTTTTATCACTCACTAAATATTTTTTTGTAGTAATTTTTCCAAGTATTGATGAACATGAAGAGAAAATTGGATTTACAATAAAGTTTTTTTTGTTAGAAAATTATATATTACAAATAAATGGAAGAAATAAAATATGCAGAGAAACAAAGACAAAAAACATATAAAAGAAGAGAGAAACACAAATATATGTGGTTCTCCAAACTTGGGCTACGTTGATGGAAACAACCAGTCCTTCCCTTCTATTATCCAACAAAATGAACAGACACAACCTACAAGAGATCCACTATAATATCCGCTTCTCTCTCACAGAGTCCCACTTTATATTTCTCACTCAGCATATACACCCAATACATAGTCGAAATACAATTCACTCATACAATAGAGGAGTTTCCTTCTAGGGAAAAAAACCCTAAATTAAACATAAATTCCACCATCAGATCATCCTCCTAATGAATGCACCAAATTGAATATGAAATTACAATATATTACAAGGAATTTTTACATCTATTTTTATCTTTGGGGACACTGCCCCCAAAAGCCCCCGCCAGGGGGGGCTCCAAAAGGTCATTGTCGACCCCCTTGGACACCCTTGATAGCGATAAAATGATGGGCACCATTGTCGTTCCATTAAGAACATGGGTCCACTGTAGAAACACATCTAAATAAAGAAGATAACCAAGCTCCACACTCAACAATCTCCCACATGGAGACTGATTGTAGCAACTCCACTACTACTTCATTTGTTGGATAATGACTCCACTTTGGACCTGGTTGTTTCTCATATTCATCATCAGACTTGAATACCAATTGAATATGAGAAGAATATCAATTTCTCCTTGGTTACAACTTTTGTTAACATATCTGCAGGATTCTGGCTAGTGTGTATATTTTACAGCTTCAACTCTCCGTCTCCCAACACTGACCATATGAAATGGTACTTCAGTTATATGTGTTTAGTACTAGAATGAAATGTTGAGTTCTTTTCAAAATTAATGGCACTCCAGATGTCACTGTATAACCTTCCCATCTCCTGCTTCTTACCCAATTCATATATAAACCTTTGTAACCAAATCATTTCTTTACTAGTCTAAGTAAAAGCGACATACTCAACTTCTATTGTTGAATGTGTGACAACACTTTTGTATTTTTGAAACCCAGTTGACCATTGTTCCACCTACAACAAATACAAAAAATGTAGTGCTCCTCTTGTCATCTCTGTCACCTGTCATATTTGCATCAACATATCCCTGTAGAGAAATGTTTTAACCACTAAAGCATAATGCTTGGTTTGTGGTACATATCAAATATCTAAAATCCATTACACTTCCATCAAATGTTCTTTCCTGGATTGTTCATGTACCTTCTTACAACTCCCACTACATGTGCAATATCAAGAATTGTGTAGAACATTTCATACATTAAGCTTCCAATTGTTGATTCATATGGAAATTTAGACATATAATCCATTTATTCTTGGGTATTGGGGCACATCTCCTTACTAATTTTGAAATGGCTAGCCAAAGGTGTACTGACTAGTTTTGCATTTTGCATGATAAATATTTTCACCACCTTTTGTATGTACTCATTCTAAGACAATGCTATTTTGAGTTTTTTCCTATCTCTATTTAGTCTCATAGCAAGGATTTGTTTTGGAGATACCAAAATTATTCATTGTAAAAGGTCATTGTCTCCACCCCTGGACCCCCTTGACAACAATCAAACTACGAGCGGCGTTGTCGCCCTGTTAAGAACAAGGGTCCAACACAGTGATACATCTAAATAAAAATGGTAACTAGGCTCCACAGCCAAATTTCTTGAGCTACGAAACATGGATACACAATAATAATGTGCATATCTATTGTAGGGGGGGACATATTCCTAGAGTTAAACATCTTATCCTGCTGAGGTGCTCCGATGACTTCACTTGGATAGAAATCAATAGCTTCAATTTCATTCTTGGTTTGATTTTTTTTTATTTTAATTTGATTTGTGACACTATTTATCTAAAAATGAATCAAAATCATCATTGGTATTAAATTCATCCAACACGGACTTTGGATTTTCCACTCACATATGTGTTTTTGTTTCCATGCTTGAAAACCATGGAGATCCATGTCGATAGTATAATAATATGTGTTCCTTATAATCAAGAAAACATTCTGTATAAACTATTATTACCTGAAGAAAACCAAAGAGACAACACAACATCAACGTACACAAAATTCCCTACCGAAATATAATCATAACTTATCTAAGAAGTCTAAAATATGTTCTTAATTAATAAAATTTTTATTTGGAAATCATGTTTCTTCAAATTTAAAAAATTCTACATTGTAAAACAATTCTATATATTTATCCATGTAATCATATCATATCATATGTCACACAGTAGAAATATATCGTACCTAAAGTCAAAAGGAAAAATTTCTCAAGAAATAGATTTAGAAAAGAGCTTTGAAAACTATATGTTTTTCATCAAAGCTTTAATTAGTTTAACAACAAACTAGTTGGAGTTTGAAAATCAGAATCATTTAGAAGAAAACAACATGACAATGGCCAGAGTCACTATTCATATAAATAAAGCTAGAATCACTATTTCCATTGTAGATAACTAAAATTTGGGTGGTGGTATAATAGTTAGAGTTGATTAGCAGGGAAGACTTGTCAATGCCATAATTTTTTTTCTATGGTTTGTCATGTCCTTGGATCTAGAACAGATAGATTTCTATTCTTAGGTTCTACCTTTCAAGTACTAATTTCTGGCTTACACTTTAAAACACAATTTTACCACTCCATTTGATTTTATTTTGTCAAGAGAATTAAGAGGACCTTTCTATCCTCTTTTACATCAATCAATAACCATCCATCAATGATATAAATAGTATCAGATAGACAACAAAGGAAAATGATGCACTTGATGTATACTTATGTTCCAGGACTCATTTGAACTTATGGTTCAAATAGCTCACCCTGAAAAAATGATATCCACGTGGGATATACGAAACATTTTAAAATAAAGCATCGAGTAAACCAATCAAAATATGAACATTCTCCTAATAAATATAATCTCTGATTTTAAAGAAAGTGGCCTAGAATGGAATGTTATATCAACCATGTCAATTAACTTACATCGGGCAATAAATGTAGGCCATGCATATTGGATTAGTGAAATAATTGGCTTGACAAAGCTCAAAATTAAACATATGAATTACAGATAAGAACTGCAAATAAATGACTTATAACTAAGACATGAGGTTTCACTTTCAACCCAATTGTTAAATAACTCTTCTTTATGTCAGATACCATTCAAATTTTTTTCGTACCGGGTGGAAGTTGTACTATAACATTAACCTTTAATAGAGTCCATGTCCATGACTACTTCTTAAGATAAGCTCCATTACCAGCATTTGGGGCTAGATAAGGTACATGCAAAAACCATCAATATTCAAAAAATGAAATCTACATTCTTGTAAAAAAAGGGGAGGAAAAAAGGTCTAGAAATTGAAATAGGATGTAGGATAAATCATTCCTGCAAAATGATTATCTTGTCATCAAAAATAAATAAAAAATCAGGAGAAACATAAACTTTGCCACATTTTGACAATCATCTCCTTTTGCATATTCTATGACCCAATTGATGAAAAAATTCAGCTAAATATTTTCAACATCAAGGCTATAGTAAAATAAAAGGAACCACACCAACACAAATATAATCCTAAACATAAGTATCAATACAGATAAGTATTTATTGAGGACATTCTATTTTGTGAAAACTTGGAAGTCAAATCTTTGAAATAACACAATTTATGGTACCACTGCATTACCACTATATAATGATTATTTATGAAGTCCATTCAATAATTTCTTCAAAGTTCAAAGTTCAAAAAATTAGCATGTAGCCTTAAAAGGCTTATTTTTGAAAAGGAGATAACCCAAAGATGTAGAGTATATACTCATTTTTATATATCCTTATTTCTAGACATTGAAATGACACTTTTTAGCATATTATTGTGAATTCAGCACAAAATTATATAAGAAATATATTGATGGTTATATTGCTAATATAGAATTTCTATACATTCATTTATTTAAACAGATAGCTTGCAATATCAACCATATCTAAGGATGCAAACAATACATTTCATCTTTAGTGCTTGTGTGTGAATTTGAGATAGTGAAGTCCAACACTTCACAGTTTGACTACAATATGCACTGGCTGAAGAGGTGAACGTATATTAGGTATGTGTTATGAATATATTCATTGCAGGCCAATGAGGGTATGGTTGGAGTAGTCACGTCCAACCCTTCCAAGTTTTCCTATTATTTTCACTAGTCTAATAGGTGAAAAATAGAGCTGTAGGTGTGCATTCTACATCACTTACCTAAATCCAACACCTTTAGCGTATAAATTTCGATGAATATGTCCAGAACTAGTAGGTAATCTGAAAAATTAAGGAGCTACTTTGATTGTTCCTGGAGAAGACTAGATTCTTACATTGTTCAAAGTAAATTCATAACTCTTTTCCATGCTTAGATGGAACAAAAAGGAACAAAGCTAGAAGGTTATTTAAAGAATCCTTACTTATCCAGGGTAAAATCTTAAACCATTTTTGTAAAAAATTTAAAAAATTTAGTGAAGAGACTGTACAAAAGTTCTTAGAAAACCACTAATGTAAACAAAGCTAAGAAATATTTCTTTGTAAAAGAGATATTGATGGTCAAATTAACAATAAGGTTACCTTTTGGCATCGTTTCACTAGTGTTTCTACTAAAATGTTTTTCCTAAACAATAAACAGAAGAGAAAAACCCTTTTCAATTTAGTAGGAGCATGAAAGGAAAATAATATCATAATAATACCCATCATTCAGCATTCTAACCCACTAAACCACTTTTACATCCTTTTGAAGTCCTTGAACAAAGGGCTTAAAGTTGGGAACACTGTTATAAAATTACTTCCAGCTATAGAACAAGCATTTGAAGCTTTCCTCTGTTGTATTGTATGGACATTTTTCCTTCAAACAGAGCTATGAGACATTGAACCACTTTCACCCTTAAGAGAAAATGTGGCTACAAATGAATGGTAAAATCTCTTAGAATAAATATGATCCTAATATGGTCCTGGATTCTCAGACTAGTCTTAGGTTTAAGGGTTCCAGAGACTTTAGATTTTAACTATGATATGGTGCATGCTAGGCTTCAGGACAACATATTCTTTAGGAATTTCATGTTGGGAAACCTCCAAATATGTGTCCGGGAAAACTGAAGTTAAATGGAAATATTTTTGTATAATGGTTGTGATTCATTTGGATGAACAATATAATACATGTTTTTCCCCAAATTTGAATAATTTATGTATTTTTTCGTCAACCAGTTTTTTGATCCATTTTTTATCTAGTTTCATTTCAATTCACATATTTGAGGTGAACTATTTCGATGACTGGTCTAGCTCATGCAATTAAATAAAGCATAAGAGAGAAGGTGGTATTTGTGTGTTGATGAAAGTGTTGCATGCATAAGTAATATGGGAGATACAAAAACCTTCAACTATGCCCAATTTGAAAACTGGAGTGTCGTAGATGGAAGAAAATGTGTAAGAGAATATCCTAAATTTAGAAATAAGAATCTTGTGATGTGTCATTGGAGAAAACAGGTCATAATTTTATGGAAATATCTTCTTTACCAATAGTTGTTGGTCTAGAGACTGGACCAGAAGAACCCTCTTCTACAGACATTAAGGGAATTTTGAGGTCTAAAATGGGCCTCCTAAGGAAAATGTACAATCAAAATTCACTTTATGAGAACCAATCACATTTTAGGGGATGACAACATCCGTAATGGTTGAGGTGGCATTGTTTGAGTTAAAGGTACTTAATTTTCACATTCTCAATTTTGGATAAAAACTCATGGTTAACTATGGTAGTGCTCTAAGTACTCTTAAAGTTGAAGTAAAGTACTAATAATAAATCTCATTTCACACTTATCTTTTCATATTTCTTGAAAGAAACAATGCATATCCCTATACATTTATTATATTAAACTATATTAAATTATATTATATTATATTATATTATATTATTTCTGTATAGTATATTAATTACATGTTATTATACAATTTAAATAATATCAATTTTAATTAATAGCATATAATATAAGTAAGAATTTATAAATTTGTCTTTATACTTTATTTTAAGTACAAAGGAAAAATGCATTATTTGTTCAATGATAATGAATTTTTCTTGAAAGGCTCATTCTTATTTATAGTCACATCAATACATTTTTTTTATTAATTTTATTTTGGTACAACTTTTGAATTGAATTTAACTATGGTTATATCGATTGTGGTGCAAAAAGTGAATTGCAAATTCATAAATATTATTTTATTGGTTTAGCTATTATTTTATTATTTCCTTAGGAGGCCCATTTTAAACCTCAAAATTCCCCTAATGCATAACCAAATTTTGGTGAATTTTAGAGAAGAGACTTCACAAATTTGAAAAAATGGACAATTTGAAGCCGAAAAACAAAATGCATACTCTGACATCAACAGAGTTTGTAATTGTTAAATAAGATTCATGATTTGTATTGAAGTTACAAAGCACCGTGGAGTAATCAGAAAACTAGGCTTCTTCCAAGCTAATGTTTATATCTCTTTAATTCTAATTTTAGTTTGATTTTCGGACACTATATATAACTATTAATAATAGAAGAAGCCATCTTCTTCCTAACAAAGAGTATCTTAAAACGCATACGCGACTCTGCCCACACTTTTCCACATATACACCTGAGTCCATCTATAGAGGATCACATATGCCATTTTAATCATTAAAAAATATATATTTTCCCTATTTTGAGGTGGGGTTTACGGTTGTTCCAATAACTTAACCACCCTAGCCCATGGCCTAACTGTTCCCAACTATAAAAAACTAATTTGAGGGAGTATAAAAGCCCCTCAAGGGAATGGAATAATGGAGGAAGAGAGAGAGAAATATAGATATTATATGTTGTTGGAGCCCTATCCAAGTCTAATATATTCCTGTGCCTCCTGCACATCCCAGTTATATTAAGGAAACCCTTGTTTCCTTGAAATGTTCATCACCCTATATGAAATCCATTGTGCACTCATCTTGGAAGAAAAATTGAGAGTCTAGGGCTGGGCAGATCCAGAGGATAGTATGCTTGAATGTCGTGGCATATTTCAGGTGATCTCTTCACATTTATGTATTGTACATGTCATTAAAAATAGAATAATCCATCTTGTTCCTGATGTTTACGTGTCAATTATATTTTATACATCTGTAATGATCATTAATTTAACATTTAATATTGTTTTAATAATATTATACATGATTTACACTAACATCTAGAACGTATATATGATGTACAACTAAGATTTTGTGTTCATTCCTTGCTGGTTTACAGATTTCAGAGAACAAAGAGTTGCAGGGGGTTTTCACCAAGTGGGATCTACTTCAACCGAGGGATATCTAGGTAATTTTTGCAGCTTGTAGTTTCTAGTTATTAGAATAAAAGTTTGTTAAGTGAGTCCTTCTTGTAATGGCATGCCCCTGATCTGTGAAGATTATCAACCCAAGACCTTTAAGGTAACAATTCCTGAAACAATAACTTTATTATGTAGGTGTGTGCTAAAAAACATTCTGGTAGTTCAAGTACATCTGATTATGTTGAAGTTTGGGCAGCTCTTTCACATGATAGGGGTTGGCATATCAACCAAGCTACTATGAGATCTAAAGCATTGGATTCCCATGCTTCTTGAATTTTTTTTGGCATGTCTCCTACCTCAAGTTATTATTTAGCTTCGTAAAATTATCAGAGATAGTAAACTATCCAGAGACATATGGCAATACAAAGATGGTTTTACTTCCAGTCTACACCAAAAATGAAAGAAATTAATGGTAATGTTTTAGCATTTATTTATCTTTATTTTTTAAGGTAAAATAAAGGAAATGTTAAAATATTATGATTAATTGTTTCAGGATGCCTAAGAGTGATTAAAACCTCATTGGATTTCATCTGGAGAAAGTAGAATTTCTTATCCCATTTAAAATTCAATATTTTTCAAGATTTCATGATTGGTAGGATTGCAACATTTTCATTAGATACTATCATGTATAAGGGTATGGGATTGGCATTTAATCAAGAGATAGAAGCCCTAGAGACAGTAAAATTTCCTATCCCATTTAAAATTCAATAGATTTCAAGATTTTAGGATTGGTAGGATTGCAACATTTTCATTATATTCTATCGTGTATAAGGGTATGTGATTGGAATTTAATCAAGAGCACCAAGCCCTAGAGAAAGTAGAATTTCCTATCCCATTGGGACCAGAAAACTTAAGCCGTATGTGGATGACCTATTCACATCAAATTTTCATGAAGTTTATCATAACCCATTCTCTTTACGTGGAAGGATTTACGTGTATGGTGGATAAAGGTTATAATATAACATATGCGCTAAATTAACTTAAGAAAAAAAAACATCTATGGCATTGAATAAAAAATTAAAATGTCTATTTTACCAACATAAAATATTCTAGTAGAACTGAACAAATAATCAAACCTAACCATTAGAGATTCGCTAGTTGTTAAAACTGAAATTAAGTTCGGTAGAGTAGGACAAAAGTATCAATCCTAACTATAAGCAATCAAGGTTTGGTAGATTAGGAGAAAAGAATCAACCCTAACCATAAGCAATTAACTATATTACACCACAAATCCATTTAACAGAAAGAGGCATTCGTAGATCCGACAAAAAGAGTCAAACCTAACCATAATCAATTAACTATATTATACCACAACTCCATTAAACAGAAAGAAGCGTTTATACAGAGCTTCACCCTAATTAAAATATTGAAAACACGTGAATTATGTATTTGTAAAGCATGAGTCCATTGCACACATTCATTCCACGAGAAGTGAAGGAAGTGTTTCTCCGAAAAGTGCAAGCCAAATCAAAAACAATTTTAAAAATAAATATTAACATAAAAAACGTTTCCATTAGCAGAGCTGCCTGTGCATCTATCTACCTTCAGACTGGTTATGTGGTTAGAATATTTTATACCTGTACCTTGGGTATTTTTCATGCGTGGCTCTCTTTCGGTCAAACTTATACTTCCTTGCAATTTTTCCTCAAAGAAAGGTTTTAATTACAACCCAATACTATACTGGGCATTATATGTGAATTACAGCAAAATTTATGTAGATAACTACATTTCTTGGAAATGTTTTGAAAGGTGCAGAATACCCTTATCTCTATTTCAGAGAGAACAGTTACAATTTAAACAATATTTAATATATTTATCAGCATTGATCAGCCAGTAGTGTAACATTAAACATACAATATCAGAAATAACCAAACAAGTAACACAAGAAGGAATGGAAGAGTGGTTACTTTGGATGCAAAGTTTCAAATTAATACTTGGTACTGACAATGGGAAGAATCACAAAAAATTCCTTAGATTTGGAGATACCAATATCACAAACAAAGTTTTCTTCAATATTCTGAAACATAATAGATAAAAAGAAATGCCTGACCCTACCTGCATGCCTGCTACCTAATTGTCTATTGTTTATTGCCTATGGATCTGTAAATAATCCAAATCCAAAGCTCCTTACATATGTATATACACAGCAAGAAGGCAAAGGAAATAAATGGGAGGAGAGGCCACCGAGGCACTCCCTCACGGCCGACCCAGGAAAAAATCCCCCGCTGAGAAAACGCTGAACATCTGGAGTCATGCCTAGCCTGTTGCAGCAGGATGGACGATAGCACACTGGAACCCATGGGGGATCTTCTAATTCCGTTCATTTCTATGTGTTCGACGCACTGTTTCCTTTCGCGTTAAACGAAACCCCAACGATACAACAATTCGAACTCCGGTTTCGATGCTGCTCTCAGCAATGGGATGAGAAACATTCATCATTCTCTTGCATGTTCGTTGGCCCGAACCTTCCACTTCCACTACCGGAATGCCACCACTTTCCGCTAGCATGGGACACGTTGCACATGACTGTTAAATTCCCGATCGCCACATGTGACTGTTAAATTCCCGATCGCGACATGTCTACGAGGAGACAAGAAGAAATTGTAATGAGAAACGTGCCCATCGACATGGTTATGGGAGATCCCCACACGTCGGAGAATGCTGGGTTGTAATCAGCAACGTGCCCATCAACGTGGTGGTTATGGGATGGGAGGATTTCTTAATTTGATAGGTGGCGGTCAACAAATGGGACAGTAAATTTTTAATCATGTTTTGTAAAAAATTAATTTAAGTATGGTTTAAACACCTGATTTAGATATGCAAGGAAGTTACTTTTTTGAATTTCATCCATTGATTTAGTGGCGACGACCAGAATATACCGGCATCTTTCAATCTAGACCATCAGATCAAAAATATTAATTAGCCTAATCACAAAACATTCTCCTTCCGATAGGGAGTTACGCCTATCGGTGTAACTATGTTTCCTACCCCTAGTCGACCTTAGGTATCCATCTCCATTGATTACATATCGAGCCTTCCTCCTACCAAGCATTGAAAATAATAGGTTTTTGTGGCCGTCGACAAATTCTCTAAGATGGCCATTTTGATGACCTGCAAGAAGATTATCACAACAGAGGCCACTGCTAAACTATTCTTTAAGTAAGTGTGGGTGCACTTTGGGATCCCATATTCCATTAGCTAAAACAGGGATAAATAGTTCCCAAGTACATTTTGGTAAAGCCTCTGATCGATGTTGGATACGAAACTCACTAAGTCCACAAATTTCCACCCCCAAACTGATGACTAAACAAAGGTCGTGAACAGGATGATCATATAGCTTCTATACATGTACAACTTGAACCATCCTTAAACATTGATCCAAAATGAACTTCGCACATGAAAATAGCTTTGTGCCATGTCGATTTGAAGTTGGTGACAAAGTGCTTAAGGGGGTGAAATTATGCTCATGTATTTAATTATGCATTTTATGAGCCCCTATTAAACCCATGCACTATTTATATAAATGATTAATATTCGTGATATAATTTGTCTCACGTATTATTCATTTAATGTAATTAGGGAAATTTTTTTTTATGTTAGAAACCACCTCACACCAATTCTCTATTTTTTTCAATTGTAGGTTGAGAGAATCAAGGGCATGGTTGAAGAGTCTCTAGGTGGTTTTGAGACTTTTCCCAATTATGAGCCTGAGATTGTAGGATATCCTACTTTCAAGGATCTTATTTTTCCTTCCTTGTAATTAGGCCCTACATTTTTGGGCCTTGTATCTAGTGCTCTTTGTTGGAGAGTGGGTGAGGGAAACATATATATATTCCTTATGTGAGCCATGAGAAAGTGGAGAAGAAAGGAGATAATTCTTAGCTATTGAGAGACATAGTGCATAGCTAATGCTCGGCCATAGAACTGCTGTTAGCACCCCGTAATTCCGAAGGTTGAACACAAAATGCTAGAGGGCCAACATCAAAACCGCTTCGGGACTAGGATCTAGTCCTCATAGACCTAGAGAGGGATCAATATATTATATAAAACTTTTTTGATTTGGAGTTTTAGGCTAGCTATTAGTGCAAAGGGGTTTTTTTTTTAATTTTTGGTTAAGACAACAGAAGAGGGCCATTGGGCTATAGAGTCAAAGAGGTGTAAATAGATTTAAATGGATGAATAACTGAGAGCATGTGTAACTAGGCAAGGTAGTCATGTCAATGGATCTCTACAGTTTGTTAAATGGAAAGGGAGGAGAGATTAAGGTTTAATGTGAATGAAGAGAATACCTTATCTTAATTTTGCATTCAAATATCATAGGAAAGCATAGATACTATTTCAAGACTGTGTAGGGTGCCCGGTGACAAATCTTGAAATTTTTTTTCTTATTCATAGTAAAGAGAATAAATAAATGGCAGAATAAAGGAAAGAAGATAACAGGAATAAGTACATAACCATTAAAACATAAAACAATAATCTAGAAACATCAGTGCCTATTCATTCATCTAAAAAAAAGTGTGTTTACAAGTAGATGAGCCTTTACAATGGCTTTTCTCCCTTTAGCTCCCCCTGATACTGCTAATGGATGCAGTATTTAAGTAAAACTTAATTATGTTACTCTATTTACTACAAATATTGTCATTAATTAAATTCAAGTAGAAATTTTACAAGTGGAACCATGCAACGATGATTACAAGATAAATCTGGCCAAAATAGTGGTTGTAACAATCCATTATTTATTTTAGAGTGGTCAAAATCTAGCTAGTGTGATGTCGAAGAGGCAGCAATAAAACCACGCAAACATTTGGATTTGCTTTGGTGAGAACGATTACTGAGAAGAGCGTGCTGGTGAACTACACTGACTATCATGATGGCCATTCTATTAAGCTGCATCTCTCCTTACTACATCGGTTAATGACGCTATGGAGTCTCAAAACGGAAAAACCCACTACTTCCATTAAAAAATACTGAAATGATTCACTACACCCTTCAGATAATATTGGCAGGGAAAAGCGATGTGGAGAAATTGCAGAGGCAGGAGCTGGTGGAGCAGTGGTGGTGGAATTTGGTAGGTTGATATAGCATAGTGGTGTAGTAGAGGCAGTGGATGACATGACGTAGTGGTGGAAGGAGACGTACAACAACAGTGGTGGTGGTGGTTTTGTTTACAGAGGATAGAAGTTTTCGGGGGCGTGGGGGGGTGTATTGAAGTGGTAGGAAGTATCAAAGCAGGGGGTTCTGAAGCAACATAGACATGCCACGTAGCGGGAATGGTGGTAAGGGGTACTACCCATTTAGGACCCCCCCCCCCCTCCCCCAACGCGGTTAAAGCTCGAAGGCTGAGGGGGGCGCGAAACGCGTTGGAGACCGTCTAGTCTGGAGATGGGTAGCAGAGATGGCAAAAAGATGCGGGGAGTTTAAGGTGGATATGATGTGGGATGTAATTGTGGGGTCAAGGGTAGTTGATGTGGAGGGAATGTATAATGTGTCATGCTTGTTAGATAGTGGAGGACAATGCGATGAGATGGTGGGGTAGGGACGAATATTTATTAAAATAAAACTTTGGGCAAAAGGGCGCATAATGATATTTAAATTCCCTAAAAATCATAGCCTAGGTTTATAATGATGAAGGAATTATTCATGTGATATGGCAGAGTTGGTGATATAAAGCCCAAAACCCTTTTTTGTTTATATTTTAGAACTCAGGATAAGTTCCAAAGGATTTTTTCTAAACCATTCCTTATGCGCCTTTAACTTGTACTGAGATTTCCCACCTAGGAGAAGCCATTATTTTCCTCTTTTAACCAGCATAACCTTCATGGAAATAGATGATAGCCATGGCATATTATTTTCAATATAAATTAACTGAACATAAATAATCAGTCACCTTGAGATTCTGTAAATTACAGGATACTAACAGTGGCTCCAGCTACGGATGGCACTTATCCAAGTGAAGTGTCAAGAACACCATAAACCAGTGGCCTGATCCATTGGGTTGATCCTAACTCTGCAACTTGATCTCTTACGAAAACCTTAGCGGCTGAAAAATATTTAAGCTGAAAACATAACTCTCTACAACTAAATTCTAGAACACTCTTGAACTGTGAACTGAAAAGTTATCTCAAACTAAAACTGAAAATAAGCTCCAATTACTAAGCTTGTTTTCACCCCTACGTACTGTACTCTGATAAAAAATTATCCCATCAAATAATAATAAGATTTCCAGTGTAACCAGTCAAGGAAGTGACTACATGAATGATTCTTGCTCACTTTTTTTAGTAGGCTGAAAGAAAAAATGACCACTCCCATATTAATTTCCATTGAGCATAAGTGGTCAAATTTTTCCTTGGATCTTGCAACAAACCATTCATGGCATAACATACTCCTTCTTCAGATGATTCTAAGAGGTCAACAAAAGGATCTTAGAAAAATATTTGGTCCTAAGGATTCAGATAACAAGCTTCATCTCGGACTACTCTTGGTTCCAAGCTATTATGCTCAGGATCATTCTCAAAGATAATATATAAAAATTTCTTATGATTATCTGATACGACATCTTCATTATATACAAATATACTATCCTAAAGAAAATATGATATATCTTGATTGAGATTGCTAAATTCTGTTTGAAAACAATCATTTTGATGAACATAAGTAATTTCTACTAATAAGCCTCCTTGTGAGTGGAAAACAACCACGAAATCAATACGTTCTACATCTGTTTCTTCATGATGAATGGCTTCAATACATAAATCAACAGTAGAAAAAATAAAACCGGTCTCTTGATCAGATAAAAATTGAGAGCCTGCCTGCATGTTTAGAATCTCATTAATTTCTTCTTCAGTTAAAGGAGGAGGTAGTCTTTGTTTTCTTTGGATTAAATACCAATAGTTTTCTTTCTCTCATGAATATTGATTATGATGATGACTATAGTTTTTAGTTTTATACAAAGGAGAAGATGACTTATCATTTTCCCCTGAAGATAGATCATGTGAATCTACTTTAATTTCTTGATTTATCTCATCTTCAACTAACGTCCCTTGATCATCATGACAATTAACATGAGAAGGAAATCAATAAATTTATTCTAAGAGATCCTCATCATTCATATCTCTTATATCTTCATCAATACTTTCAAGGTATTGTATGAAATCCTCAAAGTGATCACAACAATTTTCAGCTAATGACAAAGGTGGAGAATATTCTTTATAATGTGCATAAAATGCTTTATGGAAATCTTCAAAAGAAAGCAAGTTATTATGGTTTAAACCTTCATACCATTCCCTCAATTTTCCTTCTAATGTTGCCATGAATATCTTCATGTGGCATTCCTCATGACATACAAATTTAAAATTCCATGAACGTATATGAAATTTAATGAGATGAAATGAAACACCATCAACATTCTCATCTTGAAAAATAGGAATATTTCGTTGCCAGTTCACCTGAGGCATTTTATTTTGGAAATCGGGAATGTGATCTCTGTTCATTAGAGCATATCTCCTTGCAACTGGTCACATTTTGAGTTGATGGAGTCGCTAGTGAATCTCTGTTTCTAGATTTTGCTGCCAATGGAGTTTCCAAGTGAATGGAATAACTTTCTGGTGTTTGACTTCTATTCACCATAAAAGTCAAAACTGAAACTTGAAGTGCATTACTGGAGATAGTTCCTCTCCCCAATATGGTCACCACCATGTTAGCACCCCGTAATTCTGAAGGCTAAAGACAGAATGTCAGAGGGATCTCTCTATTATATATAGCTTAGTTGATAGGAAAATTTTAGTCTAGCTATTAGTGCAAAGGGGTTTGTTTGAAAACTTTTGGTTGAGACAATAGAAGAGGGCCATTGGGCTATGTAGTAAAACATGTGTAAGCAGATTTAAATGGATGAATAGTTGAGATCATCTGTAACAAGGAAAGCTAGTCATGTCAATGGATATCTACGGTTTTTTAAATGGAAACGGAGGAGAGTTTAAGGTTCAATGTGAATGCAAAGAAAACCTTATCTGAATTCTGCATTCAAATATCATAGGAAAACATAGATACTATTTCAAGACTGTGTAGGGTGCCGGGTGACAAATCCTAAAAAAAAATTTCTTATCTACAGTAAAGAGAATAAAGAAATGGTAGAATAAAGGAAAGTAGATAACATGAAGAAGTACATCACCATTAAAACATAACACAAGAATCTAGAAAAATCAGTGCCCTTTCATTCATCCAAAAAAAAAGTGTGTTTAGAACGAAATGGGCCTTTACAATGGCTTTTCTCCATTTAGCTCCCCCTGATACTGCTAATGCATGCAGTATTTAACTAAAAGTTAAGTCAGTTACTCTATCTACCACAGTGATTGTCATTAATTACATTCAAGCAAAAATTTGACAAGTGTAACCATGCAACAATGGTGAAAAGATAAATCTAGCAAAAACAGTGGCTATAACAGTCCGTTATTGATTTCAGAGTTGTTAGAATCTGGCTAGTGTGAGGCCGAATATGCAATGATAAAAACACACTGACATCTGGCTCTACTTTGGTGAGACCGGTTGCTTAAAAGAGCATGCTAGTGAACTGCGCTGAATGTCATGATGGCCATTCTGTTAAACTTCCGCTGTCCTTTTTGCAATGGTTAATTTCGCAGTGGAGTCTCAAAACAGAAAAATCCAATGCTTCCATTAAAACATACCGAAACAATTCACTACACCCTTCAAATAATATTGGCAAGGAAAATGGATGTGGAACAATTGAACATGCTGGAGCTAGTGGAGCAGTGACGGAAGAAGTTCATAGGTGGACGTGGTGCATCAGAGGTAGTGGAAAATGTGATGCATCAGTGGTGGGAGACGTGGAGTAGCGACAGTGGTGGTGGCCTTGTTTGCAGAGGAGAGCAATTTTTTTTATTTTTATTTTTTTGGGAGGGGGGGGGGGGGGTAGTGAAGTGGTAGGCAGTATTGTAGCGGGGGTGTAGGAAGTAGCATAGACGTGCCATGTAGTAGGAATGGCGGTAAGGGTTACCACCCATTTCTTACCTTACAACCCCCTTGGTTAAAAATCAAAGGTTGAGGGGGGTGTGAAACGTGCTCGAGACTGTCGGATGTGGAGATAAGGGACACAGATGGCGGAAAGGTGCAGGGAGTTTAAGGTGGATATCATATGGGATGTAACGGTGGGGTTGGGGGTAGTTTATGTGGAGGGTATGTATAATGTGTCATGCTTGTCAGATAGTGGAGTACAATGCGACGGGATGGTGGGGTAGGGGCGGATCTTTACTAAAATCAAACTTAGAGAAAAAGGGCGCATAATCATATTTAAATGCCCTAAAATTCATAGCCTAGGCTTATAATGATGAAGGAATTAATCATATGATATGGAAGAGTTAGTGATATAAAGCAAAAAACCCTTTTTTTATTTTTGAGAAGTTAGGATAAGTTCCAAATGATTTTTTCCAAACCATTCCTTATGCACCTTTAACTTTTACTGAGATTTCCCACCTACGAGAAGCCATTGTTTGCCACTTTTAACTAGTAGATCCTTCTTGGAAATAGATGAAAACCATGGAATATTATTTTCAAAATAAATGAACTGAATAGAAATAATCAGTCACCTTGAGATTCTGTAAATTACAGGATACTAACATATGTAATGTAAGAAAGCTTACTTTGAAGAAGGAATATAGAAGATCTGCATTCGAATTGAAGCAGTTCCCGAGATGTAGCCCTAGAGAGATGGAGGGGTGAACCCCATTACCAATTTGTTTTCTCTCTATTACTTACGTGTTTTTTTCTTTTTGATATGTTAAGTTCATTTATTTATGTTTATGTGTTTATGAACTATAATCAATGCACTAACATTTTCATTTAAACCTGTATAAGCCATAGTCAATTAAAATATCTTCATATCGTACACGATGGTTATAGTAGTACTTGACCCTGATCATATCAAATGGTATTAGATTAGATGAATTCTTTGCAAGATAGGTAGAGGAGCGAAGCACGCTGAAAGAAAGAAAGAGTTGCAAGAGATAAATGACAACATTCAAGCTGACAATGCAGAATTGTGAAGACTATTGCAGGTAGCTGAAAAGGATAAGTAGTAGCTTCAAGAGATGCTACGAGCCAAAGAGGAGTTATGTTCTAAGTTGCAGAAGGTTGAGACGACAGAGGCTACATATAAAACTAAGGTATATAATTTTACTTCATGTTTTTTTCTCTCTCAATATGAAACTAATGCTGGCATGAATATCCTCGTGAAGATGGGGTATAGAGGAGGAGGACTTGACATAAATTGCCAAGGAGTCACATAGCCATTGGAGGTTTTACCAAGACAACGATTTGCAGGCTTGCATTATGAATAGGAAGAGAAAGGAGGATGCTCAAAGGTAGTTGAAGAAAAAACCATATCTTCATCACACGATTCCAAGAAGGGATTCAAGCTACCTAGGGCCCATCAGTTCAAGGACAAGTCAGGAAGGTATAACACTTATTCAAATTTTTATTTGACATATCAGAGAAATTATTTCTTCCATAGATATTCTAACTATGATATAGTTAAGCATCACACAAAGAAAGTGTGGGTTAAAAAGACAAATGTGTCCACGAGAAGTGATACCAAGAAGAATGAGAGCCTTCTGAATCCTCCTATCATGAATACAGAGTTTAACAGGAAACAACATAATTTCTATAGTTTCTGAAATATCAATGGCAATTGGGAGAAGAAGTGCTGGAATTTGCACCCTGAAATTCACCACAAATCATGCAGGAAGCTTGCAAAAAGACCCATGAGGAAGGACCATTCACCATTCGAATAGCACGCTTACAAGAAGAAAGTACTTGGTGCTATTTTAGTAAGAAGGTCATGAGGTTTTTGGAAGTTATATTTCTTCTCTTTTGCAAAATTTCAAGTTTTATGGGGCCATGTATCCATGTTTTGATGGAAATTTCTCAATATTTGTCTGACTCGGAATAAAAAAATAATGACACCATTGCGAAGAGCTCGATAAGAGGAATCCAACAGTGCTTGAATCACGTCAAATGGCGTCTAGATGGGAAATTTATTGTCACTTGAAGGATCATTGTAACTTGTTGTTCCAAATAAATGTTCTTTGATTTTGGATATAGCACATTTTTTTGACTTTTCAGACTCTATTGCAGTGATGTTAGTGTGAGATATCAAATTCTGGATAATTTACAGTGGCATAAGCCTTTGGAGAAACATAATATGGAGTATACATAAACCTCCCATCACACGAAGCCTTAAAATCACTTTCTGGACTCTCCAAAATTCTTTCTACCCAATTTCTGCTATACATTATTTGGAGTGATATAAAATATATGGACTGAATCTACCATTGATGAATCAGAGTTACGGTCAGATGGATCACCTTCTAACATCCCAAGGTCTGGAATCAACTACCATACTCTGATGGTTATTGCATGGCGTAGATTTACATGGATATCGTAGGATTTGTTTTTTTTGGATTTCATCGATCATTGTGTCAAGGAAATTGGTGCAGATCAGTGCAGAGCTTGAAGCCATCGGTGCAGAACCTCAGGCCTATGACCCCAAGATCGCAGAAGGTAGAGAAATTTTTTGGACTTGTTCTGTGGTGCAACAACGCGTCAATCACTGGAGATCGCTAACAATGGTAATATGTGGTGGTAAGGGTTTTTGTAGTTATCAAGTGTTTTACGTGGATGGATCAGACCTAAAATTAGCACGTTGGATTTGATGCCAAAAACTTGGCATTTGGGTGATAAAATCGTGGAAGAGTTCTACCAAATATGCCACACAAATCTTCACCTGTGTAATCATTGGATTCGAAGAGGAGTTGCAAAGACCAAGGTGGAAGTGAAGGCTTGCAGATGGCATATCTCTTTGTGGATCAAGCCTCTACCACTGGGATGGCTTCTGTGATGTATCCAGTGCCAACACATTAGATAATGTTTGATTGCCATCATTTCCACTAACAGTTACAAGGTATCATTGAGAAATCAAGTACCTCATAACTCTAGTGGGCTGAGGGGCCAAAAACACCATTATCACATGGAATGATAACAATGGAACATATTTCTTGGAAACGGTGTTTACGTATGATTAATATTTCATAAGCTTGAGATATCACAATCGAGGTGCTATGACTCTGGATGATCAAGATGTAGCATTTAGAATTTCAGTAGATCGTTGTGCGTTTTACAATTGCAGAATTCTAACATATCAGGACACTGTGTCGGACAAAAGTGGGGAGCATTACTTTCAAGACTGTTATATTGAGGGTGTTATTGACTTCATATGTTGCAATCTAAAACCACTTTATAAGAACTCTAAAATACATGCCATTCCTCTACAAATTGGTGCATTTACAACTCAGAAGATATCCTCTCCATCAGAGGACTCAAGCTTCATCTTTTTGCAATGCAAGTTAACAAGAATGGGATTAATATTACCTCTCTCTTGGTGATTCATGGGTATATTAAATCTCCATAGAAATGAATGAATTGGGTGTTGTATCTACAGAAAGTATTGTTTGTGCAACAATGGTCCCAATCAGTTGGATAGATATGCAATGCCATTTGAAAAATCAAATAGATAGAAAAAAGGTTTCCAAGGCTATGTAATATGTAGCAAGAAGCTTTTGTATCATAACAAAAGGTTTCTAATTTCTTTGATTGATCAAATTCATTCAATTATGATGTCTTTAAATGTGGTCAATTTTGGTTTGACGGAAATGACTATTGAAGTGTTTTGTTCTGCATTGCACATATGTCTAAAAAGTACAGACTCTATTTAAACCTAATTTATAAGTTTCCTTGTACTGCACAAAATTTGAATTCTCCTACTTATTCTGACGAGAATGTGTGTCTAAATTGATATGGTACAAACCTGACAACAATACAACAACATCCTCAACACAAATTTTAATTTCAAGCTCAAAAGTACTACACGTTTTCAAGGTAACCCAATAAAGATGGGAATGGAGGAATATATGACCCCAGGGGAGATTGTGCGGAAATCATATAAATATATTGTAGGGCCCGGAACTTATCCCAACCCCATAGAGCTCATGAAATTCTACATGGACATGTTCACGATGAGACCAATGGATATTGCGGCAGATTCTCCCTACAAATCAAAGCTAATAAGGGGTTTTTGTCACCTCTATGATGTGCAGGAAGCTGAATAAGCGTGGTAGCATTGCATAGTGGTGGAACTAACGCGAACCTTGCATTCGTATCGCGTTAATCATTTTGGATTTCCAAAAGTGAGGTGCAAGGTACAAGGAAGGTGAATGGACTATTTTGTCTGCGAAAATTCTCACCCGATGGCACCAGTCAAAGGAAATACCCCCTTCATGGAGATGGTACTGAAGGTTTCTTCCGAGCCATGAATTCCATTACCAAAAATTCTTTCCCCCAGGGCCTCGCAAAATCCGAGGATGGGAACAATATTCTAGTGATGTGTGATATTTTGAGCAACCTCTTTTACTAGTTATATCACTATACATGGCATCCTCGTAGGTCCTTATCACCCTGTGGCCTTGAGAATGTCGAAGAAGATCCCACACGGAGTTTCCACTAGAACATCCAGGATGTTGACATTGTTGGGTGCTTCAATGGACCCCTCCTTTAAAGGTCTGCAGAGGTAGCTGGATAAGCTATCCAACTATAACAATGAATCGTTGCTCAAGCACTGTCAAGAAGACTTTGGTAAAAAAAAAATTAAACTTTGGACACCCTATGTTATGGTGCATGGCCTAGTTATGGTGGGTTCTGTTTATTTTAGTTTTTAGACTATTAAAACCTATGCCATATGCCCATTATTTTCCATATGACTAGAAATTGAAGGGGGGCACGTTTATGATGCACATGTTTTGTAATGGGGGATTTGACTTATACTCACCTTCCGAGTGAATATGATACTCGGCAGATGTTTTGTAAAAGGGTGGAATTTTTATTTTTTCACCAAGTTCTCTTTGTTATGTGCACATTATGTAAAAGGGGGGTTTGAAAAATTGGTACCTTTCCCTTTGTTCACATGTTTAGCACATTAAATTTCTTGTAATTGCAATGCAAAAGGGCCCTAGTTGCCATCATATTTTGGCATCGAAAATTTGGAATGTAAATTGTTGAATGGCATGTAAAAGGCCATAGTTTCCACCATGAAAGTTGATGATGTAAAAGATGATTATGAAATGTTGTAAAAGGCTTGTTTTAGCCACTGTGATGTGAGGGAGAGTGAGATTCATATTTTGCGCATTAAGCCTTGTTGGCTTCTTTGTAATCAAGTTGAATGAGGTGATTTTCATATGCTTGTTTGGCATGTAAACTTGACCAATGAAGTCTTGGAAAATGTTGTAAATAGGTATGATCAACTGCACATTGCAGTTTTAGGCAGATGTGAACTTTGCATCCTGATTCCCATGTACATTGGGTGAAGGAGTCTTCAAGGGATGTGCATTTTCAGGCATTTTCATCGCAACAGTTGCAGGTGTTTGATTGTACATTCTGATTCTGAAGGAACGAGTTGAAGTAATATTGAAGGGATGTTCCTTTTCAGACATTTGCGTTTCAGCTTTAGGCAGATGTGGGCTTTTGTATCCTGATTCTTAAGTACGTTGGGTGAAGGAGTCTTCAAGGGATGTGCCTTTTCAGGAATTTGCGTTGCAGCAGTTGCAGGTGTTGGCATTGTGTTCTAATTCCAAAGTATGTCAGGTGAAGGAGTCATGTTGGAATGTGCCTTCTAGAGACATTTTCATATATTTGATGATGTATTTAAGTTGATACCTTTGGATACCAAAAGTTTCTTTGAAGGGAGGTGTGATCCGAAAGGACCTTCGCACATGAAAATAGCTTTGTGCCATGTTGATTTGAAGTTGGTGACCAAGTGCTTAAGGGGGTGAAATTATTCTCATGCATTTAATTATGCATTTTATGAGACATTATTAAACCCATGAATTATTGATATAAATGATTAATATTTGTGAGAGAATTTGTCACATATTATTCATTTAATGTAATTAGGGAAATTGGTTTTTATGTGAGAAACCATTTCACACCAATTCTCTATTTTTCTCAATTGTAGGTTGAGAGAATTAAGGGCATGGTTGAAGAGCCTTTAGGTGGTTTTGAGACTTTTCCCAATTATGAGCCTGATATTGTTGGAGATGGTACTTTCAAGGATCTTGTTTCTCCTTCCTTGTAATTAGGCCCTACATTTGTGGGTATTGTTATTAACGCTCTTTGTTGGAGAGTGGGTGAGGGAAATATATATATATATATATTCCTTATGTGAGCCGTGAGAAAGGGGAGAAGAAAGGAGATAACTATTAGCTATTGAGAGCCATGATGATTAGCTAATGTTTGGCCAGAGTGCTAAAATGTAAGAAAGCTTAATTTGAAGAAGGAATATAGAAGATCTGCATTCCAATTGAAGTAGATCCAGAGAAGTAGCCCAGAGAGATGGAGGGGTGAACACTGTTACCAATCGATTGTCTCTCTCTTACTAACATGTTTGTTCTTCTTGATATTTTAAGTTCATTTTTTTTTTTTTATGTGTGTATTCACTATAATCAATGCACTAACATGCTCATTTAAACTCGTATAAGCCATAGTCAATTAAAAAATATTCATACCGTACATAATGGTTAGAGTAGTACTCGACCCATGATCAAATCACACATCAGATGAAAGCCTCCCCTATGTCCAACATAATTACAATCAATATTTAGATTGGTCATATCCCCTTTTAGTTGGGGTTGGTATTCTAGCCACTATGTCCCATTGATGTGGCCATACCATTTGCAGCTATTGAAGTAGATTCGGCTCATGTCCAATCTAAAGCTAAAAAGGCGAAAAACCTAATTGACTCCATTCAGCACATCCACCAATACGTCCATGACATATTGGAGAAATAAAATGCTAAGTAAAAGTAGCAACATGATCAACATAGGCCGCCACACAAGTTCTAGGTGGGTGAAAAATTTTGGTTACATTTGCAAAACGATTGCATCGTTGGACCCCAACGCAAGCTTCGTCGGCTTTGATATGGGCCATACACCATCACCAAGGCTGTAGGAGACAATTCCTTCGTGATCAAAATTCCTCCATTCCTTTTTTTTTCACCTAGTGTTCAATGTAGACCGCCTCCTGCCATACGTCCCAACATTATTGGACACATCTAATATTGAAAAACAACTCACACCCACGGAGTTAAACCAAGAATGCATGGAATAGGTCACAACTGATTGGATCATGGACACATAGATCGAGACACCCTCCAACAGAGGATTCAACTATATCAACTTGTCAAAGCAAGCCAACACCTTCACCAGGGAAAGTGGTTCACCAAGGACCAAGTTGAACAGAAATTAACTCACCTTCTGGAGGCTCTCAATGCAATGGGGACCATTGCTTCCTATGTGGGGAGGATTGATCCAAGATGATATTGGTTGCCACCCACTTATTCCACTTGGACCCCGAGTATTGTTTCTTTTAGGTTTTTAGCACAATTTACTATTTTTGGTAGTTTTTCGGGTCCTAAACTTCTGGAGCTGTTTTGAGGCACTAAAATACGTTTTTAGAGAAAACACAGAGACTAGAAAAGTCCCAAAATAGTTTACTAGATTTTTTTCTTCCTCCTCTTCGAGAACTTTGAAATGAGGTATTATGATATCAAAATATAGATTGTATGCCAAAGTTTCTACTGCAGGAATTTTTCATTTCAACTTACCCCAAAGGGACCCACAATCTTTTAGCACTTCATCTCCTAGGGCTAGTTTTTTGGATTTTTAGGGTTTGTCACTATTTTTCAATCATAAAAAGGACATCAAGCTTCATTGTAACACAGTTCATAGGCATGAAGCTGCCAAATATCTTCTCAGAGATAAGCTAACATCGCCCGAGCTAGTCTATTTCCATTCTGTATGTAAGCATATTTTAGTTCTTTGGTATTAATGAAATGAAGTTTTATTTCTACCGCACTTCTATATTTATGTTAATATCTGTATTATTTTTTGTTCTTGCATAAGTTCAGATCACCAATGCGATAGAAAATTCCACTTCTTTGTGCATTGCAAACTATGAAATATCTACTAGAAACACATCTTGAAACTGCTACTTGATCAGATACCTACTCAATACCTCCACATCCTCAACATCCTTACCTTTATCACTAGAGATATTCACTACAAATAACACACATCTTTTTCTGTGACTGCACTTTTCGTGCGTAGTTTTCATGATTATAACTATTGTAGCCTTCTTCTTTCCCTACAAGATTCTTTGTTCTCCAATGTCATTCAAGCACTCAATATCCTTAGCATAACAATACAACTTTTTCATGTGAAGATACAATTAGTCCATACCCAATAGCATCCTATATGATTTGAACGAAATTAAATTCAAATGTGTTGATGTAGGCATAGCATTCAACTTGAATGCATAATCTCTTACCCAATGATGAAAACTCTTCTTCATAAATATATCCAACTATACTAAGGAAGATTGTGCATGCACTTATTTAATCCAACCACACTTATCCACCAACTCAGGATTAACATAACTATAATTAGATGCAAGTTCAATCAAAATAGAAATAAACTAATCACAAAGCTTACCATCTATATCAATAATATTTTCTTGGTGATCCGCCTGCCTATTATCCAATTTTACATAGATCCGTGGAATGCTCTTCCCTACATCCCCAACTATTTGAGCTTCTTGTGCACTGTAAATATGAGGCCTGCCACCCTGATTCTGTCAAAAATCCCTCTTGAGATGTTCCTTGCAACATATCCAACACTTCAACTATCCTTTACGAACACCTATATTCTTCTTCCCTCTAGACTGTGACCCGTTAAACCTCTTGTAAGGTGCAACATTTTCTTTCTCTCCTACATTATGAGCTCTTGTTCTTTTTGGCTGCCATTTACCTTTAAATTTATCTTTCC
Organism: Pinus albicaulis; assembly: GCA_034641835.2. Taxonomy (NCBI): domain Eukaryota; kingdom Viridiplantae; phylum Streptophyta; class Pinopsida; order Pinales; family Pinaceae; genus Pinus; species Pinus albicaulis. The sequence goes on from CM076570.1 coordinate 812,585,603, forward strand.
CTTTTGAACCCTGGTAACATTTTATCATATGCTTTGATATCTCATAAGAACGCTTCAATTTACCAGTGACTTCCTAAAGCGACCAAAGCTCATCATACTCAATCCAATCTCTAAATGTTAAATAAAATACACTGAAAAACCTTTGAACTTTGGCTTTCTCTTCCTTAAGATATAATACACACCACAAGAACTCCAGTAACTTGGTCATATACTCCTCATCCATCATCAATCCCATCTTTGGCTCATAGAATTCCTTGGATTTTTTGTCATAGTACCTCTACGAAAAAAATTTCTTCCTCAAAAGTATCTTGATTTCATTCCAATGAAACTCCTCGGTCTTGATCTCTCTAACCCACTTCAAATCTTCCCACCATATGTTTTATTTCCCTTTGAGGTTAGAGATATATATTCTAGCCTTCATATTCTATGTGTAATCATGCAACTCAAATAAATTATTCATCTCGAGTAGTCATTCCTATGCATCCTACGACTTATTCAAATCCCCATCAAAGGTAGATGGGTAGGCTTTATTAAAATTGCCTACAAAATATCGCCTGCCATTCCCCATGTAAGGATGAAAATGATGATGATCACAGTACCTTTTAGAACCAAAACTAGAATAGAAATTGTGTACATCACTCCTCCTATAAGGCGTATCGAATAATTTTCCATCTCTGATTGTGTTATCTCTTTCTGACCTCTGCCCACCATTACACCTACTACCATATGCCCCATTAGTGTTATCCTCTTTCCCATGATTGATCCTAAGTGGTCCTTGTCTCCGCAAATATGACAAGCTATGAAGGATTACTACATTGACCTTTGCTTCTTTCTCATGTGCCTGAATGATTCTGTCATTATTTTCTTTGCAACTTATTATTTCTTTCTTCAAATGTTTCAATGGGTTTACTATCTCAAACGAGTTCCCAACACCATGTTGCTCATTTGATCCATAGGGAAAGTATCATGAACTTTACTCTACCATATTCATGGTCATATTTAACATTATTTTGACAAGTATACCATGTCAGCTAGACCAAAACAAAACATAATCAACATACCTCAGTATATTTCACGAGAGGATATCTTGTTTACAAGATCAACCAGATTAGTGAAATACATGAAATCATAATCATATCAACATATAAACATCATTTCAACCATTATCTAGTTATCACGCATGACCATACCAGCCACACACAATGACCTCATGCAAAATAACTATAACCATGTCAATCTATGCATAATTAAATGTAAACACTGAATTTCATAAGAAATGCATAACGAACATGCAATCATGATGACAACATCCAACAACAACACCATAATCTTCCACATGGCAACAAAATTGCATAAATGACCACCACCAAGAACAAAAAAAGAACATATACCACAAGAATAAGAAACACATATCTAACCGACATCTATACATGACCAACACATTCCACCCATACAATCCAAGGGGTGAACCGTTCTTTGATACCACTTTATTACACCCTCCTCCCACATTTACCCAAGACAACCATCGTAGTAGGGTAAAAATGTGATGAAGAGTCACAATGATGTCATTCAACTCCCCATGTATAGTTGAGAAAGTGGAATTGACAAAAAAAATTAATCTGACTTTCCCGAGGAGCTACAAAACTTTCAGGAGACAACCAACCCTTTGAGGTGCCTAACCCCTGAGACAATTTATAATTTTGCAGAACTAGACCCCTCGTTGCTCCCATGACAAGGAAAGAATGTGGCTGAGACCTTACATTCACTTTCACAACAAGGCATGTTAGTGACTCTGGCCTTTTTCAGGTAGTTTTAGTGCATAGACCATGAATTTTGTGCCAGTTTTTCAGGGCCAGGTCTGAGGTATTTGCCTAGAACTTCATGAAACTTTGAGAAATGAGAAATAACCATGAAGTCAAGACACTAATGAAAACTTCGGTATAATTACTTAGCCAACCCCTACTAGGCATGACAATAATTTCCTCAAACACATCATGAACATGCAATCTACATTTCATAATAACATATCTAAGAATAAGGGTCTCATAATGATCTAAGAATCATCAGGAATCATGAATGCCTTATCACAATAGCTACACTATCATCTAGTAGGTCATATATTCATACACATTTCATGTACTAATCAAATAATTATGAGATCCATACCCAAATTTTGTCATAAACCATGGTTATAATCAACATATAACCACCAAAATAACAATAATAGATTAGCAATTAAATCCACATCATAACAAGTACATTGACACATAAAACATAAGAGGGAAAGACCTCACATTAATCATATGAAAAATGCAACCAATCTAGTGTTGGGAAAAATATTGATAAGGGGAGGGGTGAATCAATATTTATAACTCATTGTAGAGTTTTACTTTTTCTTTACTAATTTCTATACGCGACTTTAATGAACCCACCTAGTGTATACATGCGGTTTTCTTTAAGAAAACTTGTGTATGTCAAGAGATATTTTATGCAGATAATTATTTACTTAGATCAATGAATCATTCATTCTTCAAATTTTTAGTAAGCAAGCATGTGCAGTAAGAACATAATAAATCATCATACGTAAGAAACACACATGAACACCAGGATTTAAGGTGGAAACCCAAGTGGGGAGAAAATCACTGTTGTTGTCGTCTCTAGCTTTAATATTTATTATAAAGAAAACTGCTTACAATCTTGTACTGGTGTACAATCATACCAGTAAGGAGGCACCCACCTGCAAAAGGCTGCAACCTTCTCTCGTTCTCCAACTTCTACTAGAAGGGAGCTCCAACCCCCTAAAATCGTTTACCAGCTACCACTAGAAGGGAGATACGACCCCCTACTTCTCGTTTGCTAGCCAATCCTGGAAGGGAGCTACTACCCCCTGATCTCGTTTACCAGCAACCACAGGAAGGGAGCTACGACACCCTCATTGAAGGCTCCAACCCTCAACACCACCGCAGACCACGTTTCATCAATTTTCAAATTAGATCCAAAAACTTCAATACAAATCAACCAACCAACAAGTGATATTTAATCATAATCAACTAGTAGCATAATCAGTATTCAAATAACCAAGATCTGTATGAAGACATCATTGAGAGACAATAGTAATACAATGAAACAGATTAGAAATTTCCTTCCACACACTTCAGCAAAACCCTAGATTCCATACGTGTTTTTGCTGAAATGAACCTGTGTATATAATGCTTTTATAGAGATGAGCCTACGTATAGATCTGCAACTATTTCAGGACCGTGCAATTCTTCAGAATAAATAATCATCTCAGATCTTACCCTTCACTTTAGCAAACTTTTGCCATATCACAGATCTAAAGATTTCATAAAAAGATCTAGCAAATACATAGTCATTTCAGGTCTAGAGATCCTGATCCATCATTGTATTCATAGGTGCATTATTACTTCAGATCTATCAATTAACTGTAGCCCATCCCATGCACTTATAATTCAGATTGAAGTATTCATTCAATACCCAAACACATGCAAATGAATGCACTATAATATTCTTCTCCTTATATATTTTTAGCCTTTACCAATACCATGAGCCAACACCACACAACTACCAATGGTGTTCTTGGATGGAATCAAATAGACGACATAGTGCTTAATACTGTGGGCTAATACCATGGTAATGCCCCTTGGTATCATAATTTTAGAACCCAAAAGGCATACGCGCCTTGGCTTCTTCATACCCACATCTATACGCGACTTCTCTTCATAATAACTGCGAATATACTAATTCTCGATGTATACGCGGGTTGCTTGCATACCAAGTAGCGCATTTACGTGGGTTTCCTTCATCGAACTTGCATTTACATTGTGACATATTATATTTATCATTTCTCTAGTCCTAACTATATATCCTTTCTCTATCACTTTCGAACTGACCTATACATACATCGCTTTTACATATTTAACAAATAGGTTTCTTATCAAAAGGTAACTCATCAAGTAGGTTTCCATCAATGATAACTTCATAAAGTAGGTTTCCACCAAGGACAACATATTGCATCATATTGCCAACATCCAGGGCCTCCCACAAAATACTTGACCATAAGCTCAACCAAGTATTTCTTTTAGCCAATCACCCATGTGCCATATTCCAAGCATGAATGCGGAACTCACAAGAGCACCAACCATGACTTCCTTAGCCTTTACCATATATCCCACCAAGGGATTCCTAGGCCAAAACCCCTCATCAATACAACCAAGATTTACCACAATACCACCAAATTACTATACCTATACAAACATGGATGGCTTTGAATATAAACACCTAAACTATGAGGAATTTTGTTTTTCTAAACCTCTCGAATTTACCATGTATCCTAACTTTACTAGTCAAGACATTCCTAGGCCTATGAGGTCCCCACCCTCTGTTCATTACCATGTATCATGCCATAACTAATAAAGGGATTCCTAGGACCAATCAAGGTTATTCACAATCAAGTTTTCCCGTACATCCCACCCTGATATTCTTAGCCAATGTGATTAATCCTTAGACCACCCCACTCAGCTTCAAATCCATCTAGCAATCCAACTCAACAAAAACAAGATAACCCCATCACACCATTACTATCCAGAAATGGAAATGGAAGATTGAAAAACATTATCACTCCTGGAAAAACCATGCCAATAAAACACACATGCATGCTAAAACTAGAAATGAAATAATATAGGCAACTCGATACCACCAATAAATTTTTTATAACCTCTTGATCCTCCTCTTCCCTTGTGTAATCTTTGCTTCCTCTTGCTCCGTTTTCTTTCTTTTTCATCCTTTCCTATGATGCTATATTTCTCCAAGAATGTTTTATGTGTACAAGAGTATGAGAAAGGGAGAGAATAGAGAGAGAGTGCCAAAAATGAACTAAAAGAGGTTATAAATTGATTCTCATAAGACTTTTTATTAATGAACCCTCTCTTTTCTTCAATTTCCATTATTTTTCCTTAATTTTCCTCCTCACATGAAACCTATGACCTTTCACCTTCCTTTTCTCCTAATTTCCATTATTTTCATAAATAAAATATCAATTTATGTCTCTTCCCTTTCCAAATACATTACCTTTTCCTTTGCTAATTTTTGTCTCCATAATAAACCAAATGAAAACCCACAATAGGAAGTTTTTCCCAACATTTAGCTTGGAATAAGTTCTCGTGACCTTGATTCTTATTTTTCCTTTATTTACTTTATTCCAGGGAATTATGAGTAAGGATGTTACCTTATCACTATATCACTCATTTTAGAGGCTTCTAGAAGTTAAATTTGACCATGTGAGGTTTTATACCCCTACATCAAACTCCCACAGTAGAAACTTTTCATGATCCCTTGATCATTTATTTTCGTTGTTTCATCTTTCTCATTTCCATATCAATCTTCTTCATTCTCATTTGTCATTGACCTTCTACTCATACATAGCAGTGAGCTACAACCAAGCCTCAACTAACAACTCATTAAGTTTTCTCATTTTTCATCGTCTTTTGTCATCCCAGGTTCATCTAGTTTGGAACCTCTCAAAAATTCTATGGTACTCTCATTGTTGCATGCCTCTTTCCTCTCTTAGAAATTATACCCACAATCACAACTATGGAATTTCATTAGGAAATTCTAACGAAAAATAGATGGAATTTTTTCTCCTTCATCCTTTAGGAAATATTGATGTGCTATGATACTAGTTGATGATTGTTGATTCTAGGGTATATTCAATTGGACCCCTCAAGGTTCAATATCTTGACCATGTTAGTTATGGGCCCATAAAAATCTAATATCTACATGTTAATTACAACTATGATATTGTAACTTTCTTCCCCAACTTCTAATATTTCCATAAGCGCCAAATGGTGTATAGGACCACATTCCCACTACACATAGGACCTTAACATTAATTGAGAGATCTCCCTCTTGGATTGGGGCTTCAAACCCAATGAACCTCCAACTCAACATAAAATCAATTCAATAATGGTAGGAAATGAGTTACTCAACATTTATTTGGTATGCTTCAACCTTGTTATCTTCTCCATTGCTTATTCCACCTACTTCGTGTCTACTCATCCCCAGTCCTATGTTGTCTGGTTAGATCATGGGTTCAAACAACTTGGTCAACACAATCTCACAATGGCTTGAAAATGCTACTCCCATATTATTTCTGACCCCCTTCAAGGGTTCCCCCACTTTAACCCCACACTTCTTTGATTGAAGCCCAAAGGTGTAATGGATTACAACTCACCAAAAAATGTATATTTTTAATTTAAGAGAAATATAAATCTACCCTTCATTGTTTCTTAAAATATCTCTGTTGATAAGAGATAACATGTGTTGAATTCATAGAGTATGAAACTAAAAAAGCTTCATTTTTTCTTTGAATGTGGACTTCATAAGAACTCTAATAACCCTAATAACTATCGTGACCCTTATGCAAACACCATAGCCATGACATAGAAAACAATTGAAATTTAACAAATTATTATATAAAATAGGCACACACACTAATACAAAAGCACATTGAATACTTAGAAAAATCCACAAGATTAGTTACATGACATGGCCTCTCAGGACATTACCATCCTCTTACATTGTATTGTCCTAGTTTTACGTTAGATTATCCACCCTAACATCTTACATAATTTCCATATAAAATAAACAATACCTTAAGAAAAAGAGGATTCTCATACTCTTCCACCTCATGCCTTCTAGAAGCCTACTATATTTTTTTATAATTTACAAAACTCAGAGGAAAACATGTCCTCTTTCCATGATTTCCACGTCACTCTTTTGTAAGAATTTTGATAATCATATTCACTCTTGAGGGGTGCACTTTGATAATCAAATACACTTTTGGGGTCTTTATGCACCTTTGTCATGGTGCTTGCAGGCATCCACCTATAGAAGGTTGTAACCTTCTCTCGTTCTCCATCTTCTACTGGAAGGGACCTCCAATCCCCTGATCTCATTTACCTGCTACCACTAGAAGGGAGCTATGACCCCCTGCTTCTCATTTACTAGCCACTCTTGGAAGGGAGCTACTACCCCCTGATCTCATTTACCAGCAACCACTGGAAGGGAGCTATGACCCCCTCACTGAAGGCTCCAACCCTCAGCACCACCATGGACCATGTTTCCTCAAGTTTCACACTGGATCTAACAACTTCAACAAAACACAACTTGTAGGTCTCTTTTCATCAAATTTTCAGATTGGACCCACTCCACACAATGTTTAAGCTCAAATAACATATATCAAACTGAAACACATACACTTATCAAATCATTCACTTAATCATCAATCAACCAACCAACAAGTGATCTTTAATCATAATCAAATAGCAGCATAATCAGTATTAAAATAACCCAGATCTGTATGAAGACATCATTGATAGATAGCAGCAATACATCAAAATAGATTAGAAATTTCCTTCCTCACACTTCAAAAAAATCCTATATTCCATACGTGCTTTTGCTGAAACGAACCTATGTATATACTCGCTTTTATAGACACGAACCTACGTATAGATATGAAACTATTTCAACACTGCGCAATTCTTCATAATAAATAATCATCTCAGATTTTACCCTTCACTTCAACAAAATTTTGACAGATCACTGATATAAACATTTCATAAACAGATATAGAAAATACAGTCATTTTAGGTCTAGAGATCCTGATCCATAATTTTATTCATAGGTGCATTATTATTTCAGCTCTATCAATTAAATGTAGCCCATTCCATTCAGATATAATTCATAGTGAAGTATTCATTCAATACCCAAACACATGCACACCAATGAACTATGATCTTCTTCTCCTTATATAGTTTTAGCCTTTACCAATACCATAAGCCAACACCACACAACTGTCGATGGTATTCTTGGACGGAATAAAATAGATGACACAATGCTTAATACTATTGGCGAATACCATGGTAATGACTTCTGGTATCATAATTTTAGAGTGAAAAAGGCATACATGACTTGGCTTCTTCATACCCATGTGTAGTGAAAATGTGAAGATGGGTTACACTTTTTGCCCTTTTTTGAGAAAACATTTTCATTTTTTTCGGTTCTTCAACTTTTTGCAAACTATAACAATTTTTCTGTGTAGAATTTCATTTTTCGATAAAAATAAAAGTTGTGAGAAATTTTGTTAGCTTTCTATTACTTATTTTTTGAATTTTTTTTATGCAAATTTTATATGTCAACTTAGCGTTTCTTTGAGTGTGTGTTTCTTAACAATCAAAGGATTCATAAGAAGTCATGTTATGACGCAATGTTGTATTCATTGAAAATTTGTGTTTTTCAGAAAACAAAATGTGTTACAACAATATAGATAGAGTCTACTTTGGTTTCGTCATATTTACAAAGCCAATGGATGCATATCATAATTACTAGAATTTTTTGAACTGGTCTAAAATGAAAAACTACGTTTTTTGGATATGTTTCGCGTCGCAAGAAATTTCTTAACATATAAGTTATAAACTAAAAATATAAAAGCTACCCATTAGAGAAAATGAACCAATGTAATGCCCCATAATTTTTTCAATTTTTTTTACAATGTATTTTGGGAGATACAAAATTTTGATTTCACTGAATCACAATGACCTTCAGAAATTGTTTGCACCCATTTTATTAGAAAAATAATTAAAATTAATAAACGTTTATGAAATTCCATAAAAGTTATATTTCCTGAAATTAGATTCAATTCTGAAAATGTTTGTCTTGGTTCCGACAGTTAATTAACAACCTTTCATGGAGTTTAATCAGTCCAAAGTTGTAGAACCGTATTCAGAGCTTGGTTTTTTTTGTAATTGGTGATGCGTTAGTTCAGCCAAACTATGTTTTCCACCGAAGGCTCATTAAATCTAACGTCACAATAGTTCGGCCAAACCTTTAAGAAAAAGTTCGGCCGAAATATTGTATAACTCTCCGTCGGCTGGAAAGTTTTGCGAAGCCCCTACTAAAACACATTTCGCGGCAATATAAATTGCCGCGAAATGATTCACAATTTTTTCACATTTCGTAATGACTTCTCTTCATAATAACCGCGAATATGCTAATTCTGGATGTATATGTGGGTTTCTTGTATACCAAGTAGCGTATGTATGCGGGTTGCCTTCATCAAACCTGTGTCTACATTGTGACATATTATATTTATCATTTCTCTGATCCTAACTGGATTCCCTTCCTCTGTCATTTTTGAACTGACTTGTAGTTACATCCTTTTTACATCTTTAACAAATGGTTTTCTTATCAAAAGGAAACTCATCAAGTAGGTTTCCATCAACGACAACTTCATCAAGAAGGCTTCCATCAAGGACAACATATTGCATCATATTGCCAACATCTAGGGCCTCCCACGAACTACTTGAACATGGATTAGGCTCAACCAAGTCTTTCTTTTAGCCAATCACCCATGTGCCATATTCCAAGCATGAATGCGAAACTCACAAGAACACCAACCACGACCTCCTCAGTCTTTACCATATATCCCGCCAAGGGATTCCTAGGCCAAAACCTCTCATCAATACAACCAAGCCTTACCACAATACAGCCAAATTACTATACCTATACAAACATGGATGTATTTTAATCTACCCACCTAAACTATGAGGAATTTGTTTGACTAAACTTCCTGACTTTACCATGTATCCCACCTTTATCGGTCAAGGGATTCCTAGGCCTACAAGGTCTCCACCCTCCATTCTTTACCATGTATCTTTGCATAACTAATCAAGGGATTCCTAGGCCCAATCAAGGTTATTCACAATCAAGCTTTATCATACATCCCACCCTGAGATTCTTAGCCCGTGTGATTAATCCTTAGACCACCCCACTCAGCATCAAATCCATCCGACAATCCATCTCAACAAAAAAAAGAGAACCCCATCACACCATGATTATCCGAAAATGGAAATGGAAGACTGAAAAACACTATCACACCTGGAAAAAACCAAGCCAATAAAACACACATGCATGTTAAAACTAGAAATGAAATCATATTGGAAACTCGATACCTCCAATAAATTTCTTAATAGCCTCTTCATCCTCCTCTTCCCTTTCATAATCTTTTCTTCCTCTTGCTCCATTGTCTTTCTTTTTCATTATTTCCTCTGATACTAGATTTCTCCAAGAATGTTCTGTGTGTCCAAGAGTATGAGAAAGAGAGAGAATAGAGAGAGAGCACCAAAAATGAACTAAAAAAGGTTATGAACTGATCCTCATAAGCCTTTTTATTAATGAGCCCTCTATTTTCTTCAATTTCCATTATTTTTCCTTAATTTTCCTCCTCGCATAAAACATGTGACCTTTCACGTTCCTTTTCTCCTAATTTCCATTATTTCTATAAATAAAATATCAATTTATGTCTCTTCCCTTTCCAAATACATTACCTTTTCCTTTTCCAATTTTTGCCTCCATAATAAATGAAATGAACACTCATAATAGGGTGTTTTGCCCAAAATTTAGCTTGGAATAACTTGCCATGACTTTGGTTATTATTTTTCCTTTATTAACTTTATTACAAGGAATTCTGAGTAGGGATGTTACCTTATCACTATATCACTCATTTTAGAGGCTTCTAGAAATTAAATCTATCTGTGTGGGGGTTTGTACCCCTACATCCTACTCCCACAGTAGAAAATTTTCATGATCTCTTGATCATGTGTTTTCATTGTTTCATCTTTGTCATCTCCATCTCAATCTTCGTCCTTCTCATTTATCGTTGAAATTCTACTCATATGTAACAATGAGCTACAACTAAGCCTCAACTAACACCTCATTGAGTTCTCTCCTTTGTCATGGTCGTTTGTAATCCAATGTTCATCTCAATTGGAACCTCTCAAACATTCTATGCTACTCTCGTTGTTGCATGCCTCTTTCCTCTCTTGGAAATTATACCCACAATCACAACTATGGAATTTCATTAGGAACTTCTAACCAAAAATAGATGGAATTTTTCTTCCTTCATCCTTTAAGAAATATTGACTTGCTATGATACCGGTGGATGACTGTTGATTCTAGGGTATATTCAATTGGACCCCTCAAGGTTCAATCTCTTGAGCATGTCAGTTATGGGCTCATAAAAATCTAATATCTTCATGTTAATTACAACTATGAGATTCTAATTTGCTTCCCCAACTTCTAATATTTCCATAAGCACCAAATAGTGCATAGGACCACATTTCTACTACACACAGTACCTTAACATTAACTGAGAGCTCTCCCTCTTGAATTGTAGCTTCAAACTCAATGAACGTCCAACTCAACATAAAATCAATTCAATAACGGTAGGAAATGAGTTACTAAACATTTCTTTGGGTCGCTTCAACCTTGTTATCTTCTCCATTACTTATTCCACCTAATTCGTGTCTACTCATCCCAAGTTCTATGTTGTTTGGTTTGATCATGGGTTCAAACAACTTGGTCAACACAATCTCATAATGGCTTGAAAATTCTAGTCCCACATTATTTCTCACCCCCTTCAAGGGTTCCCCCACTTTAACCCCACACTTTTTTGTTTGAAGCCCAAAGTTGTGATGGATTACAATTCACCAAAAAATGTATAGTTATAATTTAAACAAAATTTCAATCTACCCCTCGTTATTTCTTAAACTCTCTCTGTTGATAAGAGTTAACATGTGTTGAATGCATGGAGTATGAAACTCAAAAATCTTCCTTTGTTCTCTGAATGTGGACTTCATATGAACTTTAATAACCCTAAGAACTATCGTGACTCTTAGGGAAACGACATAGCCATGGCATAGAAAACAATTGACATTTAACAAATTCTTACATAAAATAGGCACACACACAAATACAAAAGCACATTGAATACTTAGAAGAAACCAAAAGATTAGTTACATGACATGGCCTCTTAGGAATGCCCTCTTACATTGTATTTTCCTAGTTTTACATCAGATTCTCCACCCTAACATCTTACAAAATTCCCATATAAAATAAATAAAACCTAAAAAAAAAAAAGAATCTCATCCTCTGCCACCTCACACCTTCTAGAGGCCTAGTATGTTTGTTTATAATTTACAAAACTTAGAGGAAAACATGTCCTCTTTCCATGATTTCCACATCACCTGTTTGTAATAATTTTCATAATCAGATTCACTTTTTAGGGGTGCACTTTGATAATCAAATACACTTTTGCAGTGTTTATGCACCTGTGTCATGGTGCTTTCAACACTACCTAATGGGGAAGTATTATTCTAGTCACAAACACATTAAAAAAAAGAAATCGATCACTCCTAGGTCATCATAAGGTGGCTATAAGCTTGGACATGTTGCATAAACATAACCAGATCAAATATAGATAAGAAAATGGAGCACCTAGGCCATCATGTTTGAACATGCTACATAGACATACCTAAACAAAAAGTAAAAATAATACAAAGAAAGAAACACAACACTGATTGATCATAATATGGTTTCGTACTTGAATGGGCTAATATGGTTGCATACTTGAATGGGCTACATAAGGATACCGAGAAATAAAGTAAAGGTCATATATATATATATATATATATATATATATATATATGATGAAATGGAACCATAATAATCTCCTTTCACAACCTCAAGAATGTACATCATAAAATTTATACTTCTAGTCATGTTGTTTGGAGTTGTGTCAAAATTCTTTGTCTTTTTTTTGTAAACTTAGTAGATCTTTACTATTTCCTATTTATAAACAAAGACAGGTCAAAGGATACAACTATAGGCCTGAACCTTCCCATAGGAAACGAGGTCTGTTGGATGTCTTAATGAGTTATAGTCTATCCAAAACATATACATCTTAAGTATAATTCTTACTTTCTTCAAATAGCTAATATCAATATCAGTATTTGCAAGCATAGACATAATATAAAATAAAAGCTATCCGCTAACATTATCAAAAACTAAAACTAGGATGATCATTTCTCAATTCTACACAACAAAGTAGTTATCAATCATCATCTGACTCCACAGGAGCCGATCCTTGACACTAGAGCCATGCATATCAACCTGGTTCATGGATTGTAACTCTTTCTCGATTCTGCCTAGGCAGACATATTGATGACGCTTTCGAAGGTTCATTTTCTAAATGGAGCTGTTGATCTCAGCCAAACTTATTGCAGCTTTGGAGTCGCCCCAACCTCTTGAACATACATTATTGCCTTTACCAAAATTTGTACAAATTATTTGTCAAAATTAATAATGTATCAAACAAAATTAACGTTTGGTAAAATTTGGAATTTTACATCGTGGAAAACTTATTTTTGTTTCCAAGATGTATTTGACGGGTATAGCCAACTGTCAAACATTAACAGTACAATTGATTAAAATTCCAAAATGTAGTTGTTATGCACAAATATAACATGAAATTTAAGTTTAGCGAATGTTCAAATAAACACCAATCAAACGTATTTTCCATTTCGTGCATTCAGCTGCACATGAAACCAGAAATCGTTAGTAAAAATGGAATGGTGGAAAATTTGATGCCCTGAAAATACTGTAATTTAATTGTTTTATGTTTTTAATATTATTATTTTTTTTTTAATTTGGCCAAATTTGCATAGAAAAGTTCAAATTTCTGGGTTCACATGATTAAGTATGATTTTCTTAGAAATTAAACTTATTTATATATTCTGTGACTAAATTTAAATAGAAAAAACACAATTCGAAACACAGTATCATGAGCAAGAAAGGTACACTAGTTCGTGCTCTTTGTTAGTGTAATTATGCTCCAGAGGAGACTACCTAGATATTTGTAAGTGTTTATTTTGACATTGATGTGTGTTATGTTGTTATATTCTATGAATGTGTTGTTACACGAGAGGCGTTTTATAGTTCAGCATGGGTAGGTAAATGTTTAACGTGTAAACATTTAAATATTGGCTCAATGAATAATAAACATTTAAAGTCAATTTGTTATATTTTGATTTTCTATTTAACTTGTGAATAGGATTTTTTGTCATATTATCGATTATCAATACCACATGTCCAAAAAACAGAACTTATTTCATAATAAAAATATTTTATAACAGTATGGCATGATTATTAACCATGGATTTTCACCACAGTTTACTCTCGATATTATTAACATGTAAATAAGTTTTTTTACAATAACATGTGCGAATACCACTGCTTACTAATACCACATGTCCAAAAAACATAACTTATTTTAAAATCAAAATATTTTAATTTAATTTAATTTTAAAACATTTTTTAATTATATCTAAAAGGAAAAAAATTATCGTTATTTTGAGATATATCCAAAGATGTGAAAAATATATAATATAAATAATATTACTAAACACAAGCATATATCCATCTTAACTAAGGATCCAAGTGATGAGAGCAAACAAATTGACTAACAATAATTGAGGAAATATATTGATTGATTGTTATAATTTTTTCATTATTGTATTTTCTTTGACATGGTTGACCCAAAATATAGGTTTCATATTTGAAAACCAATTGAGTTTTTTTTAATTTCGATACTTTCTTAAACACAATATCATGGAATCAAATTTAAGAGAGGGAGGCAAGGAGAGAGCCAAGGGGGGAGATAGACATGGAGAAAGAGAGAGAGTGACAATGGAGAAATGGGGAGATAGTGAGGGAGAGGCGAGGGAAGAGAGAAGAGGAGAGGAGAGGGATAAGGAGAGGAGAGGAAGAGAGAGATAGGGAGACAAAAATATCGAGGGGAGATAAAGAAGGGAAGAGGGAAGGAGATAGTGAAAGAGCTAGAGGGAAGAGAGAGACAGTGATGGGGGGAGAGACAAAGGGAGGTGGGAGAAAATGACAAAGAGATGAAGCAATAGAGAGACGACTCGATATATATGAGAGAGAGACAAAGGGAAAGAGACATATATTTGGAGGGGAGAGAGAGGAAGGGAAGAATACAGACATAGAGTGTGAAAGGTGGGGAGAGAGAGGGATTGATAAGGGAGAGATGAAAAGAGAGTGAGGTAGGGAAGAAGAAAGAAACAGAGGGAGAAAGGTGGAGAAAGAGAGGGAGTGATAAGATAGATATGGAGAGACGAGGGAGAGAGAAGAGTTGGAGGAGAGAGAGAGAGAGAGAGAGAGAGAGAGATGGCGAGAGTGTTTATGTTTTGGTGGGTGATATAGAGAGAGAATAAGAAGTAGACACATAGATACAAATACAAATATTATATATTATTATATAACCAACCTATATCAATCTTAACATTGGACATCTTAAGACTGGGTCTAGCAAGGGTTGAGAGTGATCAAATATCTCGAGGTGTAAACCTTTCCTCAAGTTTTGAACTTAGAAAAGAGGTTTCCACCTTCAGAGATTTGATCCTTTTGTGGGTTTTATAAATCAAAGGTTAAAATTGATCTAGGCTGGTATTTAGTAAAAAATATTAATTGGATAAGGGCATGTAAGTATGGTATAGGGGTTTAGTGTGTTGAGAGGTGATGTTTAACTTTTGGAATTGGTCAAAATATAATAAAAGTATGCATATGTAAAAATAATAATAACTTCAAACAAAAGTAATAAAATTAAAATTAAAAATTCTAGATTATTATTATTATTATTATTGGGTTGATAGGCACTCTCAAGCTTATTATGATTGTTCCAAGAGGCTCTCTCTAGCCCAGTATGGAAGAGATGAACTCTGGATCTACAAGTATCAAGAGTTATCAAAATTACCTTGAGATGCAAACCTCTATTAGAGTGTAAAGAGAATTTATCCCTCTCAATGTTATTAATGCTATTTAAAGTGCTCTCAAGCCTAGTATAGGAGGGATGTTGTAACTTTATGTTATGTTATGCTATTTAGGGATTTTGTAACTTCATGTTATGTTATGCTATTTTAAGTTAGATAAACATTGTGACTAGATCAAATTAAATAACAATAAATAAATATAACATAATATAAAAATATGGGAGAGATATTGTAATGTAAAGTTTAACCTTTAGACTAAGTCAAATTGCATAAAAATAAGAATAAAATAAAATAAAATAAATTGAAATAAATAAAATGATTAATATAATATAATTTAAACATTTTAACTGTGTGAAAATAGAAATAAAAATAGCAAACTAAAAATAACTCTATAAAAATAAAATAATAATAAAAGTAAAAATAAAAATGGCCACGGTATTGGGAAACCTTAGTATTGATCCATGGTATTGAAGTGGAATGTAGCCTATTTAAAATGGGGAATTAAACCAACATAGATCCATCTTAAATGTAGATCTACCAAGTTCCTAGAAAAATCACATCTCCCAATATGAAAACCTCTTTTAGAGTGAAAACAAATTTCATCCATCTACCCATCTAGAGTTAAGATGGATATAGATTGGTAGGCATTGTCGAGTTCAATATGATAGATTTGTGATATAATTTAACTTAATATAAAAATTTTACCTTTGTCATGATAAAATAAAAATAAATAATTGACCTAAGAGTTCTTCATCTTAGAAATATTGTAACATAATGTTTAATATTTTGACTAAGTCAAATTAATTAAAAATAAAAAAATAAATATAAATAAAATAAAATAAAATGATGTAATGCTATGTAAACCTTTTAAATAAGGCAAAATAAAAATAAAAATGACTCATAATATTTATATGGAATATAACCTATTAAAATGAATTATTTACTCTCTGAAATAAAAATAATAATAAAACATGTAGCTCATTCAAAATAAAATAATATAAAAAATATATATTAAAATAAAAACTACACATTATTATTTTTTTCCATTTTTGTTTAATATTTATGGTAAAATTTTTGACTCCGCAAATCATGGAGAATTAAACCAACCTATATTTAACTCAACCAAACATTTATCTTCTCTAAAACCACTATTAAGTGGGACTAGTGTGTGCACTCTCAAATCAAGTATGTCGGAGTCTCAATGCTTGGGTTTTCTGTGCAGGTGAAACAAATGTCTTTATTTGTACAAAGAACGAAGGAGTTATAGGGTATCGGTGGGCAGAGCGGCCACTTCGTTAGCCAGTGATGCCAGGTTTTTGGATGAGAGATCCCGCTACCAGGTACTGGATTCTAGAGGATCACTTAAAGATTGCAGAACATCGAGCAAAAGTCCTCTCCCCTTGAAAATAGAAGATCACATACAATACGAGATAATATTGCGTAAAATAATGCGCCTGTTCTCCAACTGCACATCCTTGTTTTGAAAAGAAAATTTGAAGCTATATAACTTCCACTTGTCAGTTCAGATTTATTTCTAGAAAACGATACTTTTCGCTTTATTTTCATATTTGGATGCGCGTAAACATATCTACAAATTAGATCATTCAGATATTAACAATCATATCTGAATGCGCCCAAACATATCGACAAATCAGATCATTCAGTTATTAACAATCAGATCATTCAGAGATTAACAAGAAAACAACAAACATGGAAATACCTTCAACCATGGAACCCTAAGTGACAGAGGACATTACTAAAACTTCGGTAATATTTGTGTTTTACAATAACATTTTTACTAAAACTACTGTAATATTTGCGTTTGACAATAAGATTTGAATGTTATTACCTTTCACAATCCCAGATTTTGATGCGAATTTTAATCCCTAGCACTGACGAGCAGGGATGGAGTAGGATTTGAGAGATCAATTATTTTTCACAATTAAATTTGTCTATTAAATATATTTACAACTTTTGATAATTGAAAATGCTAAAACAACTGGTCTTGAACTTCTCTAGACCATGATTTGAATCATTTTTAATTACACTCTTAACCAAAAGTTTTAAAATAATGTTAACAATCAAACAATGAAGGTTATATATGATTGTTTTTCAAATCACAATTTAATTAAAAAATAAATGTATGATTAAAATATACTTAATAAGTAGAGAGGATTTTCAGCTTAGTTTAGTATCGACATGTTGTAATATAATGCAATTTGCAATAAATATTTTGAAATAAGGTAAAAGAAAATAACGTTAATAATTAATTTTAATTAAGAATTAAATTAATTTAAATACATATTGATTTTGGATGTAACGAGGGTTAAATTTTTTAAAATACAAAAAAAATTGGTATAGATAAATATTGTATTAAAATGAATCTAAACTATTTTTTATTTGTTTATGTTAATAATAAACTTGCTTAATTTATGTAAAGATAAGAAACGTGTTTAGTCAACTTACGAGCTCCAGATGGAGCTAGTGGTAGTTGACATGCCTCCAGCTCTTCTTCTGGCAGTCCTGACAGCCTGAGATTCTCTAAGTTGCAATGCCTCCGGCTTCCCAGGTAGTGGAAACGCTTTCGCTTCGACTTTGGCTTCTGGTAGCGGAAACATTTCCCCTTTCACTTCTTGAAGTTTAAAACATTGGTGAATAATATGCAAACTATACAATTTTTATTAATATATTTGTAAAATTATTCAAATTTATTATGATTTTTTATGTACTCTATATAATGTTGTTGATTTTTAAGTTAAAATAATTTTATATTTTAGAATTTGGGTAAATCATTTTTATAAAAAATGAGAATTGGCTAATTTTTTTTTTGGAAAAAACATGGAAAATTAGTCCACCTGCACATATTAGCCCCTAAAATTTTCTATGTTTGACATACTTTTTAAATTGAATAATCATTTTCCACACTATTTTTTGTTTACAGTTATGGTACACTTTTTAAAGTTATACCTACATTTCTTTGCATTTTTTCTTTGCTGCTGTGGAGTTTCATAATTTTCTTTCAGCATTATTGTTTCGAAATGCTTAAAATAATATCCCCTTGTGCACTTCTATCTTAAAAAAAGAAAAAAAAATTGAAATAAGAGAGAAATATTGCTCTGGATATATAGAACTGACATGCTCAAACCGTGGTATATTAATACAAACATAAAATGTTTAGTTTTCATCAGGGATTAGTTATAACTTAGTAAAGGTAAATTTAATAATATAACTACCTCCATCACTTAGTTATAACTGAAACGTTTGTGTTTACATCAATATACCAGTGTTTTAACATGTGAGTAATATACACCCACAACAATATTTCTCTCTTATTTCAAAATTTCATTTTTCTTCATTGGAACTTTATGAAGGGAAATTCGTTAAAAGGATTTCGAAACCATGACCATCAAGAATTAGAAACAATAATGTTTAAATAAAGTTCTGAAATAGCTATTCTGAAAGTGAACATCAGCAAAGAAAAAATGCAAGTGTAGGTATAATTTTAAACGCAGTGTGACACGCGATTATTCAATTGCAAAAGCATATCATGTTAATCTAATGACCGTTGAGGCTCTTCTAGAGGCTTTATAGAAGTCGAGGAACCCCCCTTCGAAACTGACTGATGACTGCCAAAACCAGAACTGCACACATAACAACTAGCACTAGTTCGACCATTACTAGTGCCTTCACTGCGGCCGGCACTTTGAAAAGGAAAGAAACTCTAATCAGTCAACAACATTAAGAAAACAATGTGTAAATAGTAACAGCTAAAAAAATGCGAATGTGACAAATGATATACATGCCATGGGAATGTCGGTAACGCACAAGATACTAGATAATATTAAACAATGTATGAGGAACTTCCATAATCTATGTTGTTAGAGTAACCCATGGTACCTATTTTAGAGGTTGTTCATCCTCAATCCGAAGGATAAATTCGACCACGCCATTTAATAGCATTTTAATAAAAGTTTTACTATAGCGGGAAATCTCGTTTTCTTTTTGTGGCACCAAAATTATAAATATAGAATGACACATAAGATATTCACAATAAAAATGATCCACTATTTATTACTATCAAAACCTTTAATTTTTATGAAAGGAATACATTCCCGTTCACTTTTTCTTTCTTCTAATAGGGAAAATTGTTAATGAGTTAAGCTCAATTACATTAATCATTTGTATATCGATATAAGGAGCTCTTCATCCTTATTTATAATTAGGAAGAGAATTCTAATCCTAACAAATAACTATTTATTTAGTGGATCTTCTTTAATGACGTTCTATTATGTTTATTCACTTCCAATTATTATAGAGAGTCTCATCGAATAATAATAGTGGATCTAGCTTACTTTACATTGAATGACTTCCATTATTCTATTAATATTCTTTTTGGGTTCATCCATGAGTACCCAATATCATCCTCCTAGGTACATTATATAGATGCTACTATACTCATCTACCACAACGACATTTTAGGACTTATTTCTTCAATATTCTATAGAAACACCAAAGAAATTTTTTTTGACATCAATATGATCTATAAACTATTGTGGATATAATGTTGCTTAGTTTATTACAATAGATATTAAATGACAATGCAAATATCATGGGGTTATACTCTATTATATAGTGTTATAAATATGGTGCTCAAAGTATTGAAATGAGTTGAGAACATTACAGGAAAGCTACACCAATAAAAATGCAATGCATTATTATCACATTGAACACAAGATGTACCATGGAATACTTTACATGAGAAAAAATAAAATGAAAATGATGACTATGCCTTGTTCTTTTCTTCTCATATTGTGTAATGTAATATAGAAACTGAGATAAACTTAATATGAAGTTACAATAAACATTATGTCATGTGAAAAAGTACTTCAAAGTCTTTGCAATGCTAGAAGTAACCTGGTTCATTTAATATGAAAGAATTCAAAATGGTTAAATTGAAGCTCAAATGTTTAAAACATTTTTTTAAATAACATAATCTAAAATTATTTAGCATAGATTCACTTTTTATCTCTAGTTAGAAACATGCCCTCATACGAAGCCTCCTTGTATTTGTCTTAAATTTCCAATTAGATCATTGTCATTTGGGGGATCTTACAATGGTATATCATGAAATTATTCATAAAATCTTGCAGCAACTTTAAGCACAAAAACAATTAGAAAAATTAACCCCATAGATTAAGTTTTATTATCTTTTCACTCAAAATCAAATTTACTTTGTGCATACTACAAATAGTGAAGTTTATCATGGGATATTAATCGATCATATTTGATAATTCATATTATTAAAAACTTATTTAAAGTACACCACATTTAATCTTCTAACATAAAAATTATATCACATGCAAACCAAGTTCATTCATTCTTTGTGAAAATATATGAAGGCTAAGAGTCAATTATTAGGTCAAAGTGTACAACACTAGTTTTGACTGATCTAAAAGAAAACTACATGAAGCCAACCTAAAAAAATATGACATAACTATGAATTCTCACTTTCAAACTCAGAAGAGAATGAATAACATGTTGAAAGAAGAGACTAAAAATCCACTTAACAACTAAAATCTCCTACAAAATACCCTAAATATCTTTTTCTCTTCTAAATTGAAAAAAAATTGTGTCAAATGAGTTACGAAACTTGAGAAAACCAAGAAATATAAATTACTAATATGATCCATGATCTGAAAAATTTAATCACAATCAATCCAGGGTCTAAGAATCAGAAGCACCAAAACTTTTGGATACCATTAGGAAAGTATAGATGATCATCTAGATAAGTTAAGTAAAATCTACCTGAACTTATGCTCATTGCAGATTCTAGGAATATTTTGGAGTCTAACTTATAGGAGAGAGGTAAAATAATTAGCTTCACTCCTATCCTTCAAACTCTAAAAATATTTCAAAGTTAAATATTCCTCTCTATATAAAATTAATAAAAGCCACCTAAAAATATTCTCTGAACTGATTTTTTAAGTTATGAAGAGTCTTTCTATGCAGCTAAGGGATTGTAAATTTTGATTTATTATGAAATATGAAAAGTATAATTTCTCTTATTTAAAAAAAAAAAAAAAAAACTTGATGAAAATATACCTGAATTTTTGGTGCTTGCAGATTTATAAAATATTTCAAAATATGAGAAAGTAGATCTACATGAATATTCTAGTAATTGAAGGACAAGAACCATGTCACTTCTTTTAGTTTACTCCAATCTATCTCAGTCTAAGATATTCTGATATGTTGCAAACATCTCATAATGTGGAGTCGAGATAAAAATGGCTAAAAATTTTGAATAAATTAAAACTTTGAATGAATAATAACAACGAAGTTTTTTTTATAAATGTTGTGTGCTACTAGCAAACCAATGAATCCAATTTACTTTTAGAACATAAATCTATGCCACTTATGGGCGGACTGCAAGATCATATTCAATGTCATCGTCAATATCAATCATCATCGAAATCAACAATATTATAATCAACAATGAATCATGATTCATCATATTTCCTTTACCTCAATCGAAATTCCACCATAAGTTCAATGTGAGGAGCTATACTAGGTTTTCTAAATTCCAACCAAATTATCATTTAATTTAATAAGAGGAAACTATAACGTGTTTATAACTCTACATTTACTTAATAAAAACATAAGTAAAATTTAATCAACAAAATATTAAACATGTAAGACATTTCATTTCCAACAATTTACATAATTTAAACAACAACTAGAGGAATATATTTTCTAGTGGATTGGTTGGAATGCTCTTGAATACGTTGAAATGCTCCTCTTGGCTACCCAACTAGATTCACCTCACAGCCAACTAGGTATAATTTACTAGCACAAGGAACCTTAACAAGTTCCCTAGCCCTCCAATCCAAAGTCCAACCGGCTATAGTGTGTTCAACTTAAACCAACACTCTCCAATAGATCCAAGTTTTAATTATATCACTTTTCTCTCAATTCTCCCCATTCTCCTTATCTACATTCCTCCCAAAATAAAAATCCTCCAATTCCCAAAACAAATACCAAGGATCTCTGCCCCTTTCTCCCCTCATCCTCCTTCCCTTTAGATCTCCTCCTGTCATCCACCTCAACCACTTACCATTAATTCCATGAATACCCCCTCATCCTTTTAACCTATTAACATTGACATACCTTACCATATCTTATCCAAAAGTAGATTTGAGAAGACACCTTGGGAATAGAAATATAGATATTTTATTTAAAAGTAAATTGCAGAATACCATATCTTATCTAAAAATAGATTTGAGAAGACAGATTGGGAATAAAATATATATATTTGATTTAGAATTAAACTGGAGAATACCATATTTCATATAAAAGTAGATTTGAGAAGAAACATTGGGAAGAAAATATAGATATTTTATTTAGAAATAAATTGGAAAAGACCATATCTTATATAAAAATAGAGTTGAGAAGATACCTTGGGAATATAAGTATGGTTATTTAATTTAGAAATAAATTGGAGAAGCCCGTATCTTATCCAAAAGTAGATTTGAGAAGATAACTTTGGAATATAATATTACCAAACTATAAAAGTCATATGAGTAAAATTAAATTACAAATTCACAAGTGTAAATATATACTAATATTACTCAATAATTATAAGTCAATATTTCCAAGCTAATTAAAAAATAATAAGAATTAGCATGATAGGATTGGGTAGGACATTACATACATCACTCCTTCAGAAAACTTCGTCCTCAATTTAGAGAGAAAAGGACACAAGGAGTTCAAAAGAATTTTGATAATAAGGCATAAAAAAATAGAGAGAGATATAGTAGTAAAATTAAGTAAGTCAAGAAATGATACCACATCCCATCAAGAGTCTCCAACTAACCTATAATCTCTTATCCTTCCACTCTCATCCTATCCATCCTCTGCTGCAATATACTATGGCATCAAATATACCAATCTAACCACTGATAAAACCAATATGGAGGAAGTGTCGACTATATCGACCTAACGTCCCCAGCATGCAACTGGTAATCATCATCACACGTCTAGGGGAGAGTGTCCATCACTTCCCTCTGACGATTCTATGTTTGGAGGTTACACGGTGGGAAATTCCTCCACCCCTCCTCAAAATAAGGTTCAACGCCATAATATGGACCTCACTATGACATTGTTTGGATACTTACCATTGAATAAACTAGTCAGGTAGTCTTGTTACATGTCATTTGAAATTTACCCATGTCATAGTAGTGCATATCAAGTAGATACAAAATGTAATAGAACAATATACATCATACCATTCCTCATTGGATATGTCAACATTTTCCCTTCAGAAGAGTATATATTGGTTATCATATAGTTCTTTCCAATCTGCAGCTTAGTTTTCATTCATGCATATACATAAAAATCAAGACGCATAGAGATAAGTGATTTTAATCATCATGTTATTAAGTATTGTATCCATGTCTCAATTTTGTACTTCATAAAAACATACTCAAAATAAATATTACATTAGATAAACCATAATTTTGATAATTTAGTCATTAGAAAAATCATATCCCCTTAAGCCATAGATCAAACAACAATAACTCTCATAAGTCATACACTAGATAAATCGTAAGTCATACATCAGGTAAATCATAGATTAAATAAGTGATACATAAAATATTTTAATAAAAAATACCTAATATATCTATTGATTTATATACGTAGTTTCATATGCACAACCTAAATGCATCAATATTACATAATGTTCATAAATAAAATAACATGAAGCTAAAAATAGAGCCTTAGCATAGGTTATATAAGTCAAAATGGGAATCACATATGCTCAAAAATTGAGGGGTAGTCACGACATATAGTTTCTTCATCCTCCTAGGTAGCATATCTCAGGCTATACTTGTCCCACTGGACCTTAACCTGGTCCACCATGCATCGTATGAGTTGTGAAACACTACGGTCCATAATGCATAATGGTTTGACCATTACGATTCCCACATCTAAGACCTGCAATTCCCTCCAATCCAGTTTGTGATATTCATCATAAGCATAATGTCGTAGAATAGATACATGAAAAACATCATGAGTTTTATGAAAATGGGGTGGCAGTAGAAGATGGTAGTCAACTAGTCTAATATTCTCCTTTATTCTAAAAGGTCCTATAAACCAAGGTCACAAATGTGTCCCTTTCCCAAACCGAATGGTTATTTTGTTGGGTGAGATACGAATAAAAACTTGGTATCCTACTTCATAACTATGATCAGTCCTATGTGCATCAACATAACTCTTATATCTATCTTGTGCTTCCTTAAAACTTTGTCAAATCTGTCTTACCTATTCCTCCATTTCTTGCATCGATTCTGGCCCAACTATTACTCGCTACTCCAAATTTTCCCAACTCACTGGCATCCTACATGGCCTCCCATATATAGCTTGATAAGGAGGCATCTGAATGGAATTGTGGTGACTATTATTATAGGAAAACTATACCAATGGTAATTACCTTTCCCACCAAGTCTAATTATCCATGACATACATTCTGAGCATGTATTCCATAACCTGATTTACTCTTTCAGTATGCCTGTCTATTTCTAGATGATATGTAGTCACGAGTTAGATTTGATAGGTCGTGCTACCCGTCATAGAATTTTTTTTATGACGACCTCATTTTTAAACAACCCTCCATATCACTTTAAGTATTTCCTTTTACTAGTTTAATCTAAGTTTAAAGAAAAAAACACAATGTATACCTGCAAATATTGAAGCGAATGCAATTAAACTTTGAAGAGTTTAGGGTGAAAAACAACATGCCATTGCTAAAAAAAAATTTCCAAAGTTTCATTTTTAATCAGATTTATTTTTTCAGAAAATATAACATTTTATTTTAAATTTTAATAAGATTTTGCTAAAATGATCTTTAACGTGTTGATATTATATATTGTCAATAAAGGTATTCAAATGAAAGAAAAGGGCAGTTGAAGTTACTGAAGTTAAGACAAATCCTTTCCTAGCGAAGAGTCTGCTACTCATGAGGCTCAGTTAAAGGAGGAGCCTCGTCTTGCAGGAATTCCATGAAAGAAGATTTTGTGAAATGTCTGCACTCCAAATATCATAATTTTTATGTATAAATTATTCAAATATATTAGAATCTACTAGAACTTACCCGAGTTTAGGTGAAGTCTCGGCTTGAGGAAATTCTAGTGCTCGTGACTCAGATTTTATAGGGTTAGAACAATAATCCAAGTGATTTTTAATTTGAAGCATTGATCAAATATTTAGCCAAATAGTGATAACAAAAAAATACTAATCAAGAATTTATTAAATTAGGCATATGCATGCTCACTCATCAAATACATATGGATAGAATCAATGAAGAAATTGGAATATAAATACTCTCACTAAGCTATAACTCACTAAAGAAAACAACTATTTATACAAACATTAGCTTCAAATTCACACAATCCATAATGTCAATTGCCCTATTATCTTTAAATCTCTAGCTTAATAGGGAAAAGAATTATTTACCGCTCCTAACAATATTTTAAAATAAAATGTATAACATAAAAAACATACCCACTTCTAAAGCCTCATCTTGGAATATATAATGTAAAAAACATACTCACTTCTGAAGCATCATCTAGGCTTACAAAATGTGACCATATTAAATCCATTTTAACTATGGATCCACCAAGCCTCAAAACTATTCAAATTTCTCTTCACTAAGTGAAAATATGTTTGCATCACAAGCTATTTGATATCTCTTTCTGGGCTTGGTAGATCCTGAGTTAAGATGGATCTAGGTTGGTTTAATTGTACGCTTTAAATATGTTATGTTCCACATGAATACCATGGGTTCTTATACCATGTGTAAATACCATGCGTGAATACCATGAAATTATTTTTATTTTAATGTTTTGTTTTTATTATTTTTATTGTATTTTCACATAGTGTGATTTTTATTTTTAGGGATAAACAACATAATACATTACATTACAACCAACCCAGATCCATCTTATATCCGAGGCTATGAAGGACTGAGAGGTATCAAATCTCTTGAGATGGAAACCTCTTTAGAGTGAAAGGAGATTGCATCCCCTAGATTCAGAGTTAATATGTATATAAGTGATTTTAATCCACTCCTTTAAATATGCTATATTCCACATGAATACCATGGGTTTTCATACCATGGGTCAAAACCATGAAGTTATTTTTATTAATTTAATTTTACATTGACCAAATAAAAATGTTTTCACATATAGCTATTTTTAATTTCATTTTATTTTCACTCACTTCAAAAATTAAATAATTTTATTGAAAAAATAAAAATTATTATATTAAATAATATTGTATTATTTTTTAAAATACTATATTCAAAATTTAGAGTAGAAAAACTATCTATAGTAAATTGAATATTTTAGTTTAATCTTATTTTAGTTTATAATTTTACTTTATTTAGTTTTAATCTTAATTTTAATTTTATTTTTATGTAATTTGACTAAGTCGTTCTATTAAGTGACATGTGATCTGGAACGTACCAAGTAGGGTGTCAAAAGACCACATATCCCAGTACCAGTGATAAATATATATGTATATTGAAACTTCTGATTTTATTATATACCTATCACTTTGACATTTTTAAAAATTATTTGCAAGTTAACCTTGACGTGTTTGTTTCAGAATAAACTGTATTTTATTGGTAAAAATGGGAAAAACGGGTAAATGGCCGTCAAATTTAACCCTGTATGTCGTGCTTAGGTTCAATTGAGTCCCCAATTATGACTGCAAAATTTCTGAAAAACTAGATGCAAAGCAAGAGTCTCTATCAGAAATGAACTTTGTGGGTAACCCATATAGCCGAATAACTTCGGTTATAAAAACTTGTGCCACATCAATAACATCGTAAGTGTCTCTCACTCGGATGAAATGGGAACTTTTGGTCAATTTATCAACTACAACCAATATATCATTGTGCCTCTATGAAGTGAGTGGAAAACCCACAACAAAAATTCATAGAAATGACCTCTCATTTATACATAAGATGACATGTGGTTGTAGGATTCCTACTGCACGGTGATGATCAACCTTCACTCATTGAAATTAAAGACATTTGTTGAGAAACTGGACTATGTCATGCTTCATTCCTACCCAAAACAATAGTTTCTTCATATATGCATACATCTTCTTTACTCCAGGATGTGCACAATATAATTCTCTATGTGAATCTTGAAGGATTGTTCTTCTTATAATCACTTCCTTAGGGATGTACATTCTTCCTTGAAATCTCAATAGTCCATCTAGTTCAAAGACATTACGCTCAAACCTTTGTTTTATCTGCTTCCCAATCTAGAGTGATGATATAAACTTCAGATGCCAACTATCTTCAAAGAGTTTTTCTAGCACACCTTCCCTTAAATTACCCCTCAAGGGTACTAAGGATAAGGTCCGTGGACTCCTTCTTAGTGAATCAACCACCACATTCTGCTTTCCCTTAATGTATGAGATCCAAAAATCATACTCACTCATGGATTCACTCCATTTCCTCTACCTAACATTCAAATATATATGAGTTAAGAGGTACTTCAAGCTCTCATGATCATTTCTTAACTAAAATATTCTCCCAACGAGGTAGCGTCTCTAGATTTTTAAATCTAACATCACTTGTGCTAATTTTAAGTCATGGGTAGCATAAAATTCTGTATGTTTTTTCAACTTTCTATATGCATAAGCTATTACTCTTCTTTCTTGCATCAACACTGATCACAATCCTTCCTTTGAAGAGTCTGTGCAGACAATGAAGTCCTTTTCCATGTAAGAAACATGAAGGATTGCTGCACTATTTAGTAACCTCTTTAGTTTGGTGAATGAAATGTCACATTCATATTTCCATTCATACCTTACCCTTTTTCGCTATTAGGTGGTGATGGGTTTTGCAATATTTTAAAACTCTTCCATAAATCTGTGATAATAACCTTATAGCCCCATGAAGCTACACACCTCATGAGAATTGTTTATAACTGGAAAATCCATTATGGCCTTTACTTTTCTGGGTAAACTGAAATCCAATCTCCAGAAATTATGTGCCCAAGATAATGAATTATATTTTGAAAGAAGGAATATTTTGAAAATTTTCCATACAGCTGATTTTCCCTTAAGAAATTCAATACAAACGTTAGGTGCTCTTCATGCTCCTTTTCATTCTTGGAATACACAAGAATATTGTTGAGAAATACTTGCACAAATTGGTCCAAATATTTCCTGAGCACACCATTCATGAGAGTCATGAATACTGTTGGTGCATTGGTAAAAAAAAATGGTACAACTACAAACTCATAGTGCCCAAAATGATTCTAAAATGCATTTTCTTGGATTTCACCTTCCTTAATCCCTAATTGGTGGTATCCATATAGGAGATCGATCTTTGATAAAAATGTATCTCCCTTTGTTTGGTCAAACATGTCATCTATTCTGGGTATCGGGTGCCTATCATTTATTATACTATATGCATAGCCTTAAGGAACCAATTTTTTTATTGAATAAAATCACTAGTGCACCCCAAGGTGAAATACTAGTTCTAATAAATCCCAAGTCTAAAAGCTCTTTTAATTGCACTACAACTCACAAATTTATGGGGTTTTCATCCTGTAGGGTGTCATGGAGATTGGTTCTACACTATGTTTTAGGTCAATTATGAAATCTATCTCTGTCACAAGTGGTAATCCAAGCAATTCCTTAGGGAAAACATCCTCTAATTCTGACAAAACTCGGTACTGATATAGGGAGGGTCCTTTCAGGTCACTTACAACCACAACCACTTATAGTTTACAACCTTTCTAGCGAAAATGTTTTACCTTCATCGTGGATATGAATCGTGGGGACACTCCTCTCTTGATACCACAAATCTCATTGGCATACGTATCATCCAAACCGACCAACTGAAATAAGTATAAAACAAATGAGCTTCCTTGATCAGATACGATGTTGTTACTTATTCACAATTCCCAATGTTGTATTGTGCTTAACTAAGGTACTTTACCACCCCAGGTTCTTGACCAATCAACACCTGAGTCCTTAGCTTCCTTGTTTTGTCACAAAATCCCATTTGTTGACCCAACTGTCGTATATTACTTCTTATTACATTTCTGCCTTGACCGAAACTATTTGTAGCTCCATAATCAAACAAAAATTAACTTTTACATTGTTTATCATACCTAAGGTTTCTACCACAGCATATTGGTTTTCAACTTGTTGGTTATCAATTACTGCATAGATTCAATGGTGGCGACATGTTTCTCCCATTAGTGTTTTTCCTACTTTGTGGTTGTTACCAGTTTATAAATTAGGACAAACACCTTGGTAATGAGGTCCCCCACATCTCCAACAATTGATGGAAAGTAGAATCTAAAAAAAAATTTGTGGATTTCTTTGGAAATATCTCCTTCCCTTGAGACCCCTACGCCCTGCTCATGGATCCTTGTGTCTGTCTGTGATTTGCATGATTCCTCGAAGCTATCGGTGAAGATTCACTGACAACAACTGAAATCCCCACTGTCTGCACTCTAGGTACAACCATGTTTCCATATGGTGGTGGCCTCAAACTTCCTCCCATGGAGAAGGTACAAAGGGTCTTCCCCATAAACCTTGGTTGTTTTGGAAAAATGGTTTTGTTTCCACTTTTTAAGTGTAAGTTATTTTCAACATAATGGGCATGCTCAACATCTTCTGCAATTGAGGATGGTTTCCACATCCGCACTATTGCCCTAATATTAAGGTCCAATCAATAAATGAAACAATCTACTTGATGTTGATAAGTGTCCATGTAGGAATCATACTTGACCAATTCCATAAATCTAATTGTATATTCTTATATTGTATGATTTCCATGTACCAAAGAATGGAATGCTCCTACTTGTTGTTCTTCATAATATGTTGTTAGGTACTTTTTCTTGAATCTCTCCTGAAATAACTCTGAGGTAGCTGTGTTAGAAGTGAGGTGTAATTGTCACTTTATGTTACGCCACCATTTTAGGGCTTTGTCTCTAAGTTGGAATATCGTTATTTTAGCTTTTGAATTGGGAGTATAATATCTTAGTGTTAATCACCTTCTCATTCCCTCTAACCACGCTTTTGCTGGTTTGCTAGCATGACCTTCAGTAAAATTTGGGAGCTTAATATTTTGGATCTCTCTCGTAATTCTCTCCATTCAAGGTCCTCTATCAGAGTCCCTCGACCCGTAAATATTTCACAACCTTGATGGAGGGTGCTCCACTTTGGCCTCAGTTTTTTGGCACCCTCTTAAAGTTTCATTAATTGCTTCCAGGGAGCATGAGATAAGAGATAACTTTGGCAATGGAAATGGGTTTTTGGTAGGAGGTCCTTGTGATGATCCTCGCTGACCTCGATTTCCTCACGTCCTCACCATTTTGAATATTCTAAATATATGTATGACACACAAGACTTATTAGTGCAAGCTAGGACCTTGTTAATTCTTACTCGACTCATGCATGTTTTGAAAAATTATAGGTGTAAGATTTCCTTTTGATATGCTCATAAAAGAGCATTACTAATACTGAGAATATGATCATGAATCTACTAAATCCTCCCCCATCACTCGCTAAGAAATTGCTGCTACGCACTAATAGTTACCCTCAAATATATTTTTATATGCGTAAATAATCATTCTAAATCATCTTATATATTTTGAGCATTCACATAAACAATAAATTACCATTTTTAATCACATTATGATAACTATGTGTCCTCTTTAAATCACATCAACAATATTAGATAGTCCTCAAATCGTTGTGTTTTCAAAGTAGGTGCCTAATAGTTTCAATCAACTCCATATTTACATTATTGTTAGATCTATACAATTGACATATATAGAATGACTAGTGCTACATGTTTTAAGATAAAAATATTGTATATTGTATTAATAGTGGTTATAAAATACTAATCAATTTTTTTCACCTTTGCCAACTTTAATGTACTAGATAAAAATATTGTATATTCTATTAATAGTGGTTATAAAATACTAATAATTTTTTTTCACCTTTGACAACTTTAGTGTACTAACACGTTTTATTTCTCTTTTATAAACATATGCTTCAAGACACAAAAAAGAGAAATATTTTTTGCAATGCAATGGAGCTTGGATCTTAAAAGTTTAGAAGATAGATTTTTTCTTTCACAAATCTTGTGTTTTCTTATGGAATATATGAAAAGTTATTTGTTACTTATATGCATTAAGTCATGCAAAGAAAAATAAATAAATAAATAAAAGTTAAGGACAATTTTTTTTATATATGAAAGAAAATCATAATATCCATATCACATAAAAATATATAACATATAAATAGTAGTTATAAATTAATATACATTTTAATATATAAATAAAAATGATAATCCCTAACTATATTTAAATTTAATTAATAAGCACATAAAAATTGAATATGAATATTCACTCTCATTTTACCATGGATATTATTAACTTCTAGATAAGCTTCCTTACAATACCATGGACCAATATCATGGCTTATAAATACCAAGTAACCAAAACCATAACTCATTTAAAATAATAATAAGAATAAAATTGTGTATATCTTCATTTATTTTAATTTTATGACATTTTTCAAATTAACACTTAATAGTTACAATAAATATACAATATAAGAAGATGGTAAACCATAAATATTCACCACTATTTTACTATAGATTCTGAAAACCATTTTTTTAGTATTAAATGATTTTGGCATGATTTATATCTTCAATTAAATTGTTTTAAATATAATTATATATATTTACTACATAGTGGAAATATATATATATATATATATATATAATTCCTCTAGATGATATATGTCTAGAAACAATTTGATGTTTATTGTAATATTGATTTCAGAAATGATTTTCTCATATAATCATAAATTTATGTCATAGTTAGATATAGATCACAAGAACATATTTTTATAAAATTCATATTCTTATGCAAAAGAAAACCCCTCTAATCATGGTTTATTCCACCTATTAAACAAAACTTCAATAAAAATTGAAATATTATGTACAATTTCAACCAGCTTAAATAAATATGTTTTGATTTTCTATTATATATGTATTTTCAATAAAATTTATCTAATTCACTATAAATAAAAAAGAAAGAGTATTGTCTAAATAGTAAGGAAATTCTACACCTTGAACCATCTAGCCATTTATGTTTCCAACATAAGCATATGAAAATAACCGATCAAATAAATAAATACCTACTGCAAATGGGTAAAGAGAGTTTTCCTTCTATACAATTGTTTCAGTGTTGTTACTCAATATGATGAGGGTTACATTATACTTGAATATGGAGATTGTAATATATTTATTTTGGTCATTTTAATCAATGTTGCTACTCAATATGATGAGGGTCACTTTATACTTGAATATGGAGATTGTAATATATTTATTTTAGTTATTTTTAATCATTATTTGTATATGGATTCAGAATAATTTTTATGTTTGATCAATGTTAAGAGAATCTATTTTCTTTTCACCCTTATATAATTTAAAAAAAGTTATTAATATATTATTTTTATTTAAATTTTAAATATATTAATATTTAAGAGAATAAAAAAAATGAAATACTTTTATATTATGGGAAAATTTTATTTATGAGTAACGAACAAGTCTTGAATCACCTTAAATAAAATAAAACAATCTATTTATAAATAATAAATAAGTTTTGAATCACCTTAAATAAAATAAAACAATTTATTTATAAATATTAAATAAGTTTTGAAACACATTAGATTAAAAAAATAATAATACTACAAAGATAAAGGGAAATAAAAGTGATCAACCAACACTACAATATTTGAATGTTTCATCATTGTCCTCAAATTTCCAACTAAAACATAGTAATTTTTTTTACTAAGATTGACCTTAATTAATGCTTTTACTCAGGTTAAAATAACTAAGGCAATCAACATATGCCACTTGGTGTATACATTATTCTCAAATTTAAGGAGGCACCAAAGGCAATGTAGTTATTTTAATATATCATCACTATGATAATTACATGCAGGAATCACAATAGATTTGATATAAGGATCAAAGAGTAACACTATGAATATCATGTAGGATCATGGTCCTTCAATATTAGTATTCATGACTACATGTGAGTCAATCTTAGCATTCATGACTATATGTGAGAAGCACTACAGGCCTTGCCAATGACTCTACTGTTTATGAAGAGTACAAGAATGGACTAGGATAGTTGGTACTTACTAGAGCTTATATTTTAATCAAAATTTAGTAGAAAAATTGTTTATAATTAATTATTTCGTAAACGGTAATTTTTTTAATTTTATTTTTTTGAATCTGTAGCTTTAATTCATTGAAAAAATTGTTAAATTCCACGTGACTTGTGACATCCACGTTACCCTATTAGTTCCTTTCTTTGACGATCTCAAATGAAGCTCGGCTATAACCTCTATTACTACAACATTATGAAGTAGAATGGTTTAATTTATACTGGTTTCGATATGACTCACAATGTTTGTGTTGTATTTTGAATATGTTGACGGGGCTACGGGAACAACTGTGACGGCATAGTAGTCTTCTCCCTACAGCCACCCTTGGAACAAATGTTTTGTGTCAATGAGAAGAAGTGCAAAGCAAAAATTATTTTTCCTGTGCCTGCGTCGAGTGTGGTTGGTTCCAGATCCTACGAAATTCCTATAGATTTTACCACTGATTAGATAAGTGACGTAAAAAAAGATGGTGATCAGTCATTGTTTCTTATTTTTTTTGGCCCATTATTAATATATCATCAATGATTACTGAACTTATCCACTTGAAAATTTTAACGCGGTAAAATGCTTTGGCCCAAGCGTTGGGTATTACCATAGAAATAGATGTCATAGTATGCAATATGTAGTAAATTTCCTGTACTTAACCCGCTGTATGTACCTATTTTTCCGTCAAAGACTGGAGAATCATTGTTACGTTTGCATAGAGTGTTATGAATGAGATGGCATGTTTCAATATATAATTTATGACTAAATAGGTATGCCTATAAGGAAGCGTAATTGCATGTACTATCCATGAATCAAAGAAGTGGAAAAGATAAGCGAAATATCATATGTAATACATGATAATCCTCCTCAGGAATGATATCCTAGTTTCTTAAATGACTCACTCTCTATATCCCTATCCAACAACTTCACTCACTAGCTTGACTCTAGAGCTCGGGACACTTCACTCTCTCATTTTGTATAATGGAATTCCCATCCCAATTTGAAATTGACAAGAAACACCCGCTTCAATCTTGGAGTTGAAGAGAGAAAAGAATGTTGTTTCGAACCTTAATTTTGGATTTATGCTTATGGTGAATATATATATATAAAAGAATTCGTTTTAAATATATATGGACTATAGATGCTTAGAAATTCCATAGTTGTTTAATTTATCTATTTTTATATATTTAAGGAAAGTTGTTTTTTAAGCTGTTTTTCTTCCAGGTGATGTTACTAGGTGGTTCTCAAGCTCTAGATTTTGAATCTACCTCTGATACCATATGTGATCTATCCCAGGTCTTGTAACTTTGAAGCAAATTATCATTTAATTTAATAAGAAGAATCTGTAGCATGCTTATAACTTTACATTTACTTATTAAAAACATACAAGTAAAATTTGATCAAAAACATATTAAACATGTAAGCCATTTTATTTGCAACATTTTACATAATTAAAAGAACAAGTAGAAGAATACCTTTTCTAGTGGTTTGATAGGGATAATCATGACTCAGCTCGGATGCTCCTCGTGGCTACTCGATTGAATTTACCTCCCAACCAACTAGGAATGATTTCCTAGCCAAGGGGGAACCTCCATAGGTTCCCTAGCCCTCCAAGCCCAAGTCCAACCAGTTGCAGTGTGTCCAAGTTAAAAGCAACACTTTTCAATAGATCCATATTTGAGTTATCTCATTTTTCTCTCCATTATCTCCCTTCTCCTTCTCCACATTCCTCCGAAAATAAAAATCCTCCAATTCCCCAAACAAGGACCAAGGATGTCTCCCCCTTTCTCCCCTCATCCTCCTTGACTTTATGTCTCTTCCTCTCATCCACGTCAACGACTTACCATTAATTCCATCACTTCGCCTCATTCTTTTAATTTATTAACCTTGACTTACCTTACCATATCTTATCTAAAAGTATATTTGAGAAAACACCTTGGGAATAAAAATATAGATATTTTACTTAGAATTAAATTGGATAAGCCCATATCTTATCTATAAATAGATTTGAGAAGACATATAAATATATTATTTAGAATTAAATTAGAGAAGACCATATCTTATCTAAAAGTAGATTTGAGAAGACATATTGAGAATAAAATATAGATATTTGATTTAGAAGTAAATTGGAAAATAGCATATCTTATCTAGAAGTAGATTTGACAAGACACCTTAGGAATATAAATATAAGTATTTAATTTAGAAATAAATTAGAGAAGACCCTATCTTACCCAAAAATATACTTGTGAAGATATCTTGGTAATGGAAAAATAACAAATAATAAAAGTCATGTCATTAAAATGAAATTACAAATTCACAAGTGTAAATATATATCAATATTACTCATTAATTATAAGTCAATATTTGCAGGCTAATTAAACAATAATAAAAAATAGCATGATAAGATCAAGTAGGACATTGCATTGAAGAAATCAACAAAATTTCAGTGTCATGCAAAACAAAATACACACTCTAATTATAACATAAATTCTATCTAAAGGAAAGGCTTATGAATTGAAAACAAGAGGAAATTACCTCCCAAGACATTTAAAATGAAATTCATCTATGAGTTTTAAAAGCATAAAATGATAAATAGTAGTGAAGTGGACCCGTCCTTAGAACTAATATAAACTTGACTTTGCTATATATAAATCTATAAACATAGAAGTTTGATTCAAGGACACTATAACATTAAACCAAAAGCAAATGTTGGAGCCATATGAGTCTGCAACTAATAAGGTCAACATATTCTTGAATGGTTTGCTTCAAGGCATACGTATATAAAATGTTTCTCATAACAATGCAATATTAAAGGGTCTATTATAATACGATTCCTCTAAACTCTAGCACATAAAGAAATTCATGAAATAGACTATGCCTATGAGCACAAGGTATCTTTGAATTATGTTTGAAATTTGAACATGCCAACATCAAAAAATCCTTTCAAAAGATGGTGTGGTGACCACTCATTCTAAGTTATGTTAAATTCAACCCCTTAAGGTTGAATCCCCTAAACCTGTGGGTCATGTGGCGATGAAACTCTGATATATCCACCTTAACTACAACAATTAGCTTGTAACTAGCTCCGCAACTTCTAATATTTTTTCACTCGCAAAATAGCACATAGGATAACGTTCCTTCTATACCAATCATTAACCTAGGTCTCTCCCTCTTAGAATGGGGCTTCGAAATTGATGGCCCTCCAACCCAACATCTAATAAATTCAAATATGATAGGAAATGAGTTACTGAATAGAGGTCCCGTCTCTGTTAAGTTGGTTCTCTTTTCAACAATTTATTCAACCTGGTTTGGATCTACTTGGGCTAGGTTCCATCTCATTCAGGCTGTTTAGGGGTGTAAATGACATGGCCAACACAGGCTTGTGAATTCCTAAATAAGCTAGTCCCATGTTAGCTTTCAACCCCTTCCACAGTCCAGCCCCTTTGTCGCCAAACTTCTTTTTTTGGTGCCTAAATGCCTAATGGATTACAATTGGCCATAAAATAAACAACTTTGATTTAAAATAAACTCCACTATGCCCCTACTTGTATCTTCGATCATATGTTGACATGAGTTGATGTGTGGCGAATACATGGAATATAAAAATCAACATGATTCCTTTATTCTATGACTAAGGACCTCATACGAACTCTTCCAACCCTCATAATTCTCATGGATCTTGGGGAGACACTATAGCAATTACATATAAATAATTTAAATTTAATCAAGGCTTAAATAAAATAGGCACACACACAAATACGAATCAAACCAAATGGTCGGAAATAAATTACAATATTAGTTACATGGCATGACCACTGAGGGCTTCGTGTCCCTCTTACATCACCTTGGCCTAGTTTTATAATGGATTGACTGCCCTAAAATCTCACAGGCTACCCATATAATATATAAAAAATCCTAGCAAAACAAGGAATCTCATCCTCTATCCACCTCACATCTTCTACAAGATCACAATATTCATTTGCAATTTACAAAAATGAGTAGAAATTGTGTCCTCTTTCCATTATCCTCAAATCATTACTTCTAAAGGATTCTAGAAATAATTTTTTTTTTGGGGGGTTTACTTATTTACATCATATTACGAAAGTAGAAAAAATTCATGATCTCTTAATCATGTTCTTTTATTACTACATATTTTTCATGTGCATTTGAGTATTCTTTCTTCTCATGTATCATTGAGCTTCTACTCTTACTTAGAAGTGAGCTACAACCAAACGTCGAATGACATATCAATGAACTCTCTCCTCTCCCTTTATATTTTGGCATCTTAAGTTCACCTCTTCTAGAAAATCGCAAGCCTTCTATGCTCCTCTGTCTATTGTGCCCTACTCTCGTCTATTGACAATTCTACCCACAATCGCAATTGTTGAATTCCCATAATAACGTATAACGAACCATTGCTGGAATATTTTCTCCTCCTTATCTACTCCAATAACACTTGATAATTATTGATTATAGGGTATGTTAAATTGGACCCCTCAAAGTTCAATGTATTGAAGTGTGGATTATAGGCCCATGAAATTCTAATATCTACGCCTTAATTGCAACACTGGGTTGTAACTTGCACCCCCAATTTCTAATATTTCCACACTAGATAAATAATTCCTAGGTCCACATTTCTGACTACATTATAGGACCTTTACATTCGCCAAAATATATTCCTATTAGAATGGGATTTCAACACGATGGTTCTCCCACTCAAGCCCAAATCGATTCAACGACGACAGGCAATAGGGTACCCACCATTTGTTTAGTCCACTTCAACCTGATTCTCTTCTCCATTTCTTATTCGACCTACTTTGTGTCTACTCAACCCAAGTCCCATATTGTTTGGGTTGCTCAGCGGTCTAAACAACTTGGTCAAGAGAACCTCACAAAGCCTCGAATAGGTTAGTCCCATCCCAGTTCTCAGCACCTTCAAGAGTTTTTCCCTTGCACTCCTTTGTTTTAAGCTCAAAGCCATGATGGATTACAATTGGCTAGGAAACCTTACGGCCTCGATTTAAAGTGAAGTACATTCTACCCCTTGTTTCTTTGGCTCTGTCTATTGACAAGAGTTTATGTGTACCGAATGAATGGACTGTCAACCTCAACAGGCTTCCTTTGTGATACTACTATGGACCTCATATCAATGCTTGCAAGTTTACGTGTACCAAATGTATAGACTATGAAACTCAACAAGCTTCCTTTGTGCTATGACTACGAGGCTCATACGAACTCTCGCAACCCTCGTAACTCTCATGGATCTTGGGGAAATACCACAACCATGATATAGAGACAATAGAAATTTAACAAGTGCTAATACAAAATAATCACAAACAAAGATACATAATCAAAACCAATACTTAGAAAAAAACCTCAAGATTAGTTACATGACTCATCCTCTCATAAACACCCTCTTACATCCTATTACCCTCATTCTACATTAGATTGGCCAGTGTAAGATCTCACACATTGCCTCTAAAAGAAAACCATGGGAAACCCATTAAAAAAAAAAAAAAAAAAAAAGAATTCCATCCTCTCCCACCTCAATAAAAACCCTTACAAAACCCCCCAAAAAAAACCAAAGAAGACAAGGAATCCCATCCTCTCCCAACTCACACTTTCTACAGGCTTACCATATTTTTTTTTAGAATTTAGAAAAAAACAGAGGAAATCGTGTCCTCCTTCCATGATTTCCATGTCACTCTTTGAGGCTTCCAAAGATCATATTTCATGATGGGGGTTTATTCACCTACATCATGGTGTTTGCTACACTACCTGATGGGGTTGTATTATTCTAAACATACGAAATTTATCACTCTGAGGCCATCATAAGATGGCTATAAGCTTCCTCAAGGCAGCATAAACATACACAAATAGTGTACATGATCAAAATATGCACATAGGTCATCATGCTTGAAAGGGCTATATAACAATGATGATTATGATGATGATGGTTAATGTCCATGAGACTAAAATTTGGTCTATCAGACCTAAAGAAACGTTTTTTTTTTTTTTTTTTTTTTTTAATAAGTGTATACCTATGCTGAAAGAGCTCAGAGAGAAACTTCTCGAGCTCACTATAATTTTGACATGTTAAAAATCTAGGGAGGTTGGTATTGCAACAAAGATTATGAAAGTGAAATCTAATGTAGGTATACGCACGACACTATAAGAGAAAATGATTTTCATCCTCAATGTTCATATTATCACAGAGATGGCAGATCCTCAATATCTACATCAAAAATAAAAATAATATAAAAAAATAGACATTACATAAAATATTTGATAAAAAAGAACTAATGCTATGTCAAATTAGTGATGCGTCAAATGAAATTTATGTTGTGTAAACCTGGAATTAGCGGTTCCAAGACATTTGACAGGCATAGAAAAATGCCAAAACATTTAACACTACGGATGACTAAAATTCCAGAATATATGCCATATGCACAAATATACTGCGAAATTTCATTTTACCGAAAGATCAAATAGAGACCAATCAAACCTCCTTTTCCTTTCGTGCATTTAGGTTCAGATGAAACAAACAAAGGTGTAGGGATTTTCTAAAAATGAAATGGTGCATTCAGTTTATGATGTAGAGAAAATGATATTGCGAAACAAATAATAGTAGTTTAACTGTTTTAGGTATTCGACATTTTTTGACTCATACTTTTGGATCAATTTTGCATCGATAAGGTTTAAATTTTTTGGAATCACAAGTGTAATCCAATTTAAGTTCTCATGATTTTTTTAAGAACGTTAAATTCATTTATTTATCTCAAAAATAATTTAAAAAATAAAAAACACAATTGGCCAAAACTCCTAAATGTAAATTTATTGAATGGTGTGTAGGAAAAGGTACTATAGTTTGTGCTCTTTATTAGAGTCAACCGCGTTTGAGAGAAGACTACTCGATCTTTGTAGGTATTTATTTTAATACTGTTTCGAATATTTGTGCTATGTTATATGCCATGAATGAGTGTTGTAGAATATAAATTTTAATATTGTATTAATTAAGTAATGAGTGTTGTATTTAATAAGTCTTGGTTTAATTTATAAATCAAATAATTTTTACTTGGCAGAGAATTTTAGAATTTGAGTGTTTCAAAGTTTTTCAGCTTATTGAATTTATTTATCAATTTAAAAAATACATTTAAAATAACAAAAAATGCAATTTCTTTTTTAAAATTATTTATTCATATTTCTGTGAAAAGTCTATTATAATAACTTGGTAAAAAATAATAAAAATAAAAATAATTTCAAACAAAAATAA
Organism: Pinus albicaulis; assembly: GCA_034641835.2. Taxonomy (NCBI): domain Eukaryota; kingdom Viridiplantae; phylum Streptophyta; class Pinopsida; order Pinales; family Pinaceae; genus Pinus; species Pinus albicaulis. The sequence continues at coordinate 812,626,840 of CM076570.1, forward strand.
TAAAAATAAAAATAAAATTCTAATGGATAGACACGAAGAACTCTCCAATAAAATATGGTGGAGATGTAATATAACGTTTAACATTAAAATATTAAATTAAATTAAATTATTAATATCATATAATGTGAAATTTAGAAATTTTCCGAAAAAAAATAAATATAAAAATAAAATTAAAACTTAAAAATAAAGTAAATATAAAAATACAAATGATCATGGTATTGACTCATGGTATTTATGTGGAGTGTAGTCTATTTAAAAGTGATTATTAAATCAACCTAGATCCATTTGACTGAGTCAAAATAAAATAAAATAAAATAAAAATAACTCCATTAAAGAAACTAAATGCTATTATGTTAATTTTTATTATTTTGTGTTCCTTAGTTAAGGTGAAAAAAATGCCACTGATTTTTGAGCACCAAGTTTATGATAACAATTGGTATTGACCCATGGTCTTTGTGTGGAGCATAGTCTATTCAATGGGGAAATTAAACCAACCTCTGAAATAGTTATCTTTTCTCTCATCTCTATTAGGTGGCCTTGGTGAGACTCAAACTAGGTATGCATTCTTACATCTTTCAAATATCATTTCAAAGTATGTTGGCTTAAAAATGTTATGTTTTGTATGTAAGTGAATTTTTTTTTTCGAAGAAAATATTAAGATTTTCATTTATTTATTGTGTAGGACTAAAGGAGGTGCAAAAAAATTTTAAGACGAAAATTTGAATAAAGATTTTACACATAACATATCTGATTCATCTAGAAATTCATTAGATTTATAATTATTATTAATAGTAAAATATTTTTTCATATACATTCTCTTCATATACATAGTAATCAAGCCATATTTTTAAAAAGTCTAGTTAGCAATGTACCAGAGTATATTTTATACAACTTTTGCATGCTCAAATGCAAAAATATAAGTTTTTTTTTTTTTTACTTATTTTATCGCTCAATAATTAATATATATAATTATGTTATTTTATATGGACATCTCCATTCTATATTTTTATTGTAGCCAAATTTTTTTATTTAAATATTATTTTAAAGGTATATATGTCAATTTAAGTTTGAGCACAAAAGTACTTACACATCTCTTTTATATTGGGATTTTATTTTTTTCTTATTCTATTTCTCAATAAATTTGATATAAGATTAAGATATTTCATATGGACATCTAAACATTTGTTTACTGTTGGGAGAGAGATAAAGAGGTATTTTTTGTTTTTTTTTATTATAGTCAATATTTTTTATTTAAATATATATTTTTTTTAAACACTTATTAAAATTAAGATATTTGATATAGAAATCTAAATATTTGATTTATGATTAACATAAGGAAAGAATATTTTTTTTTTTAATTTTTTTTATTATAGACAATACTTTTTATTTAAATATTAAAAAAAAAATCTTATTAACTTATAATGATATACTTGCACATCTCTTTTATACTGAGTTTGAAAATGAACCTGTCCACGTAAAATACCAATGACAAAAAAAAAAAAATAATAAATAAAAAAATTTGGATAAAAAATCCAACCGTCAGCCCAAATTATATACCTTCACATCAGTATTAAATTTTCGGAAACTCTACTTTTCTATCTTTGCTTCCCTATTTAAAGTGCAGTCGTGAGAAAATACTTCGCTAAAGCTCTAGTGCAATATTTTGTGTTTGACCATGTTAATATTACTAGCTTTCACTCCTAGATTTTGATTTGGATTTCAATCTCATAGTTTGGATTTCAGTCTCATAGCACCAAGTAGCAGCGATGGAGTACTAATTTTCATGAGTAAATTTAGATTCCACTCTTCGTAAAAGGATTAAAAAAATGTTGAAAGTCAATAATTGGTAAATTTAATATCTGTAATTTTATTAACAATAGTTTTACAAATCTTAATTTAATTAAAAAATTAATATATTGAGTAGACATGTTGTAATATGATAGGGTAAACATTTTGGCTATATTAAAATAAATAAAATAATATTAATAATTATATTTATAATTAATTATAATTCAAAATTAAATTAGTTTACATATATATTAACTTCAGATTAAAATGCCAAGAGGAGATGTAAAGAAGTTTGATCCCGTTTGGGGCTTGGTAGATCCAGATATATCTATAGATCCAAAAAGATCTAGAGTGGTTCTTATTAGTTTATGCTGGACATTAAATTTTTTTGGTTAAAGTAGAGCTAGTCTTAGTTTCCATGCCTCCAGCTCTGCTTCGGGTAGTCCTAACAGTGCTTCATCAGTTTCGCTAGGGGTTCCTGAGTTTCTGTAAATTGCAGTGCCTCCCGCTTTCCTGGTAATGCAAACGCTTCCTCTTTGACTCCGGCTTCTGGTAGTGGATATGTTTCTCCTATGGCTTCTGGTTCTGGTTCTGGCTCTGTATCTGGGACAGTGGACAGTAATTAGATTACACTTACTCTAATTTGATATACTTTTTCAATTGAATAACCGCTATAGTGTGTGCAGTTATCGTGTTGTTTTTAAAATTATACCTTCATTTCTTTGCACTTTTTCTTTGTTGATGTGGGGTTTCATGATAGTTATTTCAGAATTTTCTTCCACCATTGTTGTTTTAAATTCATGATTGTCCTAGTGTTGCAAAATTATTTAAATAATATGACTTTCTAAGATTCCAACCCCCAAAATAACATGAAGAAATAGAGAAATATTGCTCTGGATATATAGAACTGACATCCTCAAACACAGGTCTATTAATGCATACACAAAAAGATAATATGAATCCAAACCGAAAAGGTTTAGTTTGCCTCATCGATTAGTTATAATTTTGTAAAGGTAATTATATAACTAATCGATGAGGAAAACTAAACCTTTTGTGTTGCATTAATATACCATTGTTTTAACATGTGAGTTCTAGAGCGATATTTCTCACTTATTTTCAAATTTTCATTTTTTCCATTGGAACTTTATAAATGGAGATTATTTAAAGTATTTCGAAACACTTTTACCATCAAGAATTACAAACAGTAATAGAAAAAATTCAAAGAAATGATGGTAAAACTTTTAAAACACTGTGACATTGGATTATTCAATTGCAAAAGCATATCAGATTACAGTAATGGTAATCTAGTGACCGTCACCTCCCTGAGAACTAGATCTAGAGCCTAAAGCTGAAGATGAAGTGTTTGTGCTACAAGTTGTGTTGAGAATATTGAACGAAATCAATAATAGAGGAAATGTGTTTCCCCGCAACACAGAGATTTCAAATAATATGGAAATTAACAATAAAAAACGCACAGGCAGCATAATACACAGGAGAGGAATGAAATTCATTTTTCTATTCAACTCTCTCTATCTCTCACTCTCTGACAACAAATGAAGTTACCTTAGTTATAAAAGAATGGCTGAAGCCTACAAAACCTAATTCTAATCAATGTGATTTATTGTTGAATAGACGTTCAACAACTTCTCTTCCTTGGGCTGTCAAAGACCCATATCTTCATTAAATCGGTACACAGACTGTAATTATTCTTATACACTAAAACACGCAAAAATGTGTTAAAAACATAAAAGGGAGGACTTCAAACTTTATGTGATTCAGCTCTGATTCCTCATCGCATTCGGCTTCCTATCACAGATCCCAAACCAACGATCTTAAACTTTAACTGGCGTGAACACATGTAAACTTAAATCCTTGTGGGTGTGATGTGCGATGGCATGATCGCACCATAAAACAAACAACACACATTGCAGCAGTTGATGGGAAAACATAAAATCTTGTGACTGCGATGTGCGGTAGCACGATCGCATCACACATCAAATAACTTATCTTGCGGATGGCGGAAGGTAAATGGTAAACATTGCGAAGTGCGCTCTGTGGTGCAATTAACTGTTGGTAAGTGCGGTAAGGAAATAGAAAGGAATAACGCCCAAAACAAGGTTTTGGCTTCTGTGGTAAGGTTAAGGTAGGTCCCGCCGGATATCGCATCGATGGTAGAATAACATATGGTGAATGGATTTAAAGTCAAAATTAGAAACTTGTGATTGTGCACTGCAGGAAAAAAGTAAGTCAAATTGGTAGGTGAGGAAATAAACACAGAGGATGGTTGGGTACTCTGTTTGCTATGGTTGCTTGAAAACGCCTTCAAGCTGTTGGATCCTTGCTTGTTCTTCTCTACAGAAAAATTGATGAAGTGTGTGCTACTCCCGCCTCTCATTCATGGTGGTGGTTGGGATTATAATTCAAACACTCCCCCTTAATCACAACTACTATCATCGGTAATTCCCAGACACTATCTGAGATATAAAAAACTCTTTTGTCCTAATGGCTTTGTGAGGATATCAGCAAATTGTTCCTCTGTGCTGCAATGCTACAAAACAATCTCACCATTGTTAACCAATTCTCTTGTAAAATGATATTTGGAATCTATGTGCTTTGTTCTCTTGTGGAAAACATAATTATTTGAGAATGCTATTGCTAAGCTATTATCACAATAAATTGTGGTTCCTTTGTCTTTCTCATGACACAAATCTCTTATCATCCTTCTCATCTATACTACTTGGGATGGTGCTACTGTTACTTCCACATATTCAACTTCTGTTGTGGATAATGCAACTATTGGTTGCTTCTTTGAAGCCCATGAAATGGCTCTCAATCCCAAATGAAACACATAGCCAGATGTTCTCTTTCTATCATCTACACTTCCAGCCCAATCACTGTCAGTCTAACTAATCAACTTAAAATTATCAGTTTGGGAGTATAAAACACCATACCCCTTTGTTCCATTCACATAACTTAAAATTATTTTGGTTTCTTGTCATTTTGTCTCCTTTGGTGTTTCCATGAATCTAGAAATTAAGCTTACAACATACATAATATCAAGCCTAGTTGCATTCAAATACATTAGACTACCAACTATGCTCTTGTACAATGTCAGATCGACATTTTTGCTAAAATCTTCTTTACTTAATTTTAACTCGATGACATTTGGAGTTACTGCTGCCTTACAGTTCTACATGTTAAATCTCTTTAAAACTTTTGCAATGTGTTTTTCTTGGGAAATAAAAATTCCCTTTTCATTTTTCTTTACTTCTATGCCCAAGAAATATCTCAATAATCCCAAGTCATTCATTTCAAATTCACTCTTCATGTTTTCTTTTAAATCAGCAATTAGAGAAACATCATTGCGAGTAAAAATTAAATCATCTTTAAATATAAAAAAAACAATAAGGATTTTACCATCATTTTCTTTAATGTAGAGTGTGGGTTCACCATCACACTTTTCAAACCCATTATCCATCAGGTAAGCATCAATCATGTTGTACCAAGCTCTTGGTGCTTTCTTCAGCCCATAAAGGGTTTTCTTCAACTAACATACATTGTGCTCTTGGCCTTCAATCTCATAGACTAGAGGTTGTTCAACATATACCTCATCTTTCAACACTCCATTTAGAAATGCTGATTTCACATCCATTTGGTATACTTTCCACTTTTGATGTGCTGCAATGGACAACACTGTCCGCACTATTTCCATTCTTGCTACCGGTGCAAATGTTTCTTCATAACCTCTTACTTGCTGCTGCTTGTAGCCTTTGACAACAAGTCTTGATTTATGCCTTTCAATTTGGCCTTCAACATTGCTTTTTGTCTTATAGATCCATTTTACTCCAATGATTTCTTTACCTTTTGGGAGGTCCACTAACTCCCATGTGTCATTATTTTCTATTGTACCAATCACTTCATTCATTGCTTCAATCCATTTTTCTTCTTTTACTGCATCTTGAAGATGAATTGGGTCATCAAAATGACAAAAAAAACAAATAAAGAATTCAGACCATTATTATTATCAGCTTCTTGCTCATAAATTTCACTGAAATTTGTGAATCTTGGTAATCTTCGTGTGCTTGGAGTTTCACTAGTACTCGAGGGAGTTTTTGATCCCTTTGGTGTGCTTGGAGAAGCACTTCCTTTATTTCTAAAAGCTATTATGTTTCTTGCTTGTGGTGCAACCTGATGTGCTTGTGTAGGTGGAGGAGGAGTCATCGTGGAGGAATTATTTGCTGATGTGCATTCCTCTTGCTCTTCGTGAGCCATACATGTCTTCACATTCATTGTTTTCTCTAAGCTTCCATCCCAAGCTTCTTCTTCAATAAAATGAACATATATGCTGGTTATAACTTTCTTGGTGGATGGATTATATTGTTTGTAGGCCACTGATTCATCACTATATCCAACAAATATACACTTCTCCCCCTTTTTGTCCAACTTCTTCCTTAGTTGATCTAGGAAATGTGCGTATGCGACACATCCAAATACTTTCATGTGAGTGACAAACTGCTTTGTTCCACTCCATGCTTCTTCTAGGACTTCGTTCATAACAAATTTGGTTGGAAATCTATTTAAAATATAAGTTCCACAATTGACATCTTTAGCCCAATACTCATTTGGCAAATGTTTTACCTTAAACATACTTCTAACCATGTCCATGACGGCCATATTATTTCTTTCTACAACATCATTTTGTTGTGGTGTATATATTGTGGTAAACTTCTTGTGTATTCCATTCTCCTTAAAGAAACGTAGGAAATGTTTGGAGATGTATTCTCCACCTCTGTCAGTTCTCAATACTTTTATGTAGTGCCCACTCTACATCTCAACAAGAGATTTGAATTTGTAGAACTGTTAAAAGGATTAATTCTTTTGTTTCAACAAATAAACTCATGTCTTTCTTTTATAATCATCCATAAATGTCAAGACATAATGGGTGCCAGCTAATGATGGTCTTTGTATTGGTCCACACAAATCTGAGTGGAAAATCTCTAAAGGTGCCTTTTCCCTTATACTCTTCCCTACTTGGAATGCTTCTCTATGTTTTTTTTGGAAGATGAAACCTTCAATATGCTTTCTGGTATCTATATGAGTGGTAATACTTTTACTATCCCTTTTCTATGCAAGAGGTTAAAACCTCCAAAATTTATATGTCCAAATCTCAAATGCCATAACCAGTTTTCATCTTTCACTTCTTCTTGAAAGACCTCTTGTGTGACTGCTACTACAACACATCCTTCCTTAAAGTTTGTTTTGAACTTAAGAGGAAAAATCCTATTCTTTGTCATATGCACTTCTACAATGACCCTTTTACTTGGAGATATGTCCATGATAATGCACAAATTATTCTTAAAAAATAATTTGTATCCCTTATTTATGAGTTTTCTAATGCTTAGAAGCTTACATTTGAGGTCAGGTACATAATAGACATCTAGCACAAACTTATTTTCTCCCTTCCTTGTCAATACAATGACTCTTCCTTTTCCCATGACAGAGACTTTGCTTTCAGTCCCTGTTGTCACTTCACACATCACATTTTCATCCAGATTGGCAAACATTGCTATGTTTCCAGTCATGTGGTTACTACAACCCGAGTCTAAGAACCATACATATTCATGTTTTTCTTGTCCTACATAACATGTTAGAATCACATTACTCTGGATCTGATTTTCTTTTCCAAAAATAACATTTTGCGTGTTACTCATGTTATTTTGTTTCTTTCTACATTCATTGGCATAATTCTCGTACCTTTTACAATAATTACATTGGACTTGGGATTTATCATGCCTTTTCCCTTGGGCTTGGTGTTGGCTCGAGCCTTCACCTTGATTCTGATTGCTTCCCCTTCCACCTGTGCTTGCAGGGTTATTTCCTCCACCTCTCTGTGGGCTTCTTCCTTTTCCTTGGTAATTTGATTTTCCTTGAACTTTACCTCGACCAAACAAAATTTGTGTCTTGAATTCATACTCCAATGAGGAGTTAGTTTTTCTGTTCAGTCTATGTTCATGGGACATTAGGGATGCAAAAATCTCCTCCACTGAATATTGTGACAGATTCTTTGTCTATTCTATTGCCACTACTATGGCATCAAATCTTGAAGGTAGACTTCTCAATACTTTCTCCACTATTATTATTTCCTCAACTGTCTCTCCATGAGACCTTATCTTGGTAACCATCCCAATCGCATGTGTGAATAATGAGTCTATGTTATCAGAGTCTTTCATATAGAGAGTTTCAAAATCTCTCCTTAGCAGTTTCAATTTTTATCTCCTCACCTTCTCCATGCCTTTATAGCTTGTCTTGAGAGTATCCTAGGCATCCTTGGACTTTTTTGCTACTGGAATCCTTGGGAAAATACTCTCGTGTACTACTTGGTAAATATAGGAGAGGGCTTTGGAGTCCTTCTTCTTATTATCTGTCAACAAGTCTCTTTCTGCTGTTGTCAAACTAGCAAGCACTTCTGTATCTGATGATCCTTGGAAACCTTGTTCCACCAACTCCCATATACCTTATGAAGCAAACAGGGCCCTCATCGTAATGGCCCAATAATCATGATTCTTCCCATTAAACTGTGGTAGTTGGGCATTTGTCAGGCTTGTTCCTATTGCTACCATTCTGACTGTATGAACAAACAATCTTCGTGACTGTGTAAAACAGAATCTTTCTCGCTGCTGGAGAAATCTGCTTCTTCAAACCAATATTACAACTTCTACAAAAAAGAGAGCGAGCTTCTGCTTCTTTGACTGAGAGCCTATACTCGCTCTGATACCATGTTGAGAATATTGAACGAAATAAATAATAGAGGAAATGCACTTCCCCACAACACAAAGATTTCAAATAATGTGGAAATTAACAATAAAAACACACAGGAAGTGTAATACATAAGAGAGGAATGAAATTAATTTTTCTATTCAACTCTCTCTATCTCTCACTCTGTGAAAACAACTAAAGTTACCTTAGTTATAAAATAATTTCTGAACCCTGTAAAACCTAATTCTAATCAATGCAATTTATTGTTAAACAAAATTTCAACAAATTCTCGTCCTTAGCCTGTCAAAAGACCCATATCTTCGTTAAATCGACATGCAGGCCATATTTGTGCTCTTACACTAAAAAAAGAAAAAATGCGTTCAAAAAATAAAAGGGTGGACTTCAAACATTATGTGTTTCGGCTCTGATTCCTCATCACATCTGACTCCTTATCGCAGATCGTAGATCGAAGATCTTAAACTTTAACTGGCACAAACACGAGTATACTTAAATCCTTTTGGGTGTTATTTGCGATGTCATTTGCGATGTCATTTGCGATGTCATGATCGCACCGTAAAACAAACAACATATGCTACGGCGGTTGATGGGAAAACATAAAAGTTTGCGACTGTGATATGCAGTAGCACAATCACATCACACGTCAAATAACTTATCTTGCAAACAGTGGAAATTAAGTGGTAAACATTCCGAAGTGCACTCTGCGGTGTGGCTAACTGTTGGTAAGTGCGGTAAGGAAATACAAAGGAATAAGACGCAAACTAAGGTTTTGGCTTATGTGGTAAGGTTAAGGTAGGTCTCGCTAGATATTGCATCGGCGGTAGAATGACATATGCCAAATGGATTTAAAGTTTTAAAAAAAAACTTGCGATTGCGTGCTACGGGAAAAAATTAAGTCAAATTGGTCGGTGAGAAAATAAACGGAGAGGATGGTCGGGTACTCTTTTTGATGTGGTTGTGTGAAAACGCCTTCGGGCTTTTCGATCCTTGCTTGTCCTTCTCTGCACAAAAATTGATGAAATGTGGGTTGTTGCCTCTTCTCATTCATGGTGCTGGTTGGGATTATAATTACAACAAGATGGAGAAGTGTTTCAATTACCAGGGGAGCCAGAAGCATTGCAATTTACAAAAGTTCAGGAACCCCCTTCCGAAACTGATTGACGAATGCTAGGACTTCCAGAACTACATCTGGTGACATGGAAACTAGCACTAGTTCCAACATTACCAGTGCCTTGACTCTGCCTGACACTTTGGAAGGGAAGGAAACTCTATTCTCTCAACAATTTTTCCCTAGAAAATACAGTGGAGGGAGAGAAATAGAAATAAGTGGAAGGAGAACCACAGTTGAAATTGCACGGTTGTGAAGGTATCAGTGTATTCCAATCTAGCTGGCAACGGCAGATTGCGTCATAGTTACCAAGTTGAGATCGAATTCTGATAAAATTTGATAGGATATGATAAAAATCAGGATGAAAAATTTTCAATTTAATAAAAATTCAATAATATACCAACATTTGAATATTTTTTCCCCTGTAATAGCAATATTTTCTGTTTGATTATTTCCCATTCATTTTAAAATTTAAATACTTCTAATATTTTAAAAACCAATAATTCAAACAATTTTAAAAACTACAATTTACCAAGGAAAGCCACAGTTCTCGGATCTGCTAGAATTTGGTTACTATGTTGGAAACTGTGTAACAATTCATCCCAGTCAAAGAAATGCCAACTTAAATCATGAAAGGATCTCCGATACAAAGGAAAAATAGTTGAATGTGGAAGTTCCATTTCATGAAGTGTATGATCATTGTCTAGAATGACTTCGATTTTATTATTAAGGCCGTAATATGGAAAATATTCTTTGCCCAAGTTGTAACCCTTTAAAATATTGCCTAAGATAATAATCTTATTCAAATTCTCAGGCATCCAGTTTTCCTCCAGAACTTTGTCAGTGAGAAAAATTTCATAGTGAGGCATGAAAAAGAGCATGGGTCTATCCACTGTCCTTTTTCCATCTTCGTTAACAGAGACAAAACTGCAGTCGAAACCATTTATAACTTCTTGTTCAATTGTTGATAGTACTAGATCGTACACAATGATATCATCGACCCATTCAAAATTTTCTCTCAAAAAAATCGCCAAACATAACTACATGTGTTGAGGCTCTACATCAATGTTTCCATTGCGATCTATCTTTCCAATGCCATAGAGAACGACTTTCTTTTTTTTTCAGGAAATTGATGTAGTTATAGGATACATGACCATCACAGCAAAACCATCCCAGAAAACACATTTTACACAACCTTTCTGAGACTCAAGTTTGCTGGTAGTAGTCTATCTAAAAGATCAAAAAATCATTTTGTTCGTTCTTCGTTAATTTTTATGACATCTTTCACCACTCAGTTGTGCTGGCAAGAGTCTATCTAAGAGATCAAAATATCATTTTGTTTGTTCTTCCTTAATTTTTATGACGTCTTTCACCACTTACTTGTGGCTTCTAATAATTTATAGGTTCTAAAATTAGTCTTGCGGCCTCTACAAAAAATACCTACAAGCTATAAAATATACAAATCTTGTTCGAAGCCCGAAAGAACCCATGGCATAAGCCTTGCAGGGTTCGAAGACCGTGATAGCATTTCAAAATGCATACAGGAAGCCAGTAGGGTTTAACCAATATTTGGGGAACCCTAGTAGCCTCAGTGAATTCATGGAGGCGAAATAGGAGAAAACAAAAGTTTGTGTGAACTTGGAACTGTGGAGAGGAAAAACTCCATTATGCTAAGAAAGTGTAGAAGAATAAAAATTGTAACTTCCATCATAGGGAAAAGATGCTATACATATAGCGACGTGTTGAATAGTGTTGAGACAAGCGATATACTTACTGAATAGGAAAATATTTTTCAATGTAGTGAATAGGAGTGTGATAAAAAAAAACTCTCCACACTACCATTGTCATAATAATTGAAAATTAAAAAGAAGTGGAGTAGAGGATTGTTCTTCTAAGTATTATGAATTAGTTAAATAGGATTACATTGGAAACATCAGTAGTAAATAACTGGAGTGTAACTGAACTAACTTGGACTAACTCAAACTGAACTGGGACACTTGGAATAATAGTTTCAACACCTAGCAGGTGGTTGGAATTAGATTTTCCAACACTCCCCCTTAATTACAACCACAGAAAAATTTAATTAAGATATCTGCTGGTCTATGTCTCATTGAGGCTTACAATTTAAAAAATTAACTTCAACTAGATTTAGTTTTCTTTGTCTCTTTTTCTAGATTTTGTAGCCTCTAAATTGTTTCGTCATTTTCTTCCTGTTATATTCTTCAAACCTCTGTTTCTTCATTTCTGGGTGTAGGTCTTCTATTGTTCCAGGTTGTCTAAGCATGTCCTGGACTTCTTCAAGAAATGACTTGTATGTGGGCTTCTGCCACATATTGTATTTTGTATTGCGCTTTTCATCATCAATCTTCTCCAATATAAGATGAGAAAAATATATTATTTCTTCAAAACTCCAATACCTGAAAATTTCATCAACATGTTCGTCATGCATGCTGTTTTCAACATTCATATCTAGAGCTTTTGTGTAGACCTCATCAAGGCATGGTGTTTGAAGCCATGTTTCAAGAAAATTTAACTCTTTTCATAATCATAATGTGTACCTGCACATTGGAAATCAATGGTAAGTGTAAAAAAATCTTCAAAACCACATTAGTTTTGCTCCTTCTGCTTTGCAATGGAAGCTTTCTCCTCTTGCGCCTCCTTTTCTTCTTCTGCCTCTATCTTTGTTTATGCTTTCTTTTTACATGCTTCTTTCTTTGTCTCTATCTCTATCTCTTCTTCACTAACCTTTGCTGCTCAAAACATGTTGTTTTCCACTGATTGAAGTGAGATTATCTCACCAAATAACATCATGTCAATATGATTTTTTTGTTCCATCATCTGCAACCAGTCATCATTAGCCAACAAATCCGTTATCAAATTTTACATGTGCAATATTAATCATTGGATTTACCATAGTGGTTTTACTCTCATCAGCACGCTCTGTTGTTGGAATGATCAAATCTTCATCCACTTGTAGCTATGTACAATGAGGTTCAAAAGCATCTTCATGCTCCTTCTCTGCTTCTTTTTTACTTTCTTCACAGACATCATCCACTTGTGGCTGAGTCTTTTCATCTCATTATAGATCTGCTCCTATAGATCCATCTTCATCTTCAACTTCAATGCTCCCCCTTGCACCAAAACATCTCTCAAGGGTATCCCAAGCCTCCTTGGTTGTCTTGGCATCTGAAATGAGAGGGATAATGCTTTCATCCACATATTATTTTATGAATTTTAATGCTTTTAGACACTTGGACTGACGATTTCGACACCTAGCAGGTGGTTGGAATTAGATTCTCCAACACATTGGCCTGATTTCAAAATATTTCAAAAATTCCCTAACAAATAAACATGAATATTTTATTATTACCATAATTTATCTAATTATATAAATCAAATGACTTAGCTTCATCATATAATCACTAATAAAAATGGATGCACCAGTACCTTCTCCCATTTAAGGATCAGGGGCACCATATTTTCTCATGTATAAGAAAGCTAGAACCAAAAGGTCTTTGGATAAACAAGGAATTGCATTGTGGACCTTTGTAGAAATCCTGAACAGAAGCATGACTTGAAAATTCATTATCTATTATACCCATGTTTTTTGACAACCGATGTCGATGGGACTACAATATGTCAAACCTTGGGCACAACTATGGGATTCGTCAATGGCATAACATTTGTTTTCCTCATCTTAGGATTGGAGAGGCATATAATGTCTACACTATCCATTGTATGGCTTTCCCCTTGTAATAAGACTATTGTTTCAATACAAACAGTAACAAATTTCCATAGGTTTCTATAAATGGGTGATATTGTCACTTTGTTAAAAAAATGGCCATCCTCTACGAAAAAAAACTATCAGATGTATTTCATGAGCAATATCTCGATGCAACAACATAATCATACAGTTCTCTAACCTATAGGAATCAATATTAAACATAACAATGAGGAGAAATAAACTAATTGTTATTGGTTTTACATTATGAATCAATAGGATGTGGAAACCTGTGAAATCCACTGACCATTGGCACTTCAAAATTTTCGGGGAAACACTCTATTTGTATTCTATAGAGAATGGTGTAATTTTTCAATTCAAAGACCTTAAATTGTCTCTCGAGCAAAAGGATCATTGTTAAAATGGATTCATGTGAGGGAAAAGGGGAATTTGATAGTTCCAGTTTAAAGTATAGAGATATGGAAGTTATGAAAATATAGAGTGTTCTCCTTTTACTTTGGGCTCGTTTATATAAAATACCATTGCAATTGGGAATGTCAAAGTCAAAACATAATTTCCCCATATCTGTTTGTAAATGGAGTATTAATTGTACGAGTTACTGTAGATGGAATGATATGAAATACATCATGCATAGAATTTTTTATAAAGTTGTTGAAAGACAAGAAAAGCAAAATAATCAATTAAAATTATGTTTTGACCCAACTCGATTGAAAATTTTGAAATTATTTCTAAAATCTAATAGACATAACTGAAAGAGTGAAAACAATGGTTGAACATAGTTTTTTGCCCTATCATATGTACTTGTTGGGTTCTCTCTGAAGCCATTTTGTAGAGTCCTTGGGATTGAAATGTATTTCAGAACATGAATGGAAGGTTTATATTTATGGTATAAAACAAATGGGAGGTTTCTTCTCTTTAAAGTTTCAGAGGACAAAATCTGTTTAGGTGGACGCTTACAAAAATGAATAAGTTGTAGACAATGATATTTATTGTAGATTCACCCCTTTGAGGATCTTGATGATGGACATCTTTGGTTCTAAAAAGGCATGGCTATTGGGATATTATTCTAGATTCCCCTTTCAAGATCCTGATGACCTACATCTTTAGTTCCAAAAAACATGACATTGGGATATCCCTATGAAACTAAAATGTTTCAATTGGTTGGTCCTTCACAACAGATTCCTTTCTTGGGACATTCTAACACACAAAAATATCAAGGACCAAACATAGGACCGGGTATAAAGGACCCGGAATAGGACTAGACATTTGTACTCTCTGTTGGTCCTCGATGGAGGATGTTCGTCATCTCTTCATACTCTATCCTTTTTCTATTGCATAAGTCATAGTTGTATTCTCATAAGTCATAGTATTTTGACTCTTCAATTACCAATCTGATTTAGGCATTCATTTAATTATATTCTTAATGTGTAAGTGTGATCTTGTCTTGTCGATTTAGCCACAGTTGAAAATGCACGACTTTTAAGTTATAAGTGTGTTCCACTCCAACTGATTGGATCAGGTCACAACTGTTAATCTCATTGGACAATGGAGATTAAACAATAGAATTGAACGTATTCGATTTAACACCATGCATCCAGTTTCAATATGTATTGACCTATAAACCTATGTATTTCCTTAATTAATTAATTATATATATATATATATATATATATATATATATATATATATATATATTAGTTATCTTCTTTTTTATTAATATGAAATATTCTTTCATAACAATAAAGATTATATATCTCTATATATTTATTTTCGTTCTCGTTATAGTTTTATTTTTTTTAATTTATAGCTATTTCATAATTATTATAAATTGGTAAGTTGTGACATATTTATTAAAATATGTAACTCATTTCGTTAAAAATTTAATGGTTTACCAAATCATATATATATATATATATATATATATATTCTTTTTTATTAATATGAAATTTTCTTTCATAACAATTTATAGTTATTTCATAACTGTTATAAATTGGTAGGTTGTAACATATTTCTTGAAATATCTAACTCATTTCGTTTAAAAGTTGAATGGTTTACCAAATCATTCTAGCTTAAAGAAGATCAGTCCATCGCAATATGTCTCCTGAAACATGATCTCGTCTAGCTTAAAATCGAATTGTTTAAGAGATCTTTCTTGCCCAACTCCTTTAATTGGATATATAGAATTACTAATAGATACTATTTAATATTTGTTAGTTTAATTAATATTTATTTTAATATAAAAAGGTTGTAAAATAAATTTATATTTTATTGGATAATTAAAAAATAATAAATAATAATAAGAAATTAATATTTATTATATAATGGTTAAAATGCTAAATTTATTATATTATATAAGAAGTTTTTTTAATAAAATTTGCAATTTCCAATTTTATAATCAATTTATATTTATTAATTGTGGATCTAAGAAACTTAGAGAGGAATTAAATCTCTTTGTAATGTGAAAGAGATTAGCATATCAAGAAATTAAATCTCTCAAGGTATTTGATAGATCTAAGTTGATAGATTTCTCCTTTTAAGTAGGTTACATTTCACATGAATACCATGGATTCTCTATACAATGGAACATTTTTATTTTTAGTTTATTTTTATAGGGTTATTTTTATTTCATAATTTTTTTTATTTTATTTTTTATTCACCAAGATAAAATGTTCACATTACATTACTTTAAATTTTTTATGTAATTTTTTTCTATTTCATTTTATTTTTATTTTAATGTAATTTTACTTGGTCAAAATGTTAAACATTACATTACAACATCACTACCATACTGGTTTGGAGATTGCCTATAGGCACAAAGATCTATCTTAACTCAAGATATACCATTATATGAGAGGGATAAAATCTCTTTGCTATCTAAAAGAGGTTTCAATATCAAGAGATAGATCCAGAGTTAAGATATATGTAGGATGATAGATTTCTCCATTTAAATAGGCTACATTCCACACTAATACCATGAGTCAATACAGTGGGTCAATTTAATCTTATTTTTATAGAGTTATTTTTATTTCATTGTCTTTAATATTTTATTTTATTTTGACAAAGTTAAAATGTTGACATTACATTAATATTTTTATTTAATTCAATTTTTTTAGACTTTATTTAATTTTCATTTTTATGTAAGTTGACTTTGTCTAAATGTTAAACATTACATTAACATAGCTAGCATACTAGGAGAGAGTCCCTAGACGAATAATATTTTTTATATAATAATATTGATGATTTAAATATATTATTTTAAAATTTTATTTATAAATATATTTAATATTAAATTTAAATAAAATAAACTATTATGTGGATAGATGTCTCTCTATTGAAATTGAACAATATAATCTTTTTGATCGTCTAAATTGAAATATCACTTTTAAAATGAAAAAAATTAAAAGTGATAACTTTCTTGTATATCTAAATCAAATACTTAAATTCTACTTAAACTATTTTTTTACCAATTTATCTTCAAAAATTTATTGTGCCTCTTATTTATCTCTATGTATGAGGATTTAGAGAAAACAAAGCTAAAAATTTAGCATGAAATGTGCCTTTGAAATTAATGTTCGTTTACATTATGAAACTTATGTATATTGAAACTTGGAGGACTATATGACGACATTACGAATAAAGACAAGGTTTCCTGCCCAAAATTCCATAAATGTGATTTTAATTTAGCATCTAAAGTGACTGTCGGGCCAAACAGTTAAGGTGGCCGAACTGAAGACACTCGAATCAGATGCACGTTCTAATCATGAGTCAGAACTAGACAAGGGAAATGAGAAAGGAAAGTAGATCACTCATTCATATCTCAATGCTATTGTTACCACCACCAAGCTCCAGAGGGAGGATCCCGAGGATCCAGAGGAGGGGGAGCGCCTCTTCCATTCGTTGATATGGGTGAAGGGTTCACCACTGCAATTCCTTTTCGACAGCGGAATCCAGGAGAACTTCGTTTCAGAAGAGGTCATGAAACGGCTCAGCCTACCGACCATAGCACACCCACAGACATATACCATGAGGTGGCTTCACCAAGGAAGAGATCTTCACATATGCCAGCAGTGTTGTATTCCATACAACATCAAGTCATTCACGGATGAGGTACTCTATCATGTTGCTCCTCTTGATGTGTCTAGTGTAATTAGGACAACCATACTTGTGAAGCGACATGTTTTTTATGATTCTAGGCCTCGTTCTGTTCTTATTACTTTTTGAAATAAATTTTACAACACACTAAAAGTAGTACCACCTCATGCCATCTCTTTAAATACTGCAAAACAACACAGTAAGCTTGTTTCCCAAACCAGGAAATTCGTTTGCATTAATATTTGCCCAAAATACAAGAAGAATATTGTGGCCACAGCCTAGAAACAAGGCTCCCCTGTACGACAAGAGAATATGGATAAAGTCCCAGAGAAATACAAAGATATTTTCTCCTCACCCACAAAGGTTCCTCTATATTGTTAAGTCAAGCACTCCATTGATCTGACCCCAGGTGCGTCGACGCCTGATGTTGCCATACCTCATGCGGCCACACAAACAGGGTCCACACATATACTTTCTAAGGGTGATAAAGAAACCAAATTTATTGAACACATCTAGTATTTCCACCAATAGGTCCATGACACCTTTGACAAATCCAATACCATGTTCAACAGAATTTTCCTCATCTCATGGTGGAACTCAACGCAACGAGAACTCCTAAGGGGGGAGTAATGATCGAGGTGGATATTAGTGGCCATCTAGCTATTCCATTTGTACCCTCACCATAGGTTCTTTAAGTTTTTCATTTTCAGCACAACTTACTATTTTTAGCAGTTTTTCGGGTCTTGAACTTATGGAGCCGTTTTGAGGCCCTAAACGACATTTTTTGGGAAAATCAAAAGAAACATGTATGTTCCTTCTAGGTTTCTCACGAAAAAAGTTTTATTCCTTCGATAGATATTTCTAACAAGGTATAGAGTGTGTCAAACAGAGACCATATGCCAAAGTTACGCCCGTGGGAAATTGAAGTACCAATTTACCCAAACAGAGGCCATAGTTTTGGTGCTTAATCTCCTAGGGTTAGGTTTTTGGATGTTCATGGTTTTCCATTGTTTCTAAACAATAAATATGCCTTAGAGCCTTATTATAATATAGTTCAGAGGCCTGTAGCCACCACATCTCTTCTCAGAGAGAAGCTACCAGCGCCATAGCTAGTTTATTTCCATTATATCTATAAGCGTATTTATGTTATTTTATATTAATGAAATGAAGTATTATTTCCACTACATCTCTATGTTTTTTTTTAATCTCTGTATATTATTTCATTCCTACATAAATCTAGATCATTTTGTTAATTTAAATCTCCTCTAAATAAATCATAAATAAATTTAACTTCAAATATCAAAATATTTAGAATTAATTTTATATTTATTATTATATCTTGTAATTTGTAGTGGCAGTTGGCATATTACAATGGCTTATTTATGTGTAACTACTCCCTATTCATATCCACCTTTTTCACCATGCTCTACTTCACCGTACCAGAAATTGGTTTTGATTCATTATATTTCACTTCCTCACCTATTTATTTATCACTTCGTGGATCCCCAAAATTCTGCAGATTTCATGGCTTGTGAGTAAATTATAATGGTTATGAGATAAGAAAAAAATATTATGGTATACACGAAACTCCTCACGACAACATACCCACATATTATATTGTTCATTCTCTCTCCTTCCAAATACGTCATTTTATCATAAGCTATAATTATCGATAGTGGTTGAATTAGCATTGAAAAATGTGTGTAATATACTTCCTTAAATATTCTTCGAGTATGAATGTATGTCTTCTTCGAGTATGAATGTACAAACATACATTAGTAAAGATAAAATGGGTTAATTATGTATATCTTCCTTGAAAATTATAAAAAGTGGCACAAACACGGTATAACATAACCTTTTTAACCATGGTAAAGGGAAGTAGAAATACCATATCACATAGGTAATGTAATTTTAAAATTATATTCGTTAGCTAACATATAACAAACATAAGTGAAAAAAGATAATGGGATCCAAGGAGGGTAGAGTCCGTAATTCTCATATATAAATCTCTATATGGGTGTCCTAGGAAGGAGGACAACGAGGCATACATGGGTTATTATTTCATGGAATAAAAAGGTCACGAAGGACTCGAAAGAGTTAACCTATTATCCAAGGCAAACGTTGAGACCTTTCCCAAGAGTAATAAGGACTATTCTGATTAACTTGTATAAGCTTGAGTTGATTTATTTACAAAATAAATTTTCCACTATGACTAAACCATGTGGGTGAGAAGGTAGGCGAGAAGGTAAATTTCATGTGTAGTTCAATATTTAAAAAAAATACAAGTGGTCCTATTGATATTACAATCATAATTATATTTAATATTTAGATGTAGAATTTAATTGCTAAATATAGCAACAAATTTATCTTCCTAGATATAATATAAAGTTAACCTCCTTGGTCACCATTGATTAAATTTCTCCATGTGATTCAACAATCATAAACTATAGAAAGGAGGGAACAAAGTGGTTTCAAAATCCTCTTACTTGAAAAGGAAGATTATAGTATTTTGTTGAGATATCCATATGTTGAGTTGGAGAGCACACATGTAAAAGAAATTAAGGAACTTTTCCAATATTTCTATAAAATTTATAAAGAAAGAAATACATATGATTTGAAATTATAGGACTTAACAAGATGAAAATTTTCTTGTATCAACCTGCAATCATACAACCATTTCTAGTCTTGTGAAGATGAGAGAACATCCTCAAAGTGTTAATTTCTAAATGATAAGAATAAAAGGGAAAGGGGGATACATGGAACCCTCATTAATAATCGCCAAGGAAATGAGTCACACCCTTAATGTTGAAAAAATGTTGACAAGGTTTGCGGTTGTGTTTGAAATTTCCTACCCATAAGGACTTCTAGTGTCGTTACTACTATACAAGCCTAGCCAATATGGTATCCCTTTACGTGATTCCACTCTAAAACCTATAGAGATTATGTAGATGCGGACCTTTATAGATACCCTATGTAGAGGATCGATAGAAAAAAATATGGAGGATCATAGAGACTTAATAAAAAATATAAAGAGCGTGAAACAAAATGATAGTGTTGGAATAAAGAAATGTAGGAAGGGGAAATCAACTGCTCCATGTTACAAACCCCCATATGGCCGTTGTGGCCCAGGCTAAGGGTTTTTAGTTAGCACCCATAGAAATATTTTTTTGTTGATCCAACATAAAAAATAATGGGTTGTAAAAGAATGGAGATAACCCTTTTATATATTCTCAAATAAAATCCACAAATAGAGAAGTGGCGAGGAGAGATAATATTACCTCCACAGGAAATTTCAAGCAATGGCTAGCTTATAGGGATAAATTGTATGCTAGCCTTCGTGTTTAGTTCCTTCTCTTCAAAAAAATTCTGCTAGGAGTTTCTAGACCAATACCTTAGCCATGAAACTTTAACTAGAAGGTGAACAAAAGGAAAGTAATTTTTCAATGGAAATAGTAGAATTTATGGCCAAGAGAATGGCTCAACAAAAAGGAAAATTATATGGATAAAAATTGATTATGATAATTATTAGAGTAAAATCATAATAAAAAAATAACCCTATGTATTTACCAAAGGAAAAAACCTTAAACAGTGAATATTTTTGACAAGACAAGAATCATGGATCATGTAGATTTATTTGGGAAAATCATATAGATAATGGTAAGGAGTAGCCCTTCTTACAAATGGGAAAACCATGAATGAAATGTGAGTCTTGTCTAAGTTTCTCAAAAACTTTCGAGGGAAACCTGTAAGGATACCATACATGCCGAAAGTTTGTAAAACTAGCACAACCACATTAATAAATGTGGTTAGTATACATTGATAGGTTTATATCAATCACAGGCACAACCACATTAGTAAATGTGCTTGAAATACGGAAACAAATGTTAATAGTATAAATTTAATAATAATATTAAAATCCATATTGATAAATATATAACAATTAACAATACGAAAATAACTACTATATTAATTATTATTATAATTATATTTTTAATATTGTTGTATCATATTATTTAACTATTATTATTATTAGTATGATATTAAATTATTATTATTATTATTATTATTATATTATTATAACTATTATATCAATTATTTAATAATAATAATAATATTGTTTTTTATTTAACAACAAAACAAATTTTTAATGCAAGAATTAAATAAACCCAACTAATTAATATAACCAAATCATTAATATTATAAACCCAAGGAATTTTCAATATTGCAAACTGAAGGGATTGATAAACCAAATGGATTATAATATTATAAACCCAAGGGATAAATAAACACCAATGAGCAATACTATAGACTAAAGGGAGAAAAATTATAAACCCATAAGATTAATATTCTAAACCAAATGGATTTATAACACAATAAATTATAAACCAAAGCTATTATATTGTTAAAAAAATGAATCAATATTATAAAGCCGATGGATAAATAAAACCAATGAATTTTAAACCCAAACAATTATATTATTCATAAAGAGATCAATATCATAAAGTAGGTGGATTGACATTATAAAGCCAAGAGATCAATAAACCAAAGGGATGAATATCATAAACCCAAGGGATTAATAGTATAACCCAATACATTAGTAATGAAAGGATTAATATTATAAATCCAACGGATTAAAAACCCAAGAGATCAATATTATAAACCATAGGGATTAATTCTAAAAAACCTAAGAGATTATTATTACCAAAACAAGGAATTAATAAACACAACACATTAATATTAAAAGGCCAAGAGATTAATATTAAACACCCTAGGGATTATAAAGCCACGAGAATAACATTATACCCTACAATTAAAAATAAACCATAGGAATATAAACCATACACTTAATACTAAATCATAGGAATATAAACTCTTTGATTAATATTAAAAACCCTAGGATCAATATTATAAACTAAATGGATAAATAAACCCATTGGATTAATATTAAAAATCAATGGCTTATAAATCAAAGGAAATAACATTAAACCATACGACTAATAGTAAACCTTAAGAATATAAACCCCAAGACTAATATTATAAACTCTAGGTTTAACACTATAAACCCAATGGATTAGTACTATCAATCCAAGAGATTAAGAAACCAAATATATTAATATTATAAACCCATTGGATTATAAATCAAGGTGAATAATTTTAAACCTAAGAGATTAATATTTAAAACCCAAGGGATTGATAAACCAAAGGGGGTAATATTAAAGATCCAAGGGATTAATATTATAAACCATGGTTAACCATTGTGGATCACGATTGGCCATAGTTAACCATGGTTGAGCATGACTGACGATAATATTAAGAAAAATATCAACCTAATAGTATAAACCCAATAATAATATAAATTTAAATGTAATATTAATGTTAATATTAAACCCATTATATGAAAAGTCCCTAATATTGTAAACTTAGTATAAAACACAAGTTTTTTAATGTAAAAATGAGACATTGAACACATTCCAATGTAATGTAACATTGTGACAATGATTGTTAGATTGAATTTTATATAGAGACAATATTTTACACGATGTGACGGTGGACCATGGTTGACTATGGTTGACGATGGTTGATTTTCATATTGAGACAATCTTTGTGACAATATGACATTTGACCATGGTTGACTATAATTGGCCATGATTGACCATGGTTGACCAAAATTTATTTTAATATTGAGACATTCTTTGTCACAATGTGATGGTAAACCATGGTTGACCATGATTTACCATGGTCAACTATAATAGGTTAGTGAGATTACTCTGTGCCTTAAATAAGTTAAAAAAAAAAGACAGAAAACAACCAATTAAGAAGACCTTTCAATGGCAAAGGTTGACTCCTTACTTACCATGGAATCTTTTCTAGTTATCAGCCCGTGAAGTGAATAAACCTTTACAAATCACCATAATTTGGAATTTACCATACTTTATCACCATATTTTATGATGATAAGAACCTACAGGGTAAAATTTTGTTCAAGGAACATTATGAGGGATGTAAGAGAGTATGAGGATGAAACCATCATCTAAATCATAGGTGGAAAATGTTGGCCACCTAATACGATAAGAGTTATGGTGTAGAAGTTGAATACTCAAAGGAAGTCCAAAAAAACTTAGAAAATGAATCCAAAAGTCATATCATTGTATTATAAA
Organism: Pinus albicaulis; assembly: GCA_034641835.2. Lineage (NCBI taxonomy): Eukaryota > Viridiplantae > Streptophyta > Pinopsida > Pinales > Pinaceae > Pinus > Pinus albicaulis. Next base: position 812,650,501 of record CM076570.1, read on the forward strand.
TGTATATCAATGTGAATAATAATTACAATTTCATGTTTTATATTAATATTGTCTGATGAATGTGTGGTGTGTGGTTAACATGGTATTAGAGCACGGGAACTCTTGCCATGGTCAAGTTAAAGCCACTGGTTTTTGTGGCATTTCCCTGTCTATCAGTTTTTCCCTTCTCCTAATCAGAACTGCCACATTATAAATTGTTATACTATGTGCATGCCTATTTCATCAATGTGTGCCTCTAACATTGTTTTAGACTTGTCGGAGTCTTTAGAAATCAGTGTTTCTACTGCTATAGGATCACATCTCTGCTACGAGTTATTCCTTCTGCAGGCCTGTCATTGGTCATGTCGCTGAGCACTTTTACTTTATCACTCGCGTCATGTGTGCAACATCTATCTACCAGCTATGCCCTAATGCATGACCTTTCCTACAGTGCAGAGTTTCTAACTTTCTCATTATAACACCCATTGTTTTAATTGTTTCCTGTTGCCATTTTTGAAGGAGTCGCATCCTTTCTGCGCAAAATCTATCCTTCATGGTGCCTAAGCCATTTTCATTATTTCTGCACTCTATCTCTAGGTCATTGTAAAAGAGTAATGGTGTACATATGTATTGTTTTCCATTCCATACAAAATTGATACAACCCTGCGGGTTCTCTATATTCACCTTCCCGCCTGAATTCTAACGCGATTTAATTTTCTTCCTATAATTTATGACTTGTCTTAGCTCGAGTTGAGTTTCAGGATCATTTATAGTGCTTTTTTCTTGTTTGATCTCGTCCCAACAAGATCGTTTTTGCAAGAGTTCGCCTGTCTGAAAATTTTGTAGGTTTTCATAAGGATAGCATTCAAAGGATCACTTAGTTTTGACAGATCGAGGGAAAATGATCCTTTACGATTTAAAAGTGGTTTGCCCTTTGTCTAGAGAGAGGGAATAAATGGGAAGTAAGACCCGTCTCATGTGTTTTTTGAAATCAATACTATCGTTTCTATGTTTCAAATGCTCGTAACAACCATGGTCAATCAACCTTGTTATATATATTTTGTATATTTTTTGTTATATATATTTTGTATAGTTCTTTTTTGCATTGAAGTTTCTGGGGACCGTCAATTATGGTATGCTACATGATTTTTTATGTACGTGGTTCAAGTGGATGGCTGTTTAAATGATGGGCATCGTGCATTGGTGTGTTTAAACGGTGGTTTCATGATCATGTACATGGAATGGTATGTGTTGAGTTCTCTTAGAAGGGCATAGGGTATGTTGGAAAGTGAGATCATACAATGATGTTCGATAAATGGTTCTTACATGTGCATTGATATATGGCCAGATTCATCGTATATTAATTGAATTGGTTCATATTTGAGAGTGAGATCATACAATGACGTTTGATAAATGGTTCTTACATGTCCATTGATATCTGGCCACATTCATGGTATATTAATTGAATTGGTTCATATTTGACGGCGAAGATGGTGTATAGATTAGTTCATTGCAATGGTTGATCCATATAATATTCATGTTTTTTTTAATCAGATCTTCGTAGGTATTTATTTTAATACTCTTTCGACTATTTGTGTTATGTTATATGCGATGAACGAGTGTTGAGTATTGTAGGTATTTAGTTTAACATTGTATCAAGTAATTTTTGTTATGGTGCTATATGCTATGAATTAGTGTTGTATTTAATAATTTTTGGCCTAGTTTATAAACCAAATAGCTTTTATTAGGAAGAGAATTTTAAAAAATTTAGTTTAGCTGTTTAATTTATAAAATTTGAGTGCCTTTGTTTTCATCTAATTTATTTATGTATTCAAAAAAATTATTTTAAATATCAAAAAATCACATTTTTTCTTAAAATTGCTTTTCTATATTTCCCCATATTAAAATAAAAATAACTTCAAATAAAAATAATAAAATTAAAAATTCTACATTGTTATTATTATTGCACTGATATACACTCCATACACTCCATAATTGCATCCATAAGAACTCTCCAACCAAACAGATCTCATTCTAGAAGATCAAGAAGAATTAAGAAATGAGGTTCAAAAGGTAAAAGAAGCTAGGAAGGAAGGAAAATGGGCAATAATAAAAAATAGAAAATCCGTTATTCGAGATAGAAACAAAAAAAATAGTAATAAATAACAATTCAACATGCTCTGGATTATTTGTTGGAATTTTTGGATCTTTCCATGGAGCAAAGGCCCCAAGCTAAGTTAGATCTCGAATGAAGTTGATATTATATTTCTAGTTGAAACTTGGGAGCACGAAGAATGTAAGGAACCTAGCATAGATGACATTTTACTATGGTCAATCTCGAACGAGCGATCATACCATAGAGGCATTGGTGGTATAGCTTGTTACATTAGGAAGAACATCTCCCCCAATGCTAGGCTTGATAAAAAAATGCCCTTACAACCAATATATTTGGATAGAGATTACTGACATTAATGATAAAAAAGCCTACATAGTAATCTATCATTTTGCCTCTATCAATTATAACTTATATAAGAAAAACAATTTAGATAAAAATGGTCTTTACAATGGTTTAGAGAATGATATTTCTAGCCTAAGAAAGGAAGGTAATATCATCTTAATTGTTCAATTTAATGCTCGAACTTCTAGCAACCAAGCTATTCTTCTAAGAAATTATTCCAACCCTAATCCTATTTGGTTAGACGAAGACCTTACTCTAGCTAGCTGGTACAAAAGAAGTTGGGAAGGTCTAGGGGAAGATTTGTTTGGGTCTAAATGAGTCAAGCCATGCAGTGTTCAAGAACTCATAATTTGCAACAGTCTAAAGAAGTGGCCCAATTATATCCAAATGACTAGTATCCATGGGCTTAGTAGCACCATCGTAGACTATGCTATTTCCGATATCCCTTTATACAACAAAATAATAAATTTTGACATCTTAAACGACCACGAGCCTCACTCAGATCATAGACCTTTAATTGTAACTATCAATTTGTCATGCATAGATATACCATAGAAGATAATCCTTATAGCCAAAGAACTTAATCTTTGATAGAAATAAAAATGATATTTTTCTAAATGAATTAAAAATTGATTTTGTTCCTTTATCTAGTATAGTCAATTTAGAAGACCTCTATCATAATTTTACTACAACCCTCTCATATTCTATTAACAAGTTGTCAATTGAAGTTTCAAGTAATAAAAAAATAGAAAAACAAAATCTTGGTATGATAAAGATTATAAAAGTGTGAGGAGAGAAATTAAGGAAGTTGTTGATGAGTCTCTTAAAATTGGAAAGATAAAAATATACAAAGCCCTATCTAAAAGGAAAAAGTGTAGTATATTCATAAAAGACAAGAAATCTCTTACACATCTCTAAGGTAGCTCCTAAAAAATTCTGGAGGCAGATTCTAGCTAGAAAAACTAAAGATAATCATAGAATTGCTTTACACGACTAGAATTCATACATTAAAAAGGTTTATGAATCTCCAAATGTCATATATAACTTTGAAACTCTACTCACAATGGAAATTTTTTTCTCATTAGAAGACATATATTTTGGGGTTAAACGCCTAAAAAATGGAAAAGCTAAGGACATTGAAGGTTACCAAGAAGAAATATTAAAAATTGGAGGTGTTGTCCTCATCCCTCAATTCCAGAAGCTTTTCAATCAAGCAGTCCAGCAAGGGTTCCCTATACCATGGACTCAAAGCCTCATTATTCCTATTTTTAAAAGTGCGGATACAAATAACCCTCTAATTATCGGACAATTATGACTAGCCCTATCTTAGCCAAGTTATATGATATTATTTTGGAAAATAAGATGAGCATATGGCTTGAAAGTGAAGGTAAGCGAGCTAACGGCCAAGTGGGTTTTAGAAGGCAGCACTCAACAATAGACCACCTCGTTCTACTTAGGATCAATGTGGAGGAATGTCGTAATGATAATTCCAATCTCTTTTGTTGCTTTGTGGAATTTAGAAAGGCTTTCAATACGGTACCTAGAAATAACCTTTGGAATAGATTAAAAGAGCTAAAGGTTCCTTTCAAGTTGAGAGCTACCACTATAAGGTTATACGGGAATGTAATTGCTAAGTTTAAGAGCAATGAGGGGTAGTCAAAAGCTATTCAGTGTAATATCGGAGTTAAACAAGGTTTCCCCCTCTCCCCTACCCTATTTGGCATTTACATCAAGAAGCTAGAAGGTTGTTTAGAGGAAGAAGATTGTGCTGGCACGATCTTAGCTAGAATAGTCATCATCCTTCTTCTCTATGCTGACGATATTGTTCTTCTGGAAAGGTGCCCTTCTGATCTTGATAAGCAAGTAAGACTTCTTAAGGATTTCTTCTCTACCATGGGTATGATTGCTAACATTGAAAAAGAAAAAGTTATGATTATCAAATCCGAGAAGGACTCTTACGCTAATTTTGTGTATGACAATAGCAAGTTGGAGGAGGTGTCTTCTTACAACTACCTAGGATTTGATATTCATCACATGCTCAACTAGCACTATAATATTGATAAAAGGATTAATAGAGGGTGGAAATATTATTTTAGTCTTGCAAATAATTGTAAAGCAACAAACCTTGTGATGTGGGATAAAAAGAGGCTCCTCTTTGAGAAACATTGAGCAAATCCAGAAGTGTTTTATAACGTATATCCTAAAAACTAAAAGCAATAAACCATATCATACTCTCCTTATAGATGTGTGTCTTTCCCCTATCGAGAGCGTAACTATGACTAGGCTCCTGTTGTACAAGCACCAAATCAATAACATGGGAGACCATAGACTCCCTAGTCTAGCTTTAAAATCCAGCCAAAACCACCTAAGGCTCAAACGAAGTTGGTATAAAGATGCCAAGACCTAGTTAAACCATTGGGAGATCGATGAAAATGTTGCATTCCAAAATATTAATAACATTAAAAATATTGTTACTTCTAATATTAAAGAGAAAATGTGGTGTGAGAAAGATTTAGGGGCTAAAAGAAAATTAAGATATTATAAGGAGGTCATCAACCCTAGTCTAGAAGATCAAAAGTATCTCTCTATTTTAAATAACTCAAAAAAATAATAATATACCCAAGATAAAAACTAACTCTCATAAGCTTCATAGTAAAACAGGTGGTTGAGCAGTTCCTAAAACACCATAGGTAAAACTAAGTAAAAATTTTAGCCATATTAAAATAAATAATATAATATTAATATTAATATTTATAATTTAATATAATCTAAAATTAAATTAGTTTACATTTATGTTAACTTGACATTAAAATTAGCAATAAGATATTTAAAGAAATTTAATCCCGTTTGATACTCTGGCACTTGATAGATCCAGATAAATCCATAAATCCAAATAGATCTAGACTGGTTTTTATTAGTTTATGCTGAAGAATAAATTTGTTTGGTTAAAATAGAGCGAGTCCTAGTTGCCATCCCTCCAGCCCTACTTCTGGCAGTCTTAAAAGTGATTAATGAGTTTCGCTACGGTTTCTGAGTTTCTGTAAATTGCAGTGCCTCTGGCTTTCCTGGTAATGGAAACGCTTCCTCTTCGGCTCCGACTTCTAGTAGCGGATATGTTTCCCGTTCGGCTTCGGATTCTGGTTCACGCTCTGTATCTGGGAGACTCGACTCTCATTACATTACTTTTACTGTAATTTGATATACTTTTACAATTGAATAATAACCACTGCAGTGTGTGCAGTTATGCCACTGTTTTTAAAATTATATTTGCATTTCTTTGCACTTTTTCTTCGTTGATGTGGGGTTTCAGAATAGCTATTTCTGAATTTTCTTTCACCATTGTTTTTTCAAATTCATGATTGTCCGAGTTTTTCAAAATACTTCAAATAATATGCTTTTATAATATTCGAACCCCAAAAAAACATGAAGTTAAGATAAGATATTCAATTAATATTCTTTGGTGTAAAATTCACATGTTCAAAATTCTATGAAAAAAAATAATTATGCTAAAGCTAATGTGGCCACAATTTTTTATTTATAGCTTCAAATACACCTATGTCACAACCATTCAAATCACAAGTTATACATGTTATCATTCATCTTAGAAACTTCCACAATAAATAAATAAATAAATATATAAATATATATAATTAAAATCTCAAACGTAATCTTTTAAACATGAAAAAGTGATGAAAAGCGAAACCCACTCAGGGGGTTTAACTCTCATTTCACCATATGAACCTGCAACTTCCAAATTTAAAGTCAAGCTGCAGCTTCATAACCATGAAAAAGGATCTTGGGACCTATGGGGCATGGGCCATTATGCTTCCTCGGCTCCACTCCAATGTCAAAATATATAAACACATGTATCGGAAGCAATTTAAATAGAACCCATGGTCTTGGACTCAATACATGCCGCCCTCTTTTATGGTTTAATATCAGAATTAAAATAAAATAGATATTTTCACAATCCCTTAACCAACAACGATGGCCCACCTCGCTCGCTTGAAATCTCGAAACCTTTCTTGCCAAGTTTAAAGTCTCTACGGCTTTACTGTATGATGGCTTAATTCAAAATTGAATCCTTCACACAGGATTTATATGCAGGCAATTATTAATCAAAGAACGTGTATTCAAGTGAGTTTAGTTCAAGACAAGCATCTAAATCACAACCGCCCTCTCCGTTGTTTATAACCAACAAAATATGGATCGATTTCGTCAATTCCACATAGGAAACACGGTTCGATGCTACGACATTTTATGCAGAGCTTTAATGCAAGATTTAAACATGCCGATTTCAAACCTTGAGTCGTGACTGTCTTGAAGTCGGACTCCACCAATCTCAGTGTCGTATCAAAACCCACTTGGAATTTATATAATTGCTAATAGAACCCGTCGAGTTTAAATCAAACCAAAGGAAAACGAGCCATAATTACATCCACTCTATCATATAAACATTTAATAAACAATCATGACATGAGCTCACGCTTCAGATAAAAACATGAACTATCTTAACACAGAGAATCCACACAACGATTTCACTATTATGTACAAAATATCGTTTGAACATATCTAAGGCATTTCAGCCTTGGCCCCAATCCCACTGCTGGTTACATTGTCTTCGCTCACTCCTCTATCTTCACACACACACAGATTTTCATTTATATAGAAATTTCTCAAGATCATGAATCGGTCGAACTTCCTCAAATGAATCCCTTAAGCTTCTGGCAGATCATCAGTTACAAAAATTTAATTATGTTTTAACAACTTTTGACCCTCTTTTGTGTGACCGTTCGCATACTCGTCTCTTCAGCTTCATATTCGAATTTGAGTTCGAATCGCTCAGATGCCCCTGCATCAGACTCCCGAGGCACAAAAATTTATGACCTCCTGGTCATATGTCCTCTCTAACTGTCAGCAGTTCTACTCATGTCATCTCTGGAACTGCTCCTTGTGATCTTCCTATGACAGCATGCTTGAACGATTCTCACCCGCATCCTCTGCAGAATTGTCCTCTGTGAGCTGCAACAAAACCTCTGCAATAGCAAGTCCTCTCTGCTACCAGATACCTCACCAAGCTTCTCTCTTGAGCTCCAGCTTTTGGCATCTCTCTGGTTCGCTCCTGTGGAACCATTTGAGCACTCCTGCTCTAGGCTATTGCAATCTTCTCACCTTCCTCTAGTGCTACCTTCACAAAACATGAAAATCACAAGCTTCACAAAACTTCACAAAAGTGTACCTCTTCTTCCTCTGTATGCAAACTCCTTTTCCGCAGGAAATAATTTCTCGCTCTGATACCACTTGATGAAAAGCGAAACCCACTCAGGTGGTTCACCTCTCATTTAACCATATGAACCCGCAACTTCCAAATTTAAAGTCAAGTTGGAGCTTCATAAACCTGAAAAAAGATCTTGGGACCTATGGGGCATGGGCCATTATGCTTCCTAGGCTCCACTCTAATGTCTAAATATATAAACACATGTATCGGAAGAAATTTAAATAGAACCCATGGTCTTGGACTCAATACATGTGGCTCTCTTTTATGGTAAATATCATAATCAAATAAAACATAGATTTTCACAATCCCTTAACCAACAACGATGGCCCACCTCGCTCGCTTGAAATCCCGAAACCTTTCTTGCCGAGTTTAAAGTCTCTACGGCTTTAGTGTATGATGGCTTAACTCAAATCTAATCCTTCACACAGGATTTATACGCAGACAATTATTAATCAAAGAACGTGTACTCGAGTGCGTTCACAACCACCCTAAATCATCATCTAAATCACAACCACCCTCTCTATTGTTTATACCCAACAAAATATGGATTGATTTTGTCGATTCCACATAGGAAACAGGATTCGATGCTACGGCATTTTATGCAAAGCTTTAATGCAAGACTTAAACATGCCGATTTCAAACCTTGAGTCCCGACTGTCTTGAAGTCGGACTGCACCAATCTCAGTTTCATATCAAAACCCACTTGGAATTTTTGTAATTGCTAACAGAACCCATGGAGTTTAAATCGAACCAAAGAAAAACGAGCCATAATTACATCCACTCTATCATATAAACATTTAATAAACAATCACGACATGAACTCACGATTGAGATAAAAACATGAACTATCTTAACACAGAGAATCCACACAACGATTTCACTATTATGTACAGAATATCATCTGAATAGATCTAAGACATTTCAGCCTTAGCCCCAATCCCATTGGTGGTTACTTTGTGTTCGCCCGCTCCTCTGTCTTCACACACACGCAGATTTTCATTTATATAGAAATTTCCCAAGATTATGAATCGGTGGAACTTCCTCAAACGAACCCGTTAAGCGTCAGATCATCAGTTACAAAAATTTAATTATGTTTTAAAAAATTTTGCCCTTCTTTTATGTGACCATTCACATACCCATCTCTTCAGTGTTAGATTTGAATTTGTATTCGAATCGCTCAGATGCCCCTGCATCACAAGTTAATCTTATGGAAGTAGATTCGGAATATAATTCGAGCGCTATCCTCTATGTGGACAGGACAGTACTCTTCAAACACGACTGTCCTGTCCACATAGAGGATTTCAGAAGGATAGCGCTCTAGTTTTAGAGTGCAGTGCAGTTGGTGCTGTAATAAGCATTATTTTAATTTGACTCTTCCATTACCAATCTGATCTAGGAATTCTCTTAATTTTATTCGTAAGGTGTAAGTGTGATCCTGTCCTACCCATTGACCCACTGTTGAAACAGCACCGCTGTTAAGGTATATGTGTGTTTCAGTCCGGCTGATTGCGTCATAGTTACCAAGTTGAGTTCGAATTATGATAAGATTGGATAAAAAATGATAGGATATGATAAAAATTAGGATTACAAATTTTCAATTTAATAAAAATTAAATAATATATAAACACACACATATATATATATATACTTTTGCTGTAATAGCAATATATTTTGTTTAATTTATTCCATTCATTTTAAAATTTAAATAATTTTAATAAATATAAATAATTTTAAAGATTAATAATTTTAAAAACTACAATTTAGAAGGAAAAGTCAGACTTTTCCCTCCAATCAAACATGAAAAACTCAAAATTTCAATATAAAATCTCTCAAACACACGCGATAATACGAATCGGATAGTCTTTCTACGATCCGCAGGAATTTGGTTACTATGTTGGAAACTGTGTAACGAGTCATCGCAGTCAAAGAAATGGAAATGGTAATGCGATTCGGATAGTCTTTCTCGGATCCGCCGGAATTTGGTTACTATGTTGGAAACTGTGTAACGAGTCATCCCAGTCAAAGAAATGGAAATGGTAAATGGTAATGCCATTAGGATAGTCTTTCTCGGATCCGCCGGAATTTGGTTACTATGTTGGAAACTGTGTAACGAGTCATCCCAGTAAAAGAAATATAAATGGTAATGCCATTTGGATAGTCTCTCTGATCCGCCGGATTTTGGTTACTATGTTGGAAACTGTTTAACGAGTCATCCGAGTGAAAGAAATGGCAACTTAAATCATGAAAAGGATATCTCATACAAAGAAAAAGTAGATGTATATGGAAGTGGCATTTCATGCAGCGTATGATCACTGTCCAGAATGACTTGGATTTTATTAGTATGCCGGTAATATGGATAATATTCTTTGCCCAAGTTGCCTAAGATAATAATCTTATTCAAATTCTCGGGCGTCGAGTTTGCCTCCAGTACTCTGTCAATGAGAGTAATTTCACAGTGAGGCATGAAAAAGAGCGTGGGTCTATCAACTCTCCTATTTTCGTTAACATAGAGAAAACTGCTGTAGAAAGCGTTTATAGCTTCTTGTTCGATTGTTTAGAGTACTGGATCGTACACCACGATATCATGCACCCATTCAAAATTCTCTCTCAACAAAATTGCCAAACATAACTGCATGTGTTGAGGCTCTACATCAGTGCTGCTATTGTGATCTATCTCTCCAACGCCATAGACAACGGCTTGTAACTGTGAATGATTCGGGTGTGTGCTTCTCACCGTTTCTATTCGTGCCATCATTTTTGGGGTCTGTATTTGTTTCACAAATTCCGTATAGAATGAAGATTTCTTCGAGAGCGAGTTGATTTTTCTTGATTATTTCAAGAACTTTTGTATTAACTTCTGCATCCGAGTGTCCGTATAGAATGAAGATTTCTTCGAGATCGAGTTGTATTTTCTTGATTATTTCAAGAACTTTTGTATTAACATCTGCATCCGAGTGACTCCATAAGTGCTAATCCAAACCCGTCGATAAATAGAAAAAAAGCCACCCGATTATGTGTTAGAGGTAAAAGTGCTCTCCGCTGGCCCAACCGCAATTTCACCCACTGTAACCAATTCCAACACCATAAAAGCTCTATCAGACAACATAAAGCTTCCATCCTCTCCATTATCATAGTTGGTTGTTAGACGTTAATTCACTTAAATTTTGTATAGTATGATTGTGTTAATGCTCAATATGCATAGCATTATTAATATATTTATCAATTAAAATATTAATATTATTATATTAACAATGGTATTTAAAAGTGAAAAGTACAATAAAGGAACGAAATATTTGGAAGATAATTTTTCCATAAACATAACTCACTAAATAGTTTAAATAAACTAAGAAATAAGGTACAACAATTTGGTTGATTTTTTTTCACTATTTCAAGCCTGAAATATTAAGAAAAAGAAGATCTCCATAATCAACCTTGAAAGCATATATACGTGTATGTTTTGCTACTTCAATTGAAAAGTAGTAAGTTGCAAGATGGTGGTATCAATTTGTACCACTCACTGAAGGTTTCTTTTTTTGTGAACACTTCGGAATGGGTGACCGGGGATTGAGATGTTCACTTACTTACCTTATTCTTATTGTTACCAACCATACGATTTATTAGGAAAACCATATGAAGAGAATATACATGCACATGCACTAGAAAATCACACAACATCTTCTTATCTAGGTTCCCCTAGATTGAAAGTTGGAGTGCCGTGGAAGAAACTCCATGGGATTTTAAGTGAAATAATTTGAAAAAGAAATGGAAATAGTAAATTGTACAGTAGAGTATATAACAGTTAAGACCTCTCAGCTACAATTCATCCCTTCAACTAATTGTATTTTGTGACAAAAATATAATTTATTATATTTTTCTTATAATTTTTCTTTTGTTTTCAGAAACTTGATGTAGTTATAAGATACATGACCATAAAAAAAAATGATCCCAGAAAGTACAGTTTACACAATCTTTCTGAGAGTCACGTTTGGTGGCAGTAGTCAATCTAAAAGATGATAAAATCATTTTGTTTTTTCTTGCTTAATTTTTATGACGTCTTTCGCCACTCAGCTGTGGCTTCTAATAATTTATAGGTTCTAAAATTAGTCTTGCAGCCTCTAAAGAAAATAACTACAAGCTATAAAATATATAAAACTTATTCTAAGCCTGAAAGAACCCATGGGGCGAGCCTTGTAGGGTTTGAATACCGTGGTGACGTTTACAAAATGCAAATAGGAAGTCGGTATGGTTTAACCAATAGGTTGGGGAACCCTAGTAGCCTCAGTGAATTCATGGAGGCGAAATAGGAGAAAACAAAAGTTAGTGTGAACGTGGAACTATGGAGAGAAACTAACTCCGTTATGTTGGGAAAGTGAAGAAGAATAAAAATTGTTACTTCCAGCACAAGGAAAGGATGGTATACCTATAGCGATGTGCTCGACAATCTTGAGACAGGCAATATACTGGCTGAACAAGAAAATATTTTGCAATGCACTGAATAGGAGTGAGATAAAAAAAAATTGTCCACACTACCATTGGCCTCGTTCCAAAATATTTGAAGAAATCCCTCAACTAAACTAACAAGAATTGAAAAACTGGAAAGAAGTGGAGCAGAGGATTTCTCATCTCAATATTACGAATAGATTAAATAAGATTACATTGAAAACATCAGCAATAAATATCTGGAGTTAAACTCGACTAAACTGGACTAATTAGAAACTGAACTAAACACTTGGACTGACGGTTTCGACACCTAGCAGGTGGTTGGGATTAGATTATCTAACACTTCCCTTTAATTTCAACCACAAAAAAAATTAATTTAGATACCTACTGGTCTATGTCTCAGCGAGGCTTACAAAAAGAAATTGACTTCAATTAGATTTAGTTTTCTTCTTCTCTTTTTCTAGATTCTGTAGCCTCTAAATTGTTTCAAATTTTTCAATTTTTTGTATCCTTGAGAACTATGTTTCTTCATTTGTTGGTGCAAGTCTTCTATTGTTCTAGACTATCTAAGCATGTCCTGGAATTCTTCAAAAATTGACTTGTATGTGGGCTACTACCACATATTGTCTTCTGTAGTGCGCTTTCCATCATCAATCTACTACAACATGAGATTAGAATAATATCATATTTCTTCAAAACTCCAATGACTGAAAATTTCATTGACATGTTCATCATGCATGTCATATTCATCATTCATATCTACAGCTTCTATGTAGACCTCAATTAGAGATGGTGTTGCAAGCCATGTTTCAATAAACTTTAGCTCTTCTTCATAATCAATCTGTGTACCCGCACACTTGAAATCAATGTTAGAATTAAAAATATTTTCATAATGACATTGGTTCTGGTCTCTTTTCTCTGCAATGAGAGATTTCTGCTGTAGGGATTCCTTCTCTGCCTCTTTCTCTATTTCTTCCTTCTTCTCTATCTTTTCTTCACTAAATGAATGTATTGTAACTGGACTAAACTGGACTAATTAGAAACTGAACTGAACACTTCTAGTCATTTATTTCTGATGTTTCCAATGTAATCTTATTTAATCTATTCGTAATATTGAGATGAGCAATCCTCTGCATCAGAACTGTAGTTGTTCTCTATCTCTGCATTGGTCTCTATGCTGGCTATAAATTGGGGCTTTTTGGCCTCTAGAAACTCTCTCCGGGAACTGGCACTGACCCAAAGTTGTCTCCTCAACATAAAATATAATCCCTCTCAGTCTTTACGCAGTGCCTGTTAAAGAATGTAATCCCAACCACTTGCTAGGTGTCGAAACCGTCAGCCCAGGTGTCCAGTTCAGTTTCAAATTAGTTCAGTTTAGTCGAGTTTAACTCCGGTCATTTATTGCTAATGTTTCTAATGTAATCTTATTTAATATATTCGTAATATTGTGAAGAGAAATCCTCTGCTCCACTCCTTTTCAGTTTTTCAATGCTTGTCATGGTATTGGAGCTAGCTTTCATAAGCTTCCCAAGAGAGAAGCAACAGAGCCAAGTTGGAGCAGTAGTGAGGAGAGGCGAGCCTGCATAAGACTCTTTGAAAGAGATGCAAAATTTTGTAGAAGACGCCTCATGAGAAGAAACCAAAGAAAAAAATCCAGGCGAAGCCAGTGAAAGCACCAAAAAAACAAATAGAAGAAAGGCCGAAAAAAAAAATTGCTGCAATAACGCACTAGTTGTTCAGAAGCTCAACGTTATTCTTAACGCACTTCTTTTTCAGAAGCTCCATGTTATGACGTGGGAGCCAAGAGATATAGGTTGCGTTAAGCATCGTTTACTTACACCGATCTCAAGTAACGTGGGACCGGAGTAGGTTGCTTGCATTAAGCTACACGTGGGAGTCGAGTTTAATTACCTGCGTAAAGGTATTTTTTTCATCTGTGTGAAGTCATTCATGATGGTTATGAAAGTTGTTTTACACTCCACGTGATTTGAAAGAAAGCCCATTTTAGAGGTATCGATTTTTAAAAAAAGTGAAAGCCAAGGAATTATTTTTTGAGTTTTTTTTTTTTTTTAAACTTAAATTTGTGATGTGAGAAAGTGAAAGTGAATTTTTAAAAGGAAATTTTCCAATGGAAATTTAAAAAAAGCCTTGTGAAAGTGAATTTATAGAAAGAGATTTTTTTGAGGAAAGAAATTTTTTTAGAAACAAGGTATTTGAAGCATATGTAGACACGTCTAGTTGTGGAAGCCAAGCAATGAGGTCATGGGAAAAGCCAAGAGGCTAAAGACAAAACAGAACATGTTCAAGATCTTTTCAGATCTGGAAATAAAGAGGCAAAAAGATGCCTATGCATTAAAATGCATAAAAGAATCTGTCGATGAGAGCATTCTCCCGCTGATCTCAGATGCCAAGACATCCAAGGAAGCATGGGATACCCTTGAGAGATGTTTTGGTTCAAGGGGGAGCATTGAAGTTGAATATCAAGGTGGATCTATAGCAGCAAATATAAAACCAGATGAAGATTTTGTTGAATTCCACTATGCTCAGCCACAGGTGGATGATTTATGTGAAGTAAGTGCAGAAGAAGCAGAGAGAGAGCACGAAGATGCTTGTGAACCCCACTGTACACAGCTACATGTGGACGATGATTTGATGATTCCAGCAACGGAGCTTGCTAACGAAGAATTGATGATACCAACAACATGGCTTGCTGATGAAGATATGATGAATCCAGCAGCAGAGCTTGCTGAAGATGAAATAGTAAATCCAGCAAGAGAGCTTGCTGATGAGGATATGATGAATCCAACAACAAATTTTGCTGAAGATATGGTAAATCCAGTGATTAATATTGTTGATGTAAACTTTGATAATGAAATTTTTCCTAATGATGATTGGTTGCAGATGATGCAACAAAAAAATGATATTGACATGATGTTATTTGGTGAGATAACCCCACTTCAATTAGTGGAAGACAACCTGTTTGCAGCAGCATAGGTTAGTGAAGAAGAGAAAGACAGAGACAGAGACAGAGAAAGAGAAAAAGATAAAGACAGAGATAGAAGCAAAGAAAGAAGTTTGTAAAGAGAAATCAGAAACAGAGATAGAGGAAGACGTAGAAAAGGAAACACAACAGCGGAAAGCTCTCAGTGCAAAGCAAAAAGAACAGAACCAATGTCGTTCTGAAAATATTTTTAATTCTAACATTGATTTTGAGTGTGCAGGTACTCAGAATGTTTATGAAGAAGAGTTAAAGTTTATTGAAACATGGCTAGCAACACCATGTCTGGATGAGATCTACACAGAAGATGTGGATATGAATGATGAAGATGACATGCATGATGAACATGTCAATGAAATTTTCAGGCATTGGAGTTATGAAGGGATAAGATATTGTTCGAATCTTATGCTGCAGCAGATTGATGATGAAAAGCGCACTACAGAAGAAAATATGTGGCAGAAGCCCACATTTATTGAAGATGTCCACAACATGCTTAAACAACTTGCAACAATATAAGACTTGCACCAGCAAATCAAGAAACTGAGGTTTGAAGGATACAACAAAGAGAAAAATCTGAAACAATTTAGAGGCTATAGAATTTGGAAGAAGTGAAGAAGAAAACCAAATCTAGTTGAAGTCAATTTTTTTTAAATTGTAAGCCTCGCTGAGACATAGAACAGCAGGTATCTGAATTAAATTTTTATGTGGTTGTAATTAAAGGGGAGTGTTAAAGAATGTAATCCCAACCACCTGCTAGGTGTCGAAACCGTTAGTCCAGGCATCCAGTTCGGTTTCAAATTAGTTCAGTTTAGTCAAGTTTAACTCCAGTCATTTATTGTTGATGTTTCCAATGCAATATTATTTAAGCTATTCATAATCTTGAGATGACCAATCCTCTACTCCTCTTCCTTTTATTTTTCAAACAACAACAACTAAAAAGAAGAGGAACATCAAAAATAAATGACTGTAATGTAACTAGACTAAACTGGACTAATTAGAAACTGAACTCGACACTTGGACTGACGGTTTCGACACCTAGCAGGTGGTTGGGATTACATTCTTTAACACTCCCCTTTAATTTCAACCACATTAAAATTTAATTCAGATACTTGTTGGTCTATGTCTCAGCGAGGCTTACAATTTAAAATTTGACTTTCAACTATATTTAGTTTTCTTCTTCTCTTTTTCCAGTTTCTCTAGCCTCTAAATTGTTTCAGATTTTTCGCTTTGTTGTATCCCTGAGAACTCTGTTTCTTCATTTCCTGGTGTAGGTCTTCTATTGTTCCAGGTTGTCTAAGCATGTTTTGGAAATTTGCAAGAAATGTGGGCTACTGTCACATAATATTAGAATAATATCTTATCTCTTGATAACTCCAATAACTAAAAATTTCATTAACATGTTCCTCATGCATGTCATCTTCAACATTCATATCTACATCTTCTGTGTAGATCTCATCTAGAAATGGAATTGCAAGCCATGTTTCAATAAACTTTAACCCTTCTTCATAATCAATATGTGTACCTGCACATTGGAAATCAATGTTAGAATTAAAAATATTTTTAGAACGACATTGGTTCTGGTCTTTTTGCTCTACAGAGAGAGCTTTCCCTTGTTGTGTTTCCTTTTCTGCTTCTGCCTCTATCTCTGCTTCTGCTTTCCCTTTGCAAACTTCTTTCTTTGCTTCTGTCTCTGTCTTTATATTTTTCTTTGTCTTTGTCTCTTTCTCTTCTTCACTAACCTGTGCTGCTGCAAACAGGTTGTCTTCCACTAACTGAAGTGGGGTTATCTCACCAAATAATATCATGTCAATATCATATTTTTTTTGCATCATCTGCAACCAGTCATCATTAGCCAATAAATCTTGATCAAATTTTGTATCAATAATATTAGTCTCTGGATTTACCATATCATGAGCAAGCTCAGTTGCTGGAATTGTCATATCATCATAAGAAAGTTGTGTTGCTGGAATCAACAAGTCATCATCAAAAAACTCCATTGTTGGAATCATCAAGTCATCATCAGCAAGCTGTGTTTCTGGAATCACGACATATTCGTCAACAATCTATGTTGCTGGATTCATCATATCTTCGTCAGCAAGCCATGTTGCTGGTATCATCAAATCTTCATCAGCAAGCTTCGTTGCTGGAATCATCAAATCATCGTCCACAGGTAGTTGTGTACAGTGGGGTTCACAAGCATCTTCGTGCTCTCTCTCTGCTACTTTTTCACTTTCTTCACAGACATCATCCACCTGTGGCTGAGCATAGTGGAATTCAACAAAATCTTCATGTCATTTTAGATCTTTTGCTAGAGATCCACCTTGATCTTCAACTTCAATGATCCCCCTTACATCAAAACACCTCTCAAGGGTATCCCGTGCCTCCTTGGCTGTCTTGGAATCTGAGATCAGAGGGAGAATGATGTCATCGATAGATTCTTTTATGCATTTTAATGCATAGGCATCTTTTTTCCTCTTTATTTCCATATCTAAAAAGATCTCGAACATCTTCTGTTTTTTCTTTAGCCTCTTGGCTTTTCCCATGACCTCGTTACTTGGCTTCCACAAACAGACGAGTATATATATGCATCAAATACCTTGCTTCTAAAAATTTCTCTTTTAGAAGACTTTCGCACTCACAATTTTAAGTGCTTTAAAAAAAAAACTCCAAAAAAATTCTTCTCCTTTCACATGCCATAAAATCCTTTCCTTTTTAGATATACCTTGTTTCTAAAAAATTATTTTGCTCAAAAAATATCCCTTTTTTTTTTTTTACAATCACTTTGACAAGGATTTTACATGAAAGAAAATTTGAAATGTTAACGTGACCTTTTTTTTTTTTACAACTCCTTTTAAAAAGTTATAAAAAAAAATACAACCATTTCCCTTTTACAAATTTAAAGTTTTTATTTAAAAAAAATTAATAAAAAAACATTTTTCTTTATATAAAAATGGGGTAACTCCTTTTTCCCAAATTAGGTGGAGTCATATGACCTTTTATAAATATTACGAAACTCGGAATCGAATAAATGGGAAATCATTTTAAGAGATGAAGAACCTTTATCAAACCGATTCAATCCGCTTCCTCCTCGGCTTGACCTTTGCTCAATCGGGCTTTCATGTATCACATGGATTTCATTCCATTAACACAGTTGTCTTTTTTCACAGGTGAAATGTCCATCTAGAATCCTGCCTGAGTCCTTTTCTATGAATTTCTTCAACCTTATCAACACTGTCGCATTGGTTTGCTTGCTGGAAGCCAGCAGCCAGGAATGATACCTTTAACGCAGGTAATGAATTTCATGTCCCGCGTTAATATTAACGCAGATGATCCATGCAACCCCTGCATTATTTGGAATGCGTGCAATTAATCAACACTTAATGCAACTGTTAGATCTAAAGAGCCAATTTAAACGCTGAGCTTCTTAACAAGAAGTGCATTGAGACTAATGCTGAGAAGCTTTTAAAACAGAGCATTAGCACAACAACAAAAAAAAAAAAATTGGGCTTTTTTCTATTTGTTTTGCTGGTGCTTTCACTCGCTTCAGCTGGCTTTTTTTTCTTGTGCTGCTACTTCACAGGAGGCATCTTCAACTTTCCTCAAAATTTTGCTTCTCTGTCAACGAGTCTTATGCAGGCTCGCCTCTCCTCTCTGCTGCTCCAAATTGGCTTTGTTGCTGCTCTCTGGGAAGGCTTATGCAAGCTAGCTCTGATACCATGACAAGAATTGAAAAACAGGAAATAAGTGGAGTAGAGGATTTCTCATCTCAATATTACGAATAGATTAAATAAGATTACATTGAAAACATCAGCAATAAATGTCTGGAGTTAAACTCGACTAAATTGCACTAATTAGAAACTGAACTGAACACTTGGAATGATAGTTTCGACACCTAGCAGGTGGTCGGGATTAGATTCTCTAACATAAACATGACTAATTTTATTATTACCATAATTTATCTAATTATATAAATCAAATGACTTAGCTTCATCATATAATCACTAATAAAATTGGATGCATCATTACCTACTCCCCTTTAACGATCAGGGGCACCATATTTTCTCATGTATATGCAAGCTAGAATCAAAATTTCATGGGATAAGCAGGGAATTGCAGTATGGACCTTCTCAGAAATCTTGAACAGAAGCATGTCGTGAAATGCCATTATCTATTATATGCATGTTTTTCAAAAACCAATGTTGATGGGGACTACAATCTGTCGAATCTTGGGCACAGCTATTATATTCCTCAATTCCATAAAATTTGTTTGCCCTATCTTAGTATTGGATGGGTAGCTAATGTCTACACTAACCATTTTATGGCTTTCCTCTTGTAATAAGACTATTGTTTCACTACAAACAATAACAAATTTCAGTAGGTTGCTATGAATGATATTGTCACTCTGTTAGTAAATTTGCCATCCTCTCTGGAGGAAAATATAAGATGTATTTCACGAGAAATCTTTGGATGCAATTCCGCAATCAGAGAGTTCTCTAACCTACAGGAATCAATGTTAAACTTAAAAATGAGGACAAGGAAACTAATTTTTATTGGTTTTACATTATGAATCAATAGGATGTGGAAACGTGTGAAATCTGCTGACCATTGACACTTCAAAATTGTGTGGGAAACACTCTTTTTGTATTGTATATAGATTGGCGTAACTTTTAAATTCAAAGACCTTAAATTGTCTGTCGAGCAAAAGGATCATAGTTAAACTAGATTCATGTAAGAGAAAAAGGAACTTTGATAGTTCCAGTTTAAATTATAAATATATGGAAGGTATGCAAATATAGAGTTTTCTCCTTTTACCTTTGGGCTTTTTTATAGAAAATAACATTGCAATTGGGAATGTCAAATTCAAAACATAATTTCCCCACAATTTTTTGTAAATGGCATGTTAATTGTACGAGTTCCCGTCGATAGAATGATCTCAAATACATCATGTATAACAATTTTTAAAAAGTTTTTGAAAGATAAGAGAAGCCAAATAATAAATTGAAATTAATTTTTGAATCAATTGGATTGCAGAATTTAAAAATCTTTCTAAAATATAATAGATAGAAGTGAAAGAGTGAAAACAATGGTTCAACCTAGTTTTTTGCACTATCATATCTACTTGTTGGGTTCTCTCTAATGGATTTCTGTTGAGTCCTTGGGATTGACAGGTATTTGGGAATATGAATGGAAGGGTTATATTTATGGTATAAAAAAATATGGGATATTTCATCTATTTACAAAATCAGAAGACAAAATGTGTTTGGTTGAATGCTTACAAAAATGAACACATTACAGTCGAGGATATTTATTGCAGATTCCCCTTTGATGATCTTTCTTATGAAATTAGCTCCAAAAATAGAAGAAAAAATTTGGATGTCCCAAAGAAACATTTGGATGTTTTTTCATATAATTTTTTCTCCTATAATAGTTGAGCACCTTGTCAACACGTTGAACGTGATCCTTCCAAGACCTGTTGTAGATTAGTATATCATCAAAAAATACTAGAACAAATTTTCTAACGAAGGGTTTGAAAATGGAATTCATCAACCCTTGAAATGTAAAAGGTGCATTGGTAAGGCCAAAAGGCATGACCAAAAATTCATATTGACCCTCATGAGTTTAAAATGTTGTTTTCGGAATATGTTCAGTCTTCATTCTAATTTTATGATAACCTGAACAAAGAGCCAACTTGGTAAAGTAAATTGCTCCATGTAATTCATCCAATAATTCATCAATCATAGGAATGGGAAATTTATCTTTAATAGTGAGATTATTGAGCTCCCTATAATCCAGAAACATGCACCATGATCCATCCTTCTTGTGCACCAATACTACTCTAGCAGAAAAAGAAATTTGACTAGGTTGAATTATACCAACCTCTACCATTTTTGCAATCATATGTTCAATTTCGCTCTTTTGGACATAAGGATATCTATATGGCCTTATGTTCAGAGGAACACTTCCTGGAATAAAATGAATAGCATGATCATGATCATGAATAGGTGGGATTCCTTTGGGAGTTTTAAACACCTTCGAATGATTGTCTAAGAGTTTTTGCAGATCTGGAGAAATAGATTATTTTGATGTTGGAACTTCTAGTGAGCATATTTGTGCAATTATGCCTCGTTGTTATTTATTCATAATATTTTTCATGAAATTAGAGCTTATTATATTCTCATATTCCCTGCGATACACCGTAATTCAACTTCCTTTCCTTCCGAAAATAAATTAAAGAAAACTTCTTGAAAATGAAAAGCTACCGTCCCAAAATTTTGTAACCATTATCCTCCTAGTACAATATCATCACCTCCCATTCAAAAAGAAAGAAATAGAATATTCAATACATATTCCCTCATGGTTAGCTTGATATTATGGCATTTTTCAGAGAAATTTATAGTTCCTCCATTTGCAACCAACACTTAACATTCTGGTGCTGGGTATAGGAAACAATTCAATTACTTGGCTACCTTACAATGAATAAAATTATGGGTACTAACTGAATCAATCAACACTATTACATTTTTCTTCTTCATATGTCCTTCTATCTTCAGATTTTGAGGAGTGTTAATTCCTGCCAATATATTACACAGTATGGTTAGACTCATTTCTTCTTCTTCTAGGGTTGGTTCCTGGTGTAAATCCTTTTCTTTTGAAGTTTCTTGTTAATTTTTTTCCTACTCTTCACAATCTATGTAAAATAATTTCTTCTCATCACACATATGACCTTTAGTGTATTTTCTATCACAAATTTAGCAAAGCCCTTTTGCTCCTTTTTCTTCCAATTTTTTTGGTGTCAACCTTGTAGTTTTTGGAAGTCTAGGAGTAGCAGTGCTTCCATCTTTATAGATGTGAGTGGTAGGCTTCCTTGTCGCCATAATTTTACATTCAATTTTTCTTGCCAACCTGAATGCCTTGTCCAATGAATCATGTTCCTAAATGTGAACCTCACGTTCGATGTCATCCTTTAAATTCCCTATGAAGATATCAATCCTGTGTTACTATGGAATATTAGTTACCCTTATATTCAATTTTTGGAAGTCCTTAATGTGCTCCACCACTGAACCCTTTTGTTTGAGATTTATAAATTGGATAAAACCTTTGTTTCTCTTTGTATCCTCATAATGTGCTGTCATTTCCTCCATAAAAATTGATTAAACAACAATTTTTTTACAGGAGAAAAGCCATCAATACTATAAAAATGTATTTTGTTCTAAATAAAAAATTTGCAATGCATACATTTTGTTTGTTTTGCACATTGTTGAGATCAAAATATTTATCCATATGTAATATCCATCTTACATGATCCTTGCCATGAAACTTCCTCATATCTATCTTTGGAATATGGTGTGTCTTACATCGAACATTAGAGTTTATGAAATCATGATTAACATGTATTTTGTTCTCATCATTATTTTCCTCTACTATCTTTTCGCCATTAGGAAAAATTTCTTGTATCAGCTTTGTCAAACCTTCCATGTGTTATTTTAGATCATTATTCATGTTTTCCATTCTTTCATCGATCTTAGCTTCCATGTCATCCATCTTAGCTTCCATGCCAACTTCCATGCCATCCATGTCATTCTTCAAACCATCCATCTTAGCTTCCACGCCTTTCTTCAAACCATCCATCTTAGCTTCCATGCCTATCTTCAAACCATCCATCTTAGCTTCCATGCCTTTCTTCAAAACTTCCATTTAATTTTCTGTTTCTCTTTGCGAGAGTGAAATTTGATGCGCTTGCTATTGTAATTTTGATATTTCATGTTGCATTTATTCATTTTCATGAGTCATAGTAGAGCCTTATGAAGGCTTAATGGGTGTTTAATTATTTTTAGGGGTATATTTTAGAACCAAATACTGATATCTATTCTACAATATTCCCTTGGAATAAATTCAAAATGATTCTTCAAACAAGACTGATGCAATTCGAAAAAAACACACACACCTTTTTCTTACTTTTGAGGAGCTCGATATTGAAACTGAATTATCTCTGTGATTTAGGATTTTCAATATCTAAAATTTGATCCTGTAGTATCCCTCATAATATTTTTTTGAATGCCACAAGTCTGACCTGATTTGGATTCTTCAATGCAAATTCATGACGAATCAGCCACAATGACCTAATTATGAACTCGTTCAGTAGAGCGAAGTTGTATGGCATGCCACTTGTCATTGTTTCCTCCTTTGGATCTAAAATTGATACACAAAAAAATATTGTTTGTGCACTTGCAGCCACATTTTACAAAAATCCAATCCCATGATTAGAGAGAGAGAGAGAGAGTTATGACATTTTTCCCATGGTAACCTCTTTGAGATGAAATTCGGGAGGCTAAAAAAATTGTAAATTCCATAGATTATATCTCCGAAAATATTGCGAACCAAGATCTGAAATTTTTACTTGAAGTTCCTCAGGGTTTCAGCTTCGCATGATAAACATTTTAGCTTTTTAACCTTCATAGAAAACAATTTATAGCGAAAATTCCACGATGACCTGCTTGGAGTAGCGAAACCCTAGAATCCAAACCTCTAATACCAAATGTTATGAAACCAGCTCCAAAAATAGAATAAAAGAGAGATTTATGCCTTATAAATAATTCAGTTTGAGGGGGAAAACTCCTTTACATTACCTAAATGAAAAATTCTTGGATGATACGAATGCAAAAGCCTCCTTCTATATATAGGAGTCCATGGGGTCAAAATATAATCCTAGCCGACTTAACAATAATAATGTAAGGGCACAATAATAACAATATTGGGGTTATATTGATACAACAATAACAATAATGGGGATACACTAACAACAATAAGATACTACAGTAGTAATATAGGGACCTAACAATCTTGATGAGCAACATCTTTGGTTCCAAAAAACATGGCATTGGGATATTTACACAACAATAAAAACCATCTTTTAGCACCATAAGTTAGCACCACTTATGTTACATGTGTTGAAATTTTCAACAAGAAACAGTGAAATTGGCATCCAGAAACAACATGACAACACACACACTAGTGTGGGATCACAGGTCACACACTGATGGATCCTAGCGATACATTAGTGTGTAAGTCAATTTATCAAATAAATTGTAAATGTCTATAATTTAATTTTCCGTTAATTAAATTGGACAATGAATTCTAATCTTATCTCATAAACACATGTAATAGTTAACTGAGTGTGATAGACTTATTTAGCTCATGAAATTCGAGTTGAGGGTGGTTGGTGAGGCATGTAGAGTGATTCTATTTGTTTTAGAGTCCAAGTTGAAATTATTTTATTAGTTAACGCATGAGAAATTAGCTAACCCAATTAAGTCAGTTACAGTCAGTCTAACTAGTTGCAACTAATTATTGAACTAGTGAGAGGTCAGGTGAATTAAATCAGATTTGATTCACATGCAGTGATCTGTCAAGTGACTAATGATTTACAATTAATAGTTGCATGCATGTCAATTCTAGTGGAGACCCAATTGAGAGAAAGGTTAAAGGGATGTTAACTATCAGTTGTGGCATTAATGGATTGCACACATGCAACCAAACATACATTGGATTTCCCATGATGCTTGCATATTTTTGGAAGGAAAAAATTCCTAAGGAATAGGGATTGAATTCATTGGGAATTGCGCAAGTAATGTAGGTTGTTTAGAGGCCCATAATTGGCTAAGTGTTGATCAATTTTGTCTAGGATAGTGTGAGACGATAGGCAGAGTGTAGAAGATTCTTGTGAGCAAGAATGCATTGTATTGTTTCATGATTCCATGCTAAATATAAAATAGAAGATAGTGGGGTTTTGAGTAGCAAGATTTCTCCGAGAAATTATCTGTGTTGTGGTTTGATTTGATTCTTTATTTACTTAACGTGATTCATGACTGTGTTTATTTTCCACAATTGATTTGTAGAAGGATTCAATATATAGCTTTATTACATTGCTTGATCGGATTGAATTTATTGATATATATATATATATATATATATATATATATATATATATATATATATATATATATATATATATATATATATATATATATATATATATATATATATATGCTTGTATAATTTTTACATGGTATCGGAGCAGGAATTGTTTGGGTGCACAAATTTGCAGAGAATATCTGAAAATTTTGATGCACAATTTTCGAAAACAAATAGGATATTTGGATTCCTTGCAAAAAGATACCCAAATTGAAAAAAAAACGGTTGAATCGGAACTCAGATGAGGGAGATATCGTCGATTTAAAATCAACTCTTTTTTTTAGAAAATTTTGCGATGGCGAGACAATTACAATGTGCATGAGTAAGAAAAGGGAAGTATGAGAAATCCATGGAATTGTCCCTTGAGAGGGAGCTTTATTTGCATGTAGATGAGGAACTCTTGGCTCCAAAGAATGAACATCAAGATCTGGAGTAGCCATAGGATGAGGATCATGGAGTGGCATAAAACGTTCATGTAGAAACCTCGAGGAGGGGGGAATTTCGATCCAGATCGGAAGACGGAGTACATGCACCTATACCTCCAAGAGTGAGGTGAAGCAATGTGAGAAATTAATAACAAGAAGAAATTTGGGCAGGATTCATTGGGATGGTGTGTCTCATGGATCGAACTTGCTACGAGGAGCCCACAGTACAACAGTAGTAGAAAGGATCAGTTAGATTGATGTAGTCAAATATCATCATGATAGAAATCAGAGTGACAGGTGCCAGATACTTGAGCACAAATCAAAGTTGGCAGTAGTGCAGAGTGCTTGGATGCAAATGCCAGCAATGCAAAGAATCTAGTAGACATGTGGAGTAGCTAGTAGCAGTCAAAAGACTTTGATGATAGATGCATTCTATTGATTCAGTTGTTTGGAGGCGATTCACTAGAGAAGTGTTGCATGCGAGAGTTGCATGTGCGAACAACACTAGGAAGTGT
Organism: Pinus albicaulis; assembly: GCA_034641835.2. NCBI lineage: Eukaryota > Viridiplantae > Streptophyta > Pinopsida > Pinales > Pinaceae > Pinus > Pinus albicaulis. Next base: position 812,676,566 of record CM076570.1, read on the forward strand.
TGGGTGCAAGAACATTCGAAAGGTACCAGATCGGGACAGATTGATTACTTTCTTGTTGAGAGGGAGTGTTGAAATTTGCAACAAGAAACAGTGAAATAGGAATCCATAAATAACATGACAACACACACAATAGTGTGGGATCAGAGGTCACACAATGATGGGTCCTAGTGATACATTAGCGTGCAAGCCAATTTATTAAATAAATTGGAAATGTGTCTAATTTAATTTTCCCTTAATTAGATTAGACAATAAATTGTAATCTTATCTCATAAACATTTGTAATAGTTAACTAAGTGTGATATACTGAGTTAGCTCATGAAATTAGAGTTGAGGGTGGTTGGTTAGGCATGTAGAGTGATTCTATTTCCTTTAGAGTCGAAGTTGAAGTTAGTGTATTATTTTAATGCATGAGAAATTAGTTAAATAAATTAAGTGAGTTAAAGTCAGTCTAAATAGTTGTCACTCATTCTTGAACTAGTGAGAGGTTAAGTGAATTAAATCAGATTTAATTCACATGTAGTGATCTACCAAGCGAATGATGATTTAATATTAATAATTTCATGCATGTCACTTCTGATGAAGACCCAATTGAGACAACGGTTAAAGGGATGTTAACTATCAGCTGTATATTTAGAAAATTGCCTAGATGTAGTTATATAACCATAGGATTTCCCATGATGTACAAGGCAGTCAAGGAAGGGTGAAATTCCTAAAGAATAGGGATGGCATTCCACAGTGATTTCATGAGGAAGGCAGTCTGACGACAGGCTGAGAATTGGCTAAGTGTTGGACCAATTTTTCCAAGATCGGTGTGAGACGATAGGCAGAGTGTGAGAGATTATTGTGAGCAAGAGCACATTGTATTGTCTCATGATTCCTTATTTGAACATACAATGGAAGTTAGAGGGGTTTTTTGTAGAAATCTTTCCTCGGGAAAATTATATGTTTTGTGGTTTGATTTGATTCTTTCTTTACTTGTCGTTATTGGAGATTGTCTTTATTTTCCACAATTGATTTGTAGAAGGATTTTGTATCTAGATTTAGTACATTTCTTGATCGGATTGAATCTATTGATATACATATGCTTGTATAATTTCTACAATGTGGTGTTAATGTGGTGTAGATGTTTATGTATCATATTAAAAATGAAGTATATCACCATATTTTATGGACAAGTTACCACCATTCTTACTCTGTTGTGTTAAAGTGGAGTAATTTTTTATTGATGTTATTGGAAGGGAGCATATCACCATATATTTAAAGAAGTGGTGTATGCTATATTGGCAAGTTATATAAGTATGGTAGCTAACTTTGTGTTTTCCATGTTGACATGTACAAGTGGATTTATTTATGTGAATTACCACCATAAACATAAAAAAATTACAAATATTTATATTATGAATATATAAATTAGAACTAAACTCACAAATATTTATTTGTTTCTCATGTTTACATGGAAAGCTAAAATTCATTTATGAAATTTTGCACCATAAATACAAAAAATTCAAAGTATTTTTTTTCTAAATATATTATTTCAATTATTTAGTTTTTATATTATTCTCATGAGAAAATAAATACACAAAACCATAATACATAATTATTGATTTTATGAATAAGACAATTTAGATAAATATTTTTTTATATTATTCTCATTTCAAAATAAAATAAGGGTGAATCGATGGAGCTGGGTTACTCGTTTTTGGAAGAACTCGTGTTCAAAGGTTGAAAATATATCTTTCTGAGGGTATTTTTTAAGCCCTCAGTCATGATTTTAAAAGTTCCATCTAGGCCTAAATAAAACCTTCAATTAAAATACATAACTCCATCGTGCTATGGAGATTGATGGAGACACATAGCTTAATAGAGCTATAATATGTACATGTTCCATTAAATTTTGCTTCAACTTAATGATAGTGTTTTATGGGATCATGGAATTGAGAAGCCAATAGTATTGCACATGGTATAGTATGGTTTGCATTTTTATATTATAATTAGTATATTTTTTATTATTTCATTACATATATGTATGTATTTAATTTTACAATTTGTTATTTTTATTAATTTAATACATTTTGTAGTGTTTTTTTTTTGTAAGCTTGGTAGGACTCTTTTTTCATTAATTTTACAAATAACAAGCAACCATATTTACCAGATGGTGGCCTCAACCCACCCTGAGGGACAAACCGAGTCTGTTGGCCACCTGATGGCGTGGTATTCCATCCAAAAAAATAAGGTTTTGAGTTTTTCATACCAAGCAAACAAAGCCTGGATACTCACACATATACAATTTTTCACAGATTGACTAACATATTTACTAGACACTTGAAATTTAAATGCTAGCCACATATTAATACTAAGTAAACAGTTAGATTAAAAAAATAATGAACTAATCATCCTCATCTGGAACTGACGCCGACTCCACTAGTGCCAGATCCTGAACCGATGTGCCAGCCTGCTCGAAAGGCTTGGAAATACATGAGAGGTGGTAGTCAATACGCTCAAGGCGCCCATCCTGTTTCCTCTGCTGGAACTTGATCTTATCAAACTTTCTCTTGTAGTTTGGGAAGTCTTGGGCTAATGTCACGAGGATTATAGAGATCTGCTCCAAGGCTTTGCCAAGGATGCTCTTCATAGAACAATAAAGATACATTATCAGTTGGAATTGTGTTATTATGCCTCTTGTTTGTCTCAGATATGGTATTAAACCTCTCCATTCCTCGGAATCCATCTCTGTCTCTGCATGGCTATTTATACCAACTTCTTATTTTTAAATGAGCTTTTGAATTTCCTATACTGTGTTTTCATGGTATGCTTGGACAGCCTCTTGGATCACATCCATTGCAGCCCTCCGTCCTCTCGACTTTATCGAGGGTGAGTTGGATTGGGCTTCTATGTCCTTCCGTTTATATTTCCGGCCATAGCCTCTAGTTGCATGGCTCTTGGAATGGCCGTGAGCTGCTAGACTCTTGTAGCGTGCCATTCTATAGTCTTTGAGAAGGTTTCTGGGTAGGTGACCTATCCACACAATCAAACAAAGGCATAATTCCATATAATGAAAACGATCAAAGGTATATCCATCCTAGTTATCAGAATAAAGGTGACTCAGGGGCCTGTTCCCAAGACTTATCCCCTACCCATCCCTTTGCGGACCCATTGCCCTCATACCCTACTTAATTTCTGCCACCTCCTATCCCTGACGGTTGCACGCACCCCAAAAATTATTCCCATAACCCAAAGAGCTCCCACCTTTATTCAATATCCCGACCTCGCTTATAGTGTCCTCTCTCTTGTCATACCTCCCACCCTCGAAATTGACATAGGAGGCATCGATGCCCATTTTTTGGTCATGGGTGGAATTCCCTCTCCCAATCCCCATGCACACCAGGTCCAAGTAGTTCAAGGTGGTATAAACCTACAAAGCCTCTCAACGAAGCAGAGCCCAGGACTCCTCCTTAACTATATACCCTACCAGGATTTACCAAACCCGCACCATTCCTTCTTGTTGGCATCCTTTGCCTGACAAACTCACACACATGTGCATGTTAAGGCCATGCCCAATTCCTTCCCTAACATAGAGCAAGAGACCCAAAAGTACCCCAAAATTCTCCCAACCTTCCCCCAACTAGAGTTCTAATGGTTCCACTCTCTACTACCTAGAATAAGACTATACCAGCTAAGCTTAATCCCCTTAAGCTCCCATAGAGACTGACCCAACTCATAGAACATAAAAATGGCATGAAAAAAGGAGAGGAAACTAAGCACATATCTCAGTTTTGCCGTGGTGGAAGTCTAATGGATGTTTTTTATCCCGCGGTCATAGCTGCACTAGAGTCTACCATCATAAAAAAAATCCCCACGCCTTCCTCCACCCTATTTTAAGCTCCATGCGTGGGCCTCCATCCTGCCACCTCATCTCATGCTGCATTCTATGGTACAACATTGCGCCCTTGCCACTCATATGGAAGGTGGTGGGCTACAACCCAAAGGCCACTACCATTAATACTGATGGGAGGGACAATATTCTTCATCACACATTGATCAGGGAGCTGTATTCGGGAACTATGGGTGAGCTCTAACCTCTGACCACTCCTTCTCTATGATGCTCTACAGCTTGATCCATGGTCCTTCACTGAGATTACGAGGCCTTCTGAATTCAATAGGTTCATTTGGGTGAGTGCAACCATAATTTTCCAGGAGGTTGGTTTCTTTGTTTCCTTCCCTCCTTACATGGGTGATAATGATATAATCAAATTTCTTGATTGTATCCTCCAATCCCTACACATGCTAAGCACTACACCATCTTTGGCTGATTTTGTCCCACTTCACTCCTTGATTACGTTTTTTGAGAGTGTTCGTAACCAACCGAGAGTCTCGTTTGATTACCAGCTTTTTGTATCCTAGTCTGATGGCCAGGCAGAGACCTTGGTGCACTCCTATTAATTCTGCTTCATTATTGCTGGAAAAGCCATATGAATCATCATATATGAATCTTGTTGTGCCTTGATGATCTCGAAAAATCCCTCCAGCTCAGGCTCGCCTTGGATTTCCTTTCGAGGCTCCATGAAAGTTGAGTTTGATGAATCCTCTTAGAGGAGATTTGAATATCCTGATGGTGTCCCCTCTCTCATGGATAACTTTCCAAGAAGTTGGGGATACCATGCTAGGCGCTAGGTGGAGGCATTGGAGAATTATTCCTTCCTGAGGGGCCACTTTCCAATCAAATGGCATCCATTTCTTTGAGAGTATGGTTTCTCTTATCTTCTTCTTAATTACTTCCCACACTATCTCTCGGTCAAGTTTAGGATGGTCTCCGTTATGATGCTTGGGTCATGATCCATTGTGACAAACAACACTTCCACTTGTATCCATTTTCTCTCCACATACTGATAGGAGTTGAGGAGGTGTTCTAGTGTTTCCACCCAATCTCTACATAGGCCACAAATAAAGGGCCCTTCGAAGCCTCTTTTGGTCAGTTGGTCCTAGGTCAATATTCTACCTCTACACACCAACCAGATGAAGTAGGTCACCTTCGAATGCCACTTCCCTCCCCAAACTTTCCTCCGGATTGGATGTTGATTCTCTTATACCCATAATACTTTTATTGTGTAAGCTTCATTGAATGTAAATGATCCATTCGTAGCATAGAATCATCTGAAGATGTATGACCCTTCCAGGAAGGTGATTCTTGTTGAGTCTAGCTCCTTCTTCAAATGGATCCATTGATCTGAATTCTACGCATTTGGCCAATCTGTTCTATTTTCCATCTTCTCCATCCACCGTTAATGGTCTCTTCCCTCTAGTATTTCCTTATCATTTTATAATTTTTGTTCACATCATAAGTGAACCATTCACTCAGCTCCTGTCTAGGGAATAATTTTCCCCTCTCTTGCTAGGATTAATTCCAAAAGAGGGGTGTTTTTCCATTCCTTATTTCCAATAATAAACGTTGCAAAATAATATCTTTGTTTTGGGCTACTAGATTCCAAATGGTTGATCCTTTAGGGGGGTCCCAATATCTTAAAATATCCTATGTATGGTTGGGCATGTTGTATTTCCTTGTCCATATATGATTCCACAGTCATGGTCCTCCCTGTGCCCATCTCCACCATAATTTCACCCCCAATACATGGTTGAGAATAAACAGGTCTCTGAGGTCCAGTCCCCCTTCCATCTTAGGTTTCATGAGGTTTGACCATGCTATCAAGGACAAATTTTTCAACTGTTTGGCCACTCCCCAAAGGAATTTCTTGAGGATTTCCACCATTTTTCAGCAGATTGTTTTGGGCATGGCCATCCTAGAAAACTGGTAAATGGGGATGGATTGTAGGACGAATTTAAGAAGGATAGTGTGGGAAATCATATTGAGGGCTCTAAAAGTCCAATTGTTGAGCTTGGTTTGAATTTTTTGGATAAGATGACTCTGGAAATAATTTTTCAAAGAGAATTTAGTGAGGGGTATGCCACGGTATTTAGTGGGAAGAGATCCGATACCAAACCCCAAAACTCTCACCAGAAAGGTTTTGATATTTCTAGCATTGTTAAAGAAGAAGAGGCATGATTTTTCATTATTAATAAGGGTTCCAGAGGCTTCCATAAAACCATGGAGTATATATTTAATTTTTTTGGCTTCCTTTAGTGAGTCATGAAAAAATATCATAATGTCGTCAACAAATTGCTGGTGGGTAAGACGAAGGTCATTTCCTGAGAGCCTAAGACCACAAATCTTGAGATTACGAGCTTCCTTCTTTAGGAGTCTGCGAAGGCCTTCAAAAAGAGAATAAATAATAGTGGGGATAGGGGATATCCTTTTCTTATCTCTGAAGTAGGGTGAAAACATTTGGTGGGGGAACCATTTAGGAGAATGGAATATATAGGGGAGGAAACCATAGCCTCGATCCATCAGATCCATGTGTGATGAAACCCATAAGATTGAATGACTTTGGTGAGGAAGGTCCAAATTATGCAGTCATAGGATTTAGATAAATCCATTTTGATCATCATCCCCAAGATTTTCAGATGCTTCAAGGAGATTGCTTGGAGGTAATAAAACCATCTAGGATTTTACGACCATCTACAAAACCAATTTGTTCAGATGATATGAGGGAATGCAACAAATTTTTAAGGCACTTAACCATAATAGTTGTAATGATATTGTATATGAAATTACATAAAGAAATTCCCCTAACCCCTTAAGAACTTAATTCCAAAACCATAACCCATTTAACCCCCTATACCCCTAAACCTCTAACAAATTTAACCCACTAAACCCTAAACCTCTAAACCCCTAACCCATTAAACCCCTGAACTCTACACCTCTAAACAATTAACCCATAATCCCTAAACCTTTAATCCATAATCCATTTAACCCCCTAAACCCCTAACCCATTTAACCCCTAAATCGTAAACCTCTAAACCCTTAAACCCTAATTCTTGACCCCTAACCCATTTAACCCCCTAAACCCATAAAACTCTAACCCATTTAACCCCCTAAACCATAAATCCATTAACCTCTAGCCCCTAACCCATAAAATCCTTAACTATTAAATCTCCTAACCCCCTAAACCTCTAACACCCTAAACCTCTAACCCCCTAAACCTCTAATCCCCTAACCCATTTAACACCCTGAACCCTAAACCTTTAACCCCTTAACCTATAGCCCCTTAACCCCTTAACCACTAACCCCTAAAATTTGTAATTCTTAAATCCCCTAACCCCATAAACATCTAAACCCCTAACCCATTTAAACCCCCAAACCATAAACCTCTAACCCTTAACCCCTAACCCCTTAAACCCTATTTCCAAACCCCTAACCCATTTAACCCGCTAAACTGATACAATCATAATCCATTTAACCCCCTAAACCCTAACCCCATTAATGCATAATGACCCCTAGCCCTTAAAATACTTAACTGATAAATCCCCTGACCCCCTAACCCATTTAACCTCCTAAACCCTAAACATATAACCCATAACCCCTTAAATCTGATTTCCCAACCCCTAACCCATTTAACCCACTATAAACCTAAACCCCTAACCCATTTAACCCCCTAAACCCTTAACCCCTAACCTCTTAAACCCTAATTCCCAACCCCTAAAACCCTAACCCATTTAACCCCCTAAACCCTAAACCTCTAAAGCCTTAAACCCCTAAAACACTAACACCTAAACCCCTAACCCCTTAACCCCTTAACCCCTAAACCTGTAACACTTAACCCATAACCCATTCACCCCTCACCCCTAACCCCTAAAATCCTTAACTACTAAATCCCTTAACCCCTTAACCCCTATGCCCCTAATCCTTAATCCCTTCACCACTAACTCATTATTCACATAACCCTTAACTGCACTTAAATCCCCTAACCCCTAAGCCCCCAATCCCTAATCCCTTAACTATTACCTCATTATTCCCCTAACCCCTAAATGTGCCTAAGTCACCTAACCCCTAACCCCACAATCCTTACCCCCTTAAGAACTAACTCGTTATTCCGCTAACCCCAATCCCTAATCCCTTAACCACTAACTCATTATTTTGCTAACCCCTAAATGCGCCTAAATCCCCTAACCCCTAAGCCCTCAATCCCTAACCCCTTAACTAATAACTCATTATTCCCCTAACCCCTAAACCCTAAACCTCTTACCCCTAATCCCCTATTCCCCTAACCCCTAAGGTTCTAATCCCTAATCCCTTAAACACTAACTCATTATTCCCCTAACCCTTATAACAATCCTTAAAACCCATTGTGATTAGCCATTCCAAACGAGAGAATTTATAGTTAGGACCTGCGATTGGGTTAATCCCCCCTTGTTGGCAAGGTGGAATTTTTTCCATGCCAACAACCCTATAGTCCTTAATCCCTCTAACATATAACCTATATTATTGATCATTCATATGAACTTTAATCCTAAGCCCTAATTCCTCTAAAACTTATAAGACCCAATCGTTATAACCCCTGGCATACTTAATACCTAATGATTACGACCCTTATCCTCTTAAAGAATTTACCTCTCTAACATCTAATACACATAATCATTGACACGTGACTTCTATACTCCTTAACACATATAAACCATAACCATAATACTACAGCCATTATATATCTTAACATTTTATCATCTAAAACCCTAAACTTTATAACCTTTCATCCCTATCTCTTTTTAAATCCTAAAACCCCTAATATAACCTTATAACCCATATTTCAAATAATCCCTAATATTTACAACCCTAGTCCTTATAATCCTTGCATTAAAACCCCTAACCTTATAATCCATATTTCCAACATTGCTTAGCCTTCACAGCCCTTAGTCCTTATAATCCTTGCGTTATAACACCAAGACCTTATCCTTGTAACTACACCAATCACTTAATGACTATAAGCACCTTATCTTAAGTACATTGTACAAAATTTGTCACCACTTTAATAAGAATTATCTTATACCAAGTTGAACATTGACATTGTCATGATCCTACAATTCCCCTAGTCATACTTTATTGGTGATCATTGTAGTACCATGAGTTTATTAAACCACGGATGAGATGACCATGTAGGGAACTCAACATTGGTGTAGGATTATCCATTGTTGTAGTAGGTGTTCGAACTTGGTCGCTAGTGCAAAACTGATTGTATGGTGACAGAAAACTAATGCAATTGCGTCGGAGTATCTATCAATATGCCATGGCATGCACAATGCCTAATTAAGTAAACACATATGTGCATAATAAAGATCTCAATCATAGCTACAATCTCAATCATAGCTACATTTTTATTAAACACCCATGTTCACTTTGTGAATATGGAGGTTAGAGGTGATATCATAGAGAAATTTAATACATCAGTAAACTTCCCTATAGTGGGAAAAAATTGACGACACAGATAGTCATAGTTCTCATTCATCCAAAACCACAATGAAATTTTGACAGTACAGATTGACATAGAACTCAGAAAAACTTGTAAAAGCATTGTTCCACTATGAATGAGCTTTGGATCATAGTAGAACTTTTCTCGTGCATACAATTTCTACTGAATTATTACCAAAATATTAGCTTATTTTGTGACACTAGATAAAATTTAAATAACTATCTATTCTTCTAGAAAACTTGTTCCTAATTGTTGATATATGATGATAGAAAGAGCTAAAATTCTTATTGATCTAGAACTTCACCTTTTTTTACTATTTAAGTTGATTATGAACTAAAAAAAACCTTTAAAATATATTGTTTCACCATGAATAAGCCATGAATTGTAGTAGACTCTACTTGTATCTAAATTTTCTACCAAATTCTTACCATCTTTATAAGTGGAAAGAAAATATATATACTTCAAAAGCATAAGTTATTTTAATAACTAACCTTTGAATAACCACATGAAGTTAATAAGCACTTCATTCTCATGATTCATCTTGATATTAGTGTTTTAAAATATTAACTTAATCTAAATTTCTTGATACATATTGACTTAGTCTAAATTAATCACTAAAATAATACAAAACAAAAAACTATTGATCAAGCGTACTTGGCCACTCATACTTAGTAGGCCCCTAAAAATATGAATTTTCACCCATATGATGATATCCAATTTGTTATATACACATTATACCACCTCAAGAGAACATCTTCTATCAGAGTCAAATATATCATCAATTACTTGCCACCCAACAATCTCCTTCAACTGAAAGAAACCCCCCTCCAAAGTGGTAAAAAGGTTATCAATATCCGTAAGAAGTATTTTTATGCATACTCCTACCCCCAAATTTCACTTTTTAAGAAATGATCATTTCATCCCCACAGTCAAATCACGATTCTATTGTATTCACATGTGGTCGGGTTATGCCCGTCAGCTGATGCTAATTGGATTCCCCTGTTACTTGATGGAATTGCTACTGGTTATTGGGTGCATTCAATTTCCTTCCCCTAGCCAGTCAATCCTGCAACAATTTGAAAGATTTATTCACACACACTCGGAAGATGGGTTCGATGGATACATAGTGTATATTCCGTCATGAATGGATTTGAAGTTTTGCAATTTTTAGGGGACTCTTTTGAGCATATAAGCAAAAAATCATCTATATATACATTTCATCGAAACCATTTCCGAGTTCTGATTCTCAAAAGGGTGAATGGTATGCGAAACTGTAGTGAAATCTAAGGTGGGAAATGAAGAAAATAACATATGGGGTTTCTATATTTGGGTCCCTTGACTAGCCAACAATGCTTATTGCCTCTATGATGGGAGAGGACTTCAGTTCCCAGTCCTTCTCTCAGCTTCTCGCAGGACCGCAAATCGAAAACCCACAGGACCAAGAAACAAATCTGAAGCCCTTATCACCTGCGGGCTTTAATGGCAGCAACAACAGCATCAGGAGTGGTAAGGAGAATGATCCTCTTAGTATTTTAGGTTGTTTTTCAGCTGGATTGGTGTTGATGAGCAGTTTTGGGAAGGTCCATAAACCACCTACGAGGACTGGTGGTGGTAGTTTTTCAGAGATATTGGCTGCCCGAGGGGGATTCAATGCATCGAGATTGAATACAACTCGTTTAATTTCTTTCCATATTTTTCTTCACTTAGTGGGGTGAGATCTCCTTATTTGACCATCCCCCTAGTTTCATCCCTACTATCTTATTGGATTCCCTTGTTCTGCTCTCTAACTCTCAGGTATGAAAAAATCAGGTTTCGTGATGTTTTTTGAATACTCATAATGATTACCAAATTTTAGAATACTCATATACAACATGATATATGAAGGTAGGAAGAGAATTATCTTTGGTTTTGTTTTGGATTTTGGCAAGAGTTGATATAGTCTAGAATACTCATATACGAAATGATATATGCAAGTAGGAAGAGAATTCGCTTAGGTTTGGTTTTGGATTTTGGGAAGAGTCGATATGGACAACTTTTAGTTCAGAAGGTGTTTAAAAGGAATACCATTACCTCTTTTTAGTCCCACATGGGGTCAATGCATAATAGGGGAAATTTTGAGAGAAACTCTCTTCAGTCCACTTTTACAGAATTATTTGTTGTGTTCAATTTTATTTGGCAGATGGAGGTGGTAGAGTGTATTGAGTAGAAACGTTTTTATTGCTTTTTCATATCAGCTTTGCTTTATTTTCATACAAATCCTTTGAATTGAATACATCTGAAATAGGAGAATTGTCACCTGTTATTAGTTTTCTCGTGAGTTTAGTGGGTTATAAATCCTTTCGTCAGGGTTCTATTTTCGTTGTTGTTGGCACATTGGAATGGCATGGATTATAAAGAGATGAGGTTTCATGCAATATTTGGCTGATTTTGACTTTTACCTATCAGGCCTAACACTCAAGTTATATGGGGGTAATATGATCTATGCAATAATGGCATGGATTGCAAAGTTATGAGGTCAGGTGAGGTGCAAGTCCCATGTGATTTCAATGGAGTGGTTGCCTATCACAATTGGAACCTTAAGCGATAGAAAATTCAATTTACGCACTGTAGATGCTCGAGACACGTTTCTTGAAGCACTTCAAACTAAAAGGAAGAAATAAGGTGGTTTAGTTGACCAGGGGTGCTTGCAACTTATAAAAATAATAAAAGTAAGATTGGTTCCTGGCTCATTTTTTGTCATGGATGAAGTTGATAGGATTTCTTGTGGCTTGAAGATATAATAATTTTAGTTAAAGGAAAACTCACCTTAATTTAGTTTTCTTTTTTAATACATTCTAGTAATTTTTATGTTTTTGAGAAATTATGTCTTGTATTCCAAAAAAATAACATGTTCAAGGAAAAGAAAATATTCCGAAGAGAGGATAGAAATATGCAATCAAGTCATTTCAACTACCGATGTAGCGATCAAATTAGAATAAGTGATAAAATCAACCTTCATCTCATCCTTTATCAATAAAAAGTATTAAAGATATACCTCTTCCCGCCACTATTCAAGAAAGAAAGGGATAGATCTGACATTATTCTTGAAGATTTACTTACAACCCATTTTTCCAAAGAATGTATAGGGCCAGAAATTTACTGTAATTCCTACTAATTTTACTCCCCAAAACGAGATGCATGAGAAATAATTTTGCCTTTAAAAATAGAGGGAATTTGGAACTAAATATGGTGCCAACATTCCCATATAAATTTTCATTCCCACATAAAATTCTAAAGTGTTTTCTTCCTACACAATTTTCTCATCCATGTAGCCACTCTTGGAAAGCACAGTCTTTCATAGGAGCCCCTGAAATAGAAAACTAGGCTAAAACTCAAAGTTTAAAGGAGATTCTAAATTAGGAGCCACTTTCAATCCAATATTTTATAGGACTAAAAGAGGCCTATCCTAGGGTTCGAAGTTAATTCCAAAGGTGTCCTTCTGTGAAGAAAGTTATAAAATTTCTTGGTATAATAGAGATGCACATGCTTATTAAAGACCAACCCCAATATCTACAAATAGATATTTGCATTTTGGTATTGTTCTGTATTTCTCTTTTGGAGGAATGAGATTCTCGATCTCGAAAAGAGCTAGTCTCTCAAAGGCTAGAAGGCTCTTTTTCCAAGTAGGCAATGTTTGCTATCCATGATTTAGATATTTTTGCACAAGAAAATTCCTTTTCTACTAAGCCTTAAAATGTGGGGGTTGGTTTCCATGTATCTCTGTTGGAATTCATTTTTTTGTTTTGTTTAATTTCTTGGAGCTTTTGAAATGGAAGAAAACAACTCACTAGATCAGAAGTGTTGCAAATATATCTATTTTGTTGTGATATTTACTAGCTTTTTATATTGGCGAATTTTCCAATATTTTATGTTTTATGTTTGTTGATATATTACAATAATTTATGATATTTTCTCTGATATTTTTGATAAAATTCTTTCCAAACTCTTGGAAATATATTCCTCAAAACTATATTTTTCTCCGGGTTGATGTACTTACTTTTTGTTAAAAATCCAAGAGGAGCCTACCTAGACTTAGTTGAATGGTAGAGTTTACTCTAGCTTGTATAATTAATTTCACGTTGGAATTTTTGCAGTCCATTTTGAGATCAGATTGACAGTCTAGTCTAGACCAGAGTCATATCATGGATTATTTTCCTTGGCCTTCGATTCTAGGTGGAAGTCTGTTCATGTTTCCTGGAGGATCAACTACCTAAGTCATATTAGCCCTAGGTACCTCCTACACAGTTCATTAGGTAATGAAATGGATCCTTTTTGAGTTCTTGGCTCCATGGTGGATAATTGTTCCTCGTCTTCTATGATTCATCTTATCTTACAAATTGCTAGATGCTCCTTATACTATGTTTTATTTCTGATGCTATATTTTTCTTTATGCTTTTATTGTACCTCGGTGCATACTTACAGATTGATATGATTACATTTGATACTGAGATCAAAAAACAAATTTTTACTTGTTTTAGGGAGATTGATTTGGTTTTTTTCATAGATTTTACTCTAGATTGTTTACGTAACTCCCCCACCTTAGTTCATATTAATTTTGAGTTATAGACTTCAGCCTTCTCAATATAGTGTCTATGCTACTAACTCTGCAGAAAACCATTACATCTCAATTACAGTATCAGCTTAACTCAGACTCAACATACTTACACTAGACTACGGAGAAACTCATCTCCATTTAGATTGATTCATGGAATTAAATTTATTTTACTTGGCGAGAACCCACTTAAACTCAGTTTTAGTCATGGATAGTTGGCTTTACCTGGTTAAAAGAATTTTTTTGATCATATTAAATCCATATCAGTTTATTTTACTAGCCACATGTAGGAGTAGGGGCTTGATTCCTCTCTCATTATTTACTATAGGTATATTTCTTGTAACCTGATGCATTTTGATGCCGGGAGAAAACAAGCTTGTACATACCCATTACTTGGGGAAGCTTAGTTGAGTAGAAGTTATTTTCTTCCTTGCCATCTATTATTCAAGAAAGCTTAGTTGAGTAAAAGTGATTTTCTTCCTTGCCATCCTATCCTTGATGTACTCTACAAAAATGGTTACAACAATATAAATTCCCTATCACTTTGTGGATGTTTCCAATTTAATATGATTCTTTCTATCCGAAAGCTACATTGGTGTGAATTTGTTTCTCTCACCTTATAAAGATTTGTAACTCATGATTTACTTTTCTCTCATCATTATTTATTAATTTCTTATGAAGTATTGTTTTGTCTCTCTTTTTTGATGACATGAAACAGTATGATGTAGGCAGAGAAATCTCTAACAATAGGTTCATTCCCTCTCCCACCTTTTCTGGATGAAATTTCTTTATCTCCTTCACTAAATTATGGTTCATATGGTTTAAAGGAGAAGAGTTATACGGATGGCACCTCATCATCATTTATTTTCAAACCTCATGTGAAATATGGCCCTTCCTCTTGCCTGTCACCTATAGGAGACATGTTAACCCCCTTATTCCTGCTTATTTAAGTATTTTTTGTTGTTGTTTTCTATTGAATTCACATAGTGAAAAAATATACAAGATAAGATGCATTGTTTGCACTCTGATCTTTCATCAGATGTAAGGTTTTCACTGTAATTTTACAAACAATAGACACTATGATGTAACTTGTAATAATCAATAGTATGTATGGGGACAAGTAGCTAAGACAGTTCATCATACTATGCATGTATGTTTTCTAATGTCAACTAAATTCATTAAAAGTATAATTTTATCCATGGTCCAAACTCTAAAGAATCATAGCGGACATTATCGAGACAGATTGTCTTCTAGAAATTTGTATTCTTCTTTACTTTGGAATTGAAGCATTTATTATGTACCATTTTGTGCATGTCGTTGGCCGAAAATAAGGTATTTATGAAATATTATAAGAAAAATAGAATAAATAAATGCCATCCTTTTGTCTCATGCAAGAGGGTGAAATATTATCCTCATGGAATAGAACATTAGTGAAGTGACAACCCCCTTAAATATTTTTTTAGAGAAGTAGATCACAAGGAGTGGTTGTCCTCCTATTCCTTTTACAATTCTTGAAGCTATTCTTAAGAGAAAAGAATGAGCTTGATCCTGTTTGTTATACAATTCTTGAAGTTGTGCTTAAGATTACAATAGGATTTCAACATTATAATTTAACTTTGGGTCTGGTTTTAGTTGGTGAATAATCATTTATAGCATTATAAGTTAATTTTATTTTGTGTACCCTGTCAAGGCTACTTTTGGCTCTAGTCAAAAGAAAGTTGTAGGTGGATTCCAGGTTTAGATGGAGTCTCAAGATTGGCCTCAATTTGATTCTCAGTTTTATAGTCAGTCCAATTCATAAGGACAAGCTCAAACGTACACCCAAATTCAAACTAGGGGCCATGATCAATGTCATACTCAAGCTCAAACTCGGACCACTTATAACTTAAAAGTCATGCGGGTTTCAAATGTGGCTTAATCGGCAAGACAAGATCACACTTACACATTAAGAATAAAATTGAAATAATGCCTAAATCAAATTGGTAGTTTAAGAGTCAAAATACTATGACTTATGCAATCACAAAAGGAAAGAGTAAGAAGAGATGATGAGGATCACCATCGAAGACCAGTAGAGATTAATGTTGGGTCCTATGTCTTGTCCTTGATATTCCTATGTGTTAGAATGTCCCAAGTAAGGACTCTGTTGTTAAGGACCACCCAATTGAATCCGAAAGCTACATTGGTGTGAATTTGTTTCTCTCACCTTATAAAGATTTGTAACTCGTGATTTAATTTTCTCTCATCATTATTTATTAAGTTCTTATTAAGTATTTTTTTGTCTCTCTTTTTTGATGACGTGAATCAGTATGATGCAGGTAGAGAAATCTCTAAAAATAGGATCATTCCCTCTCCCGCCTTTTCTGGATGAAATTCCTTTATCTCCTTCACTAAATTATGGTTCTGATGGTTTAAAGGAGAAGAGTTATGTGGATGGCACCTCGTCATCATTTATTTTCAAACCTCATGTGAAATATGGCCATTCCTCTTTCCTGTCACCTCTAGGCGGCATGGTAACCCCCTTATTCCTGCTTATTTAAGTATTTTTTGTTGTTGTTTTCTATTGAATTCACATAGTGAAAAAAGCTACAAGATAAGATGCATTTTTTTCACTCTGATCTTTCATTAGATGCATGGTTTTCACTATAATTTTACAAACAATAGGCACTATGATGTAACTTGTAATAATCAATAGTATGTATGGGGACAAGTAGCTGAGACAGTTCATCATACTGTGCATGTATATTTTCTAATGTTAAGTAAATTCATTAAAAGTATAATTTTATCCATGGTCCAGACTCTAAAGAATCAGAGCGGACATTATCGAGACAGATTGTCTTCTAGAAATTTGTATTCTTCTTTACTTTGGAATTGAAGAATTTATTATGTACCATTTTGTGCATGTCGTTGGCTGAAAATTAGGTATTTGTGAAATATTATAAGAAAAATAAAATAAATAAATGCCATCCTTTTGTCTCATGCAAGAGGGTGAAATATTATCCTCATGGAATAGAACATTAGTGAAGTGACAACCCCCTTAAATATTTTTTTACAGTAGTAGATCACAAGGAGTGGCTGTCTTCCTATTCCTTTTACAATTCTTGAAGCTATTCTTAAGAGAAAAGAATGAGCTTGATCCTGTTTGTTATACAATTCTTCAAGTTGTGCTTAAGATTACAACAAGATTTCAGCATTATAATTTAACTTTGGGTCTAGTTTTAGTTGGTGAATAATCATTTATAGAATTATAAGTTAATTTTATTTTGTGTACCCTGTCAAGGCTACTTTTGGCTCTAGTCAAAAGAAAGTTGTAGGTGGATTCCAGGTTCAGATGGAGTCTCAAGATAGGCCTCAATTTGATTCTGGCGATAGTCGTACCCAATTCATAAAAAGCAAAGCAAATGCACAACTGCAATTCAAATAGCTATGATCAATGTCATAGTCAGCTTCCTAAACTCATTCACTTATTACTTATAACTTAAAAGTCATGCGGGTTTCAGATGTGGCTTAATCGGCAAGACAGGATCACACTTACACATTAAGAATAAAATTAGAAGAATGCCTAAATCAAATTGGTAGTTGAAGAGTCAGAATACTATGACCTATGCAATCAGAAAAGGAAAGAGTAAGAAGAGATGATGAGGATCATCATCGAAGACCAGTGGAGAGTACAAATGTCGGGTCCTATGTCTGGTCCTTGATATTCCTATGTGTTAGAATGTCCCAAGTAAGGACTCTGTTGTTAAGGACCAGCCAATTGAATCATTTCAGTTTCATAAGGATATCTCAATGCCAGGTTTTTTGAAACTGGAAGATGGGGTTTTACTAATAGGACGCTAGAGGGAATCAATAATACCACTCCTGACCATTCCAGGTCAGACGGCTGCATTATCATTGGATAATAGAGATTAAACAATAAAATTGAACATATTCGAATTGACACCACATATCCAATTTCAGTATCTATTGACCTATGAACCTAAATAATTCTATATATATATATATATATATATATATATTTTTTTTATTAATAAGAAATATTTTTTCATAACAATAAAAATTATATATATCTATATATTTCTTTTCGTTTTGGTTATCATTTTTTTAAAATTTATGACTATTTCATAAATGTTATAAATTGGTAGGTTGTAATATATTTCATAAAATATCTAACTCATTTCGATTAAAAATTCAACGGTTTACCAAATTATTCTACTTAGAGAAGATCATTCCATTGCAATATGTGCCCTAAAACATGATCTCATTTAGCTTAAAAATAGAATTGTTTAACAAATCATTCTAGCCAAAATCGAATTGTTTAACACATCATTCTAGCCAAATTCTTTTAATTAGATATATAAAATTACTAATAAATGCTATTTAATATCTATTAATTTAATTAATATTTATTTTACTATAAAAAATTTGTAAAATGAATTTATATTTTTTTGGATAATTAAATAAATAATAAATAATAATAAGTCTTTAATATTTATTATATAACGGTGAAAATTCAAATTTATTATTCTATAAAAAAATGTTTTTTTAATAAAAATTCCAATTTCCAATTTTATAATCAACTTATATGTATTAACTTTGAATCTACTAAGTCAAGGGAGGGATTAAATCTCTTGGCAGTGTAAAAGAGGTTTGCATTTCAAGAGATTTAATTTTTCTAGGTACTTGGATCTACCAAACCTAGAGAGAGATTAAATCTCTTTGCAATCTAAAAGAGATTTGGATATCAAGAGATTTAATCCCTCAAGGTACTTGGTAAATTCAGAGTTAAGATGGATTTAGGTTGGTAGCTTGATCCTTTTAAGTAAGTTACATTCCACATGAATACCATAGATTCACAATACAATCAAACATTTTTATTTTTATTGTTATTTTATCTCATTTTTTTTGTATTTTTACTGTTATTTTAATTTTATAGGGTTATTTTTATTTTATTTAAACTTGAACAAGTTAAAATGTTCACATTACATTACATTAAATTTTGTATGTAATTATTTTTTTCAATTTTACATTATTTTTATTTTTATTTTTATTTTTATTACATTACATTACATTATACTTCTACCCACATAAACACAATAATATTAAAAAAAATCCCTTGGTTATTACCATCTATTTACATATGAAGAAGAACTACATTTGAAAAATAAATACCACGTTAAATAATATTTCCCTGACACAAGCACACATTCTTACCTAAAAAAAACCATTAAAACTATCCATATTTGAAAGTATACTAGCACATTAACCATGTGCAACTATTTAAAAGAAACTAACATCTCAATTATTTTTCTTTGTGCATTATTTAAAAAAAAAAAAAAAACTAACAAAATTGTGCATGAAAATATCTAATATTTCCCAGAGAAACTAACTTATTATATATTATTTTCTCAAAAAAATCTATTCCATGTTGTGTATGCATTTGCATATTCCCTTCCAAAATAAATTTATGACAATCGACTATTCTTTGCATGCATATAAATGCATACTCTTGTTCTAAAAGTAACAACCATAATACATAATCTTCGAGGAAATCTATCACCATAAACACATATTCCTCTTCAAGGAATTTATTACCAAAAAAACGTGTTCTTATCAAATAATACCCCAAGAACTATCTATTCTTGCATTCTATAGAGATTATTTCCCAAAGATTGTTAACATAATAATTATCTTTTTATTCATGAAAATACAAATTTATTCTTGTATTCTATAGAGATTATTTCAAAAAGAATATTAACATAATAATTATCCTTTTATACATGCCAATACAAATTGATTGCAATATTTTAGGAACAATTACATGGGTAATCTATGTTTTATATCCACTCAACATCATGGGTTGTTTTGAAGAGATTAATCTAATTATTTTATTTTATTTTTTTCACAACCCATGAGAGCCTATCAAGTGTTACTCTCGTTAATTTATCTTTGAAGCCATGAAAGTATTTCAAAGAATTAATCTAATGAAATGAAATAAAATAATATTTCTTTTACCACTCAATTTTCCTTTGAAGAATGGCATGGATATTTAAATGTAAGGTCTGCTCTTTTCCTTACTCCTTGTCTCCACTAGTTTGAGATTTTTGGAGTCGTTGACATTCACGAAAAAAATATGGCATCATCCATGATGAATTATTTCTGAAATCGATAACCCTTTCCACAATCGCAATGCCTTCGACAGAATTTGAGAGAATAAGAGGTAGCTCTTCAATACCATCAAGTGGAAATATTGATACTTGGATATTTTCTTCAGGATATGGCAGTTTATGGCTCAATGCATTATGACTCCTATGAAATACGAATACATTCACAGAATGATGAAATTTTTTTGTGGAATCTTGTCAAGTAGGTTGACTGTTGAAGAAAGACGAAACCATATATTAACAAGACTCTCATCAGTCTTTCTATGCACAATGACTACAAAATTTGAAATTCCAGAGAGCACTAGAAGATCCTTAACCAAAAACCCAACACCTTGGGATTTGAATACCAATGAATTGAGTGACTCAATGGGAAAAGGTATGTTAGCATTTTTTGTGGTTATCCTTGTGGTCATACCTCTCCTTTCCTTGGTTAAAATTAGTCATGCATTCCAAACACTTACCGGTCATTCCCCTCCACGTGAATCATTCCTCAATATTTTTTCATGAGAATACAAGGTATTTTATACTATTCTTTTCTTCACTGAATCTTGGCAGCAACCGATCGAGAGCTTATCCATGGCATCTGAATTTTACAAATACCAGCCTAGATCCATCTAACTTTGGATCTATCATGCGCCGAGAGGGATCAAATATGTGGAGGTGCAAACCTATTTTTTGAGTACAAAACTTGAGGAAAGGTTTGCACCTCGAGAGATTTTATCCCTCTCGGCGCATGATAGATCCAGAGTTAGATGGATCTAGGTTGGTTCCAGTCAGAGGCATCAACGTCACATTTTTCAGATTAGTAAAATTTTTGTATATTTTTGAGATGTAAGATGGATCTAGGCTGGTTTCAGTCGTGTGCTGCCAAGGAAAATCTATCACAGATATGATTGATTTTATCAGTAATATGTAAATATATCAAATATTAATATAATCATTTTAAATATGCTAAATATTTCTGAGATTAAATTGGTCATTTTAATTTTAAATTTTTTTAGTTACCCCAGTTGTTGAGATGATAATTATTGTTAATAACTATAATGATGAAAAGTGATGAAATATTTTTTTTAAATGCAAAGTGACAATAATAGTGTTGAAAGATAGAAAATGTGAATAACAAGAACGTACTCATGTTACAATCAATCTCAAACTATTTTCTTCTAATATTCTTTTTCCTCCCTTGTTAGTTTTGTTATCTTTTCATATCGATTATATGAAAAATAAAATTTAAATTGTAAACCATTTAAATCTTTAGCTCGATCTGTTGTAGTAGGCATGATACCTTGTCTCTCTTGCTCTCCAATATTGATAGCTTAAATTACTATAACACAAAAAGCAATCTACATTTCTAATAACTTTTTGTGCCTACAATAAAATCAATGCATATTGTTAATCCAATCACTTTAATATTAATGTACCGTCATAATTCCAATTAAATCAAATCATAAATCAACATATACATTGAAATCAATGCATTTAATGCAAATAATCAAAGAAGATTAGAAAATAACTTCTACATTGAAATCAATGCACCTAATGCAATCAATCAAATAAGATTAGAAACCAACATCTACACTGAAATCCATGCATTTACTCAAAGCAATCAAATAGGATTAGAAATCACCATCTACACTGAAATCAATCCATTTAGTGCAAACAATCAAATAGTATTAGGAATAATCTACATTGAAATCAATGCATCTAGTGCAAGAAATCAAATATAATTATAAATCGATGTCTAAATTGAAACCAACACATCTAGTGCAAGAAATCAAATAGTATTAGGAATCATCACCTACACTGAAATCAATGCATCTAGTGCAAGTAATCATATATCATTAGAAATAAATATCTACACTAAAATCGATGCATCTAGTGCAAATAATCAAATAGGATTATAAATCACCATCTCCACTTAAATCAATCCATCTGGTGCAAAAAATATTCTTCCCTCTCTCCACCCTCCATCCATATCTATATCCCCATCCATCTCTTTTTTTTTTGTCTCTATCTCACCCCGCTAAACACACACGCTCTCGCACTCCATATATATCATTCTGTTTGTCGATCACCCTCTCTCCCATCTCTCTCTTCTTCCCTCTCTTCCCCTTCTCTCCCTCTCCCCCGCTAATATCTCTCTTTCCTCCTTTTGTCTCTCTCTCTCTCTCTCTCCATCTTCCTTATCACTCACTCTCTCTCTCTAGGAACCAACATCTACACTGAAATCTATGCATTTACTCAAAGAAATCAAATAGGATTAGAAATTGCCATCTACACTGAAATCAATGCATTTAGTGCAAACAATCAAATAGGATTAGAAATCATATACATTGAAATTAAGTGATCTAGTGCAAGTAATAAAATATATTTATAAATCGACATCTAAATGGAAATCAACACATTCAGTGCAAGCAATCAAATTGTATTAGAAATCACCACCTACGCTGAAATCAATGCATCTATTGCAAGTAATCAAATATCATTAGAAATAAATATCTACACTAAAATCGATGCATCTAGTTCAAATAATCAAAGAGGATTAGAAATCACCATATTCACTTATATCAATCCATCTAGTGCGAGAAATATTCCTCCCTCTCTCCACCCTCCATCCATATCTATATCCCCCTCCATCTATTATTTTTTGTCTCTCTATCTCACCCCCCTAAACACACGTGCTCTCGTACTCCATATATATCAATCTCTTTTTCAATCACCCCCTCTCCCTATCTCTCTCTTCTTCCCTCTCTTCATCTTCCATCTATATCTCTATCTTCTCCTTCTCTCCCTCTCCCCAATTAATATCTCTCTTTCCTCCTTTTGTATTCTCTCCCTCTCTCTCCATCTTCCTTATCACACACTCTCTCTCTCTAGAAACCAACATCTACACTAAAATCAATGCATTTACTCAAATAAATCAAATAGGATTAGAAATCGCCATCTACACTGAAATCAATGCATTTAGTACAAACAATCAAATAGCACTAGAAATCATCTACATTGAAACCAATTCATCTAGTGCAAGTAATCAAATATAATTATAAATTGACATCTAAATTGAAATCAACAAATTTAGTGCAAGGAATCAAATTGTATTAGAAATCACCACCTACATTGAAATCAATGCATCTAGTGCAAGTAATCAAATATCATTAGAAATAAATATATACACTAAAATTGATGCATATAGTGAAAATAATCAAAAAGGATTATAAATCACCATCTCCACTTATATCAATCCATCTAGTGTGAAAAATATTCTTCCCTCTCTCCACCCTCCATCCATATCTATATCCCCCTCCATCTCTTCTTTTCTTTATCTCTATCTCACCCCCCTAAACACACACACTCTCGCAATCCATATATATCAATCTCTTTGTCAATCCCCTCCTCTCGTCATCTCTCTCTTCTTCCCTCTCTTCACCTTCCATCCATATCTCTATCTTCCCCCTCTCTCCCTCTCCCTCCCTCTTCCTTATCACTCACTCACTCTCTCTCTCTCCACCTTTCTCTCTCTATTTCTTTCTTCTTACCTCTCTCCCCCTACCCCTCCAAGTCCAGCTCTCTTTCCTTCCCTCTCTCCACTCTCTCACATCCTCTCTCTTCCTTCCTCTCTTTCCCTTTCTCTCCCATCTCTCTCTCCCTCTCTCTCTCTCTTCACCCACCAACTATGTTACTATATCCCTCCCTCTCTCCTTATATCTCCTTCTCCCCCCTTATCTCCATCTCTCCTTATTTGCCTCTTTATCTCAGCCCCAAACATACACGCTCTCTCTCTGTCTCTCCCTTGTCACTCCTTCTCTCTCTCCACTTCTCACTCTCTATATTTCTTATTTCCTACATCTCTCCCCCCTCCAACTCCATCTCTCTTATCGATCCCTCTCTCCTCCTCTCTCTCAAGTCCTCTCTCTTGTCCTTCCTATCTCTCTCTCTCCCTTAAATCCCTCTCTCTTCTCTGATCTCTCTCTCTCTCCAATACTCTCTCTTCCCCCATCACTCTCCTCCTCTCTCTCATCCTTCCTCTCTCTCCCTTTCTCTCCCACCTCTCTCTCTCTCTTTTCCCTCCAATCCTCTCTCTTCCCCCATATCTCTCTATCTCTCTCTCTCTCTCTCTCTCTCTTCCCCCATCCCTTTCTTTCTCTCTCTCTTTCCACCCCTCTCTCTCTCCAAATACATTACTATATCCCTCCCCCTCTCCTTCTCACTTCTTCTCTCCCCCCTTATTTCCATACATCTTACTTTGTCTCTTTATCTCACCCCTAAACATACACACTCTCTCTCCATCTCTCCCTTATCACTCTCTCTCTCTATTTCTTCGTATTTATGTAAACTAATGAACATAAATATTCATAAATATAAAGCAGATTATGGACTAAATATGAAAAGAGGTTTTTTCTACTTACCATACCTCTAGTTTATTTATATTTTTATTTATTTAGCATAGCCCTTTTCTTTACTATGGTATTTGGCCCATAGGCTTGTTATATAATTAGTTTTTTATTTATAATCCTATTTGATATATTGTTATTTATTTACCTTACCTCTTTATGCCTCTTTTATATTTATTTATTTACCATACCTCTTTATATCTATTTTATATTTATTTATTTATTTATCATACTTGTTTATACCTATTTTATATTTATTCATTTACCCATGGTATTTGGCCCATGGTATCAATATTAATTTGTCCCATGGTATTCATCCCATAGGCTTCATCTAAACAAAACCTCTTTTTAAAGTTTTTTTAAATATAAAAAGGTTTATGGAATAAATATAAAAAGAATTTTTATTTATTTACCATACATCTAGTTTATATATTTTTTTATTTATTTATCATAGCTCTGGAGTAAGTATAAATTCATTTTACAAATATTTAATTGAAAGAAATATTAAAAGATTTTGGATTTTGATTGTTTGTGTTGAATTAACTCTTTTCCTTTGATTTAGGAAATGGTATTGACTTTAGTAAAGAGTAACGATGTTTAAAATTTTACTTAATTTGAAAATTCAATGTGGTAATTTTTTTTGTTAAAGGTAAATTTATGATCCATTCAAATTCACGTATATAATTTAGTATCCATTAAAATTATATAAATAATACATAATTGTATTAGAAATTGATATATGTTCTAGCGATTTTTTTATTTTTTTATTTTTTTAATTTAAAACTTAAGCCGACATTTTGTATGAGGACGTGACCCACCTAACATCGGAGTCATATTGGGCTGTAGATGCGCCTCTCGGCGCAAAAATTAATAAAATTTCAAGTCAATTTTTGGAAATTGATATTCCAGTTTATAACCATCTCTAGTAAGATACGACCAACTAATCTGTAGGACTCATCCACATGGCTAGATTCCAAATGGAATGAACATGGCCTTCAAAAGATGTGTAGTGTACTTAGTAGTTATTAACCAAATTCAGAAGATGGATAACATAATTAGTAGTTACCATTTTCTCGATTTGAAACGAATTTCCAACCGTTCTTGGCATCCACCGCTCTTTAATTTTGTTTCTTAATTTAAATCTCCTCCTAAATAGGTTATAAATAAATTTAACTTCAAATATCAAATTATTTAGAATTACTTTTATATTTATTATTATATCTTGTAATTCGTAGTGGAAATTGGGATATTACAGTGGCTTATTTATGTGCAATTTCACTTCCTCGCTTATTTATTTATCATGTTGTGGATCCCAAAAACTCTGCATATTTCATCGCTCGTGAGTAAATTAGAATGGTGATGAGATAAGACAAAAATATAATGGTACACCCACTCTCACGACAACATACCCACATATTATAGCGTTCATTCCCTCTCCTCCAAAATAGGTCATTTTATCATAGGCTATATGTATCGATAATGGCTGAATTGTCATTGAAAAGTGTGTGTAATATCCTTCCTTAACTATTCTTCTTGTGTGCATGTACAAACATACATTAGTAAAAAAAAATGGGTTACTTATGTATATATTCCTTGAGAATTATAAAAGGTGGCACAAACACCATATAACATAACCTTTCTTGCCATGGAAAAGGGAAGTATAAATCCCATATCACATATGCAATGTATTTTAAAATTATATTCGTCATCTAACATATAACCAACATAAGTGAAAAACGATTAATGGGAGCCAAGGGGTAGAGTCCCTAATTCTCATATATAAATATCTAGATGGGTCAATGAACCTTATATTATCCTAGGAAGGAGGACAATGATGCATACATGTGTTATAATTTCATGGAAGAAAAATGTCACGAAGGACTAGACGAAGTTAACTTATTATCCAAGGCATGCGTTGAGAATTTTCCCAAAAGTAATAAGGAGTGTTATAATTAACTTGTATATGCTTGAGTTGATTTCTTTACAAATTAAATTGTCCATTATGACTAAACCATGTGGGCGAGAAGGTAAATTTCATTTGTAGCTCAATATTGTAGAAAAATATAGGTGGTTCTATTGATATTACGATCATATGTACCATTTAGATTTAGAATTCAATCAAAAATTTTTGTTTTGTTTTTGTGTGTAAAAGAGCTATGTTACAATTTGTAACAAAATAAGTTTTCAAATAGAAACATAAGTTAAATATTTACGTCGATAGGCGTCTTTTTGTTGGAAGTTGATACTTTAATATTTTTTTAATTAATTTCTTTGAGATGGTGTGAATTGGATGATGCCGGTATATTCTCATTGTTGCCACATCATCAACGAATGGAATTAAAGGTCATAACTTGTTTGCATATCTAAATTATATGTTTAAACAATACTTGAATTAATTTTTTACACAACATGATTAAAAATTTACTGTGCCTATTGTTGATAACCACGTATGCTAATTAGTTAGAAATGAAATTGAAAAAAAAAACTTATAAAAGATGCATTGTAACCTGTATTAATTTTGAAACTTATAACTGCTCAAATTATCAAAAGTATACCACTTGGCAAGCATTTAGAAACTCACATTATCAAAAGTATACGACTTGGCAACTCTATTTTTGAAAACTTACCACTTGGCAAGTGTGCATTTAAAAACTTTTTTCCACTCCATTACCCTAGTGGTTGCATATGCATGCCATTCAAAGGTATGTTTGGTCACAAGTTACAATAAAGAACAAAATATTATTTTATTACATTATTCTTTGTTGTTGATTTTTTATTACTTTATATTACTAAATTATTATTATTGTTATATAAATAATAATAATAAGTTATTATAAATTTCAAATCTATTTTAGTAATATTTTAATCGTGTAAGCATAAAAAAATTCTACAGATGAGTAAATTGTATTTTAACGCAATCCATAATTAATATACATCAATTAATTAACTAAAACATTAACATATTAATAAATTGGAGCATTAAACATTATTAATTAAAATATTAATTAATAGTATTAATTAAATACTTTACAATATGTAATTAAAACTTTTATATAAAAAAAGTTTAATAACATTAAAGATTAATTCAAAAATTGTAAAAAAATATATTAATATTAATTAATAATAAAGTGAAATATTTATTATATTGCCATTATTACATTGACATGCTAATTAAACCATTAATTCATAATTATTATACTTAACTACATTATCCAAATATATCTCAACATGAATATATTGAGATTTGGTTAATAATAATAATAATAATAATAAGATGTTGGAATTGTACTTAAATATTTTTAACTTTAAAATTTTAATTAAAAATTTGGACAATATATTAATTAAAATATTTATTTAAAAGCATTTAATAACATTAATTTCAACATGTTTAAAGAAATGAATTAATACAACATTAATCAATTAAATTATTAAAACAATAATTAACATTAATATTAATTAATCAAAACATCAACACTAATTAATTTTAACTTTAATTAATTAATTTTTAACATTATAATTTTTAAAATAAGTTTTCAAAGAGAAACATAAGTTAAATATTATTTAACCAAGCTTATATATGCATAACCCATAAAATAGAAGGTCAAATATAGATATGAATTCATAAGGAAGTATAAAGAATTCACAAATAAAAATTGAAGGAAATGAAAAACCAAACTAATTGAATGAAAATGATCTATTTGTTTTATTCATAGTAAAAATATGAGTGTAGAATTTTTTTATTTTTTTTTTTTTGTAGTTTAGACTAATCCTAATTATCCACGGGTTTCGAACGGGTGACTTTGCAAACGGAGTGCCTTAACAGTGCAACCCATCACAGTGAAGACAAATTATTAACATACCAAATCAAGAAAGTATAACTGAGATAGTTGATAGTTACAGTGTTTCACTGTTCATAAATAAATAAGTTAAATGTAATTCGTATTTGGGTAACTAGGGCTACTAAAAAGGTGAGTATATAAAGTTCCCACTAGTTATAAGACTACAAAGTTAACCTCCTTGGTCACCATCAGTGAAATTTCTCCGTGTGGTTCAACCTATAGAAAGGAGGGAATGAATTGGTGTCAAAGAACTTTTACTTGAAAAGGAATATTATAATATTTTGTTGAGATCTCTGAATGTTGAGTTCGTGAGCACACATGTAAAATAAATTAAGGAACCTTTCCAATACTTTTATAAAATCTATAAAGAAATAAATATATACAATTTGAAATTATAGGACCCAAGAAGATGAAAATTTCTTGTATCAACCTGTAATTAGACAACCATTTAAGACAAGAGAACATCTTGAAAGTGTTAACCTTTAAATGATAGGAATAAAATAGAAAATGGGGGGTGGGGGTGGTGGTGGGGGTGGGGGTGGGGGTGGAGAGACATGAAACCCTCGTTAATAATAGCCGGGGAAATGAGACACACCATTCTGGCGAGGTTTGTGGTTGTGTTTGAACTTTCATACCCCATAAAAATTATAGTGTCATTACTAATATACATGCCTAGCCAATAGGGTATCCCTTTACGTGATTCCATTCTAGAACCTATAGAGATTTTGTAGATCAGGACCTTTATACAGATAATCTATTGAGAGTATCGATAGACATAAATATGCAGGACCATAGAGACTTAATAAAATATATAAAGAGCTCGAAACAATATGATAGTGTGGGAATAAAGAAATGTAGGAAGGGAAAATCAATTGCTCAATGATACAAACCCTCATATAGCTCTTGTGGCCAAGAATAACAGTTTCTAGTTAGCAATATTTTTTGTTGGTCCAACATACGAAATAATGGGTTGTAAAAGAAGGGAGATAACCCTTAATTCTCAAATAAAATCCATAAATAGAGAAGTGACCAAGAGAAATAATATTACCTCCACAGGAAGTTTTGAGCCATGGCTAGCTTATAGGGACAAATTATATGTGAGCTTTCGTATTTAGTTCCTTCTCTCCAAAAAAATTATGCTAGAAGTTTCTAGACGAGCACCTTGGCCATGCAACTTTAAGTAGAAGGTCAACAAAAGGAAATTAAGGGTTCAATGGAAATAGTAAAATTTATGGCCAAGAAAATGGTGCAAAAAAGGGAAAATTAGATGGATAACAATTGATTATGATAATTATCAGAGTAAAGTCATAAGAAAAAAATAACTCTATGTATTTTCCAGAGGAAAAACCCTTAAACAATGAATAGTTTTGATAAGTCAAGAATCGTGAATCACGTAGATTTCATTTGGAAAATAAGATAGCTAATGCTAAGGAGTAACCCTTCTCATAAACGGGAAAACCATGTATGAAATGTGATATTGTCTATGTTTCTCAAGAGTTTTCAATGGAAACATGTAAGGATACCATGCACACTTACAGTTAGTAAAACTAGCACAATCACATTTATAAATGTGGTTAGTATACATTGATAAGTTTATATCAATCACATGCCTAGCCACATTAGTAAATGTGGTTGAAATGCATAGATAAAAGTTAATATTATAAATTTAATATTCATATTAAAATCCATATTTATAAATATATAACAATAACAATACGAAAATAACTAATATATAAAAAATTATTATTATTATTATATTTTTATTATAATAAATATATAAATAACAATTATATTAGTTATTATTATAATTATATTTTTAATATTATTATATCATATTATTTAATTATTATTAATATGATATTAAATTATTATTATTATTATAAAAATAACTATTTTATCAATTATTTTTAAAATAATAATATTAATAATAATAATGTTTTTCATTTAACAACCAAACAAATTTTTAATGCAAGCAATAAATAAACCTAACCAATCAAGCTTGAACAATAATAAAACCAAATCATTAAAAATATATACCCAAGGGATTAATAAACTCACTGGATTATAATATTATAAACCCAAGGGATAAATAAACCCCAATGAGCAATACTATAAACTAAAGGGAGAAAAAATTATGAACCCATAAGATTAATATTGTAAACCAAATGGATGTATTAACCCAATCAATTATAATCCAAAGCGATTATATTATTAAAAAAGGGATCAATATTATAAACCCGATTGATATACAAAACTAAGGAATTTTAAATGCAAAAAATTATATTTTTCATAAAGAGATAAATATCATAAACCGAGTGGATTATCGTTATAAACCTAAGAGATCAATAAACCAAAGGGATGGATATCATAAACCCAAGACATTAATATTATAACCCAATACATTAGTAACGAAAGGATTAATATTATAAACCCAAGGGATTAAAAACCCGATAGATAAATATTATAAACCCTAGGGATTAATACTATAAACCTAAGAGATTATTATTATAAAAACAAGGAATTAATAAACCCAACATATTAATACTAAAAACCCAAGAGATTAATATTAAAATCCCTAATGATTATAAATCCACAGGAATAATATTAAACCCTACAATTAAAAATAAATCATAGAAACATAAACCCTAAGTTTAATATTATAAGCCACAGGCTTAATACTAAACCATAGGAATATAAACTCTTTGATTAATATTAGAAACCATATTATGAAACCAACTCCAAAAATAGAAGAAAAGAGAGATCAACGCCTAAGAAATAAGCCACTCCGAGGGGGCAACCTTCTTTAGATTAAATAAATGAAAACTTCTTGGATGATACTAATGACAAAAATTCCTTTCTATATATAGGAGCCCATGGGGACACAATATAATCCTAGCCGACCTAACAAAAATAATGTAAGGGCACAATAATACCAATATTTTGGTTACACAGGTACAACAATAATAATAAGGGGGCTAAAATAACAAAAATAAGGGACTACACTAGTAGTATAGGGACCTAACATGCCCCTCTCCTTCAAAAAAGTATTATCCTCAATGCTTTAGTAGCTCTCGACGCTTTTTTATAAAATTATCATCCTCCCATGTAGAATCTTCAGTGGGTAAGTTCTTCCACTTGATGAGATACTCTGAAATTGACCGATTCCGTAGCTGTCGAGTTCTTGTTTTCGTGACTACTTCAAGTTCCAATATGATTTTTCATTCCTCATCAAATTTTGGAAATATTGTTTGAACTGGAAATTTTTTGTCGATAACCTTCTTTAAGCATGAAACATGGAAAACTAGATGCACTTGAGAAGAAGCAGGAAGCTACAATTTGTATGCCATCGTACCAATATTTTGCAACACCTTATAAAAACCATAGTACTTTGGCGATAATTTATTATCCTTTTTAGCTTTCTTGAGGGAAATTTGTTTTTATGGTTGTAGCCGTAAAAATACCTAGTCTACTACATCAAAACATCTCTCACTGCAATGTTGATCTGCCTGCTGTTTCATTCTATTTTTGCCAAATTAGCTTATCCTTTAAGAGTTGGAGAACTTTTTGTTGATACCCAATGTGATCTTCGACTGCTTGAACCTTAGAATTTTCTCTTAAAGATGATCTGATGGATGGTGGAACATATCCATAAAGTGCAATAAATGGGGTCATGTTTGTTACAGTATGGAAGGAATTATTATACCACCGTTCAGCGAGAGGTAAACACTTGTCCCATTGTGTTTTTTTATCAGATACAAAACAACGAATACATGCTTCCAAACATTTGGTCACTATCTCAGTTTTCCCATCGGATCGAGGATTATAAGATGAGCTATGAGCTAGTTGAGTACTAAACAATAAAATAATTCCGTCCAAAAAATTACAGTAAAAATGAGCTCTCTTTCCCCTACCATAATATTTGGCTTTCCATGTAGATTTTAAATTGTTTCCATAAATGTAGTAGCAATTGTACTTGCATTAAATGGATGAGGTAAAGCACAAAAGTGTGCATATTAGGTAAGTCTATCAGCTACCACCATGATGACACTCTTTCCTTTGGAAAGAGGTAAACCTATGATAAATTCCATTGAAATCTCCTCCCAATGTTGAATTGGAATGGATAAAGGTTGTAGAAGATCCAATGTCTTAATTGTCTCAACTTTATTTTGTTAGAAAACCAAACGTTCTGCCACAAAAAATTGCATATCATATTTAAGGCCATCCAAAAAAAAAAAAAATCTTCACCTTCTGGTAGGTTTTTAAAAATCCAGAGTGTCATCCTAAGGGAGGATTTTTCAATTCAAAAAGAATATTTTTTTTTTAGTTGGGAATTCTTACAAATATATAAGCATTATTTTTACCGTAATGAATCATTTTTTGAACTAAAAGTATCATATGTACGAGGATATTGCTGCAACTTTTGAATGAGTGTCCACACTTCTTCTTCATTCTTCCATTCATCCCTTTATGCGTTTATCCAATATGGTTGGATAATAGAAATGGCACAAAGCAATGCTTCCACCTCTTCGTCCTTTCTTGAGAGTGCATCTACAACAACATTTAGCTTCCCTTTTTTCTAGATGATTTCAAATTCATAACCCAACATCTTTGGGATTCATTTTTGCTGCTCTTCTAAGGATATTCTTTGTTCCAAAATGTATTTAAGACTATCATTATTAGTTTTTACCTTGAAGTGTCTTCCCATTAGGTAAGGTCACCATTTCTTTAGTGCATGTAGTGTTCCCAACATTTCCTTCTCATAAATAACTTTCTGTAAATAATTGCTTTTTATTGGATGACTTTCAAAAGTAATGGGTCTTCCTTCTTGCACTAAAACAACACCAATTCCATTTTTGGGAGGCATTATATTCCACAATAAAAAATTTTGTGAAGTATGGCGTAGCTAAGACTGGTGTTAGGCGCATTGCCTCTTTAAGGTGTTAAAATTCCTTAGTTGCTTCAGGTGTCCATGAAAATATATATTTCTTCAATAATGTTGTTAGAGGTGGTGTTATTCTCCCATAATTCCTAACAGACTTGTGATAATATCCTGCAAAACCGAGAAAAATGTATTTATGGTTGTGGGGCCTTTCCATTACATAATGACTTTAATTTTCTTAGTATCTACCTTAACACCATCACGACATACAATATGGCCCATATATTCCACCTCCTATACTCAAAATAAATATTTGGATGCTTTTGCATATAATTGTTTCTCCTCCAATATTTTGAGCACCATGTTAACATGTTGAACATGAGCCTTCCAAGACCTGCTGTAGATTAGTATATCATCAAAAAATACTAAGACAAATTTTCTAAGGAGTGTTTTGAAAATGGAATTCATCAACCCCTGAAATGTATAATATCCATTGGTAAGGCTAAAAGGCATGACCAAAAATTCATAATGAGGCTCATGAGTTTGAACTGTCATTTTCGGAATATATTTAGTCTTCATTCTAATTTGATGATATCCTCAATGAAGATCCAACTTGGTAAAATAAATTTCTCCATGTAATTCATCCAATAATTCATCAATCACAGGAATGGGAAATTTATCTTTAATAGTGACCTTATTGAGCTTCCTATAATTTGGACACATGTGCCATGATCCATCCTTCTTGTGCACAAATACTACTGGAGTAGAGAAAGAACTTTTACTAGGTTGAATACGTTCAATTTCGCTCTTTTGGACATAAGCATATCTGTAAGGCCTGACGTTTGGAGGAACACTTCCTGGAATCAAATGAATAGCATGATCATGGTCACGAATAGGTGGGGGTCTTTTGGGAGTTTCAAACACCTTGGAATGATTGTCCAAAACTTTTTGGAGATCTGGAGAAATAGATGATTTTTATGTTGGAACTTCTAGTGAGCATAGTTGTGCAATTATGACTCGTTTTTATTTCTTTAGAAGATTTTTCATGACATTAGAACTTATTATCTTTCCTGACTTCCCCGTGATAACTCGTAATTGAACTTCCTTTCCTTCCGAAAAAATTTTCAAGAAAAATTCTTGAAAATTGAAAGCTATCGTCCCCAAAGATTTTAAACATTGTACTAGTACAACATCAATACCTCCCATTAGAATGGAAAGCATTGGACTATTCAATACATATTCCCCCATGGTTAGCCTGATATTATGGTATTTTCCAGAGAAATTTATAGTTCCTCCATTTGCAACCATCACTTGACATTCTGGTGCTCGGTATAGGAAGAAATTCAATTCCTTGGCTACCTTACAATGAATATCATGGTGAGTACTACCTGAATCAATCAACATTATTACCTTTTTCTTCTTGGTATGTCCTTCTATCTTAAGAGTTTGAGGAGTGGTAATTTCGGCCAATGCATTGCACAATATGGTCAGACTCATTTCTTCTTTCTTTAGGGTTTGTTCCTGGTGTATATCCTCTTCTTTTGAAGTTTATTGTTCATTTTATTTCTCCTCTTCACAATCTATGTAAAATAACTTCTTGTCAGTGCACTTATGACCTTTATTGTATTTTCTATCAAAATTGTAGCAAATCCCTTTTGCTCTTTTTTCTTGCAATTTTTGGGGTGTTAACCTTGTAGGTTCTGGAGGTCTAGGAGTAGAAACACTTCCACTTTATAGATGTGTGGGGTAGGCTTCCTTGTCGCCATAAATTTACATTCAATTTTTCTTGCCAACCTATATGCCTTCTCCGATGAATCAGGTTCCGAAAGGGGAACCTCATGTTGGATGTTATCCTTTAAATTACCTATGAAGACATAAATCCTGTGTTCCTCTGGAATATTAGTTACCCTTATATTCAATTTTTGGAAGTAATCAATGTGATCCACCAATGAACCCTTTTGTTTTAGATTTATCAATTGGCTAAAGAAGGTGTTGATCTTTGTATCCTCATAATGTGATATCATTTCATCTATAAAAATTGACCAAGTGACAATTTTTTTTATGGGAGCTAAGACATTGATACCATACAAATGTATTTTATTCTAAATATAAATTTCCAATGTGTACCTTTTGTGTTTTTCGCACATTATTGAGATCAAAAAATTGCTCCATCTGTAGTATCCATGTTATGGGATCCTTGATATCAAAATTCATCATATCGATAATTGGAATATGGTCGGTCTTAAATCCAACATTATAGTTTACTAAATCATGATTAACATTTATTTTCTTCTCATCATGAGTTTCCTCTATTATCTTTTTGCCATTATCAATAATTTCTTGTATCAAATTTGTCAAACCTTCTTTCAAACCTTCCATGTCTCCTTTTATATCATTCTTCATGTCTTCCATTTTTTCTTCCATGTATTCCATGTCATTCTTCAAACCATTCATCTTATCTTCCATGCCTTTCTTCAAACCATCCATATTGGCTTCCATTCCTTTCTTCAAAACTTCCATTTCATTTTTTGTTTCTCTTTGCGAGAGTGAAATTAAGTGAAGTTGCTCTTGTAATTTTGATATATCATGTTTCACTTCTTCCTCTTCATGAGTCCTAGTAGATCCTTATGAGGGATTAATGGGTGTTGAATTCCTTTTAGGGGGAATTTTAGTACCGAATACTAATATATATGATTAAATATGCCCTTGGAATCACTTCAAAATGATTTTTCAAACAAGATTTATGCAATTTGAAAAACAAAATACACACCTTTTTCTTGATTTTTAGGAGCTTCATATTGAAACTTATGTATCTCTGTAAGTTCTGATCCTTGATATTTAATATTTGGTCTTGTAATAGACCTACAATTCTTCTTTCCAATGCCATGGGTTTGACCTAATTTGGATTCTTCAAGGCAAATTTATTCCCAATCTCCTTCAATGACCTAATTATGGACTACTTCAGTTGAGTGAACTTGTATGACATGCCATGTGCCATTATTTTCTGCTTCGGCTCTTAAATTGATACACATAAAACTAAATTATGTGAAATTTTGTCCACTTTTTACAAAATTCCAATACGATGCTCAAAGAGAGAGTTATGATGATTTTCCCAAGGTCACCTCTTTGAGATGAAATTCAAGAGCCTGCAACAACCCTAACTTCCATAGATCATATCTCCAAAACTGTTAAAAACCATGTTTTGAAATTTTTACATGGACTTCCTCAGTCTTCGTCGTAAATAGGTTTTTTACTTTAGCATCTAAACCTTCGTAGAAATAAATTTATAGCGAGAATTCCATGATGATCTATTTGAAGTAGCGAAACCCTAGAATCCAAAGATTTGATACCAAATGTTATGCAACTAACTCCAAAAATAGAAGAAAAGAGAGATCAACACCTTATAAATAAGGCACTTCAAGGGGGAAACCTCCTTTACATTAAATAAATGAACTATTCTTGGATGATACAAATGACAAAACCTCCTTTCTATATATAGGAGTCCATGGGGTCACAATATAATCCTAGCCGACCTAACAATAATAATGTAAGGGAACAATAATAACAATATGGGGCTTGCAGGGGTACAAAAGTAACAATAAGGGGGCTACACTAACAATAATAAGAGAATACACTAGTAATATAGGGACCTAACAAATCGTAGGATCAATATTATAAACCTAATGGATTAATAAACCCATTGGATTAATATTAGAAAACAAAGGGATTATAAAACCAAGGGAATAACATTAGACCCTAAGATTAATAGTAAAACTTAAGAATATAAACCCTAAGGTTAATATTCTAAACTTTATGGTTAACAGCATAATCAAAATGGATTAAACTATCAATCCAAGGGCTTAATAAACCAAAGGTATTAATATTATAAACCCATTGGATTATGAACCAAGGGGAATAATGTTAAACCTAAGGGATTAATATTATAAACCCAAGGGATTGATAAAATCAAGGGAATAGTATTAAAAATCTAAGGGATTAATATTATAAACCATGGTTGACCATGGTAGATCATGATTGATTGTGGTTAACCATGGTCGAGCATGATTGACCATAATATTAAGAATAATTTAAACCTAATATTATAATCATAATATTAACCTAAATTTAAGCCTAATATTAATTTTAATATGAAATCCGAAGCTAAAATGCCCTAATATTGTAAACCTAGTATAAAATCGAAGTTTTGTCATGTAATAATGTGACATTGAACACATTCCAATGTAATGTTACATTGCGATGATGATTGTTAGAGTGATTTTTATATAGAGACAATATTTGTCGCATTGTGATGGTGGACCATGCTGTAACATCTCCCACTTTGAATTTTTTTTCTTCTGGTTATAGTAATATTACTCACTTATTATTTTGGTTAGACTATCATTTGTCGCATTTTGATGTACGTCTGTTACTAACAGTTTACTATGTCATTGTTTACTCATTTTTAGTTTATGAAGGTATTTCACGTAGCCACGATGTCAACGACTATTATATTTTAAATTAGGGTTTCCTTCCCTTATACCCTATGGAAGTGATAAGTCTTCCACTTCTCACTTATGAATTCAATATTGATCTAACATTTATCCATTAAACTTTCTCAATTTAACCAGCTTACATATGTTCAATTTAATTGTTTGGCAATAATTATTATATATACCTTTTCGAAATCATAAAGGTATAACCATACCTTTGAACATATATTTTAAATCACATCCAAGGGTATTTGAGCATTTGTATTTAATTTCCCCCCATAGACATTTACTCACTTATGCATCTTGCATTAACATCTACATAATATTTATAACTCACACTTAGGCTTACTAATTCACCTACGTTATTTTCTATAGGTGTGAGTTAATACAATTTAGGAAATCTTCTATCAAAAACATACCCTATATACCATTCATGACATATGTATCTATGTATGAGTTGAGGACAATCATAGTAAATTTAGCAATACTATTTTCAAACTTTTACGTTCTATTTGGAATGAATCTCTTAACGCCTAACCTACCAAAATGGATTTTATCACCGATACCAATGAAATAGAGTCTTACTATTCTCGCTACACAGTAAATGACATACCCACTAAGGTTGAATCAACATTAACCATTTTCATTGACCTCAACTTATATTCCAAATTCCAACCACGAATAATTTCCATGCCAACGTGGAGTTACTGAGCAATTAGGTGTCAACACTATTTTTGATATAAAATAAATCCGATTTGGTTCGATTTTCCAGAGTGGTCATCATAAACACAATTGTCAGAATTTATTAACGTATTCCACCCATCATATTAAGTCGTATTTATCGTATCACCTGGGATATCCAACAACTATACTGAAAGGGTTTGGGATTGATGTGTATTAACTCTTAATGCATTGTATCACATGGGTTTGCGCAGAACTTATGGATCCGCGGGAATGCCCAAACCACTCTCGATTGATGACACCTAGACGGTGTGGATAGACTTCCGATTGCCGTAGTCTAACTAGCCAGAGGAATCGTCCTGAAAATCATGAAAATTCCGATAAGATTTTCAAAAAATCCGGCAGAAATTTTTCTAAATCCATGTTATAACTATCAAAGTTTATTATTTTGGTTGTCCTACAGGTTTTTGATGGTGCTGAATCCATTTCCAATGTCAAAATTAGGATTCAAACACTATTTCTGCAAGATTTAAAAAAAAAAATTGGCCCGGATTCCGGCCAATTTTGACTGTCCGGCCAATTCCTCAGGCTCGTTAGACGACTCCCTTACGATTAGGGTTTAGGGCTTCATCAAAAAACCGCTCTCTAGGGAGGTTCCAGTTCATTATTTATTTTCCTTGCAATGTGTTGACCGCTGCGTGAGACCATTTCCGGCAGTTTGCGTTTCCTCTCTGCGATTTCTTGTGCACTGACTCGAGCAAAGAAATGTTGGGAATACATGGAAATGTTCCAAGGTTAACCATCCAGATGTTCTCTTTTGACTCACAAGAAAGACGGTTCTGCGGTTATTTTTAATTGTATATACCAGCATGTTATTTTGTGTTATACATCCACTCGCACTGCGGTTATTATTCTCAAGTTGTTTGCTAATTAGATTTTCCTCATCGCTATGGACAGAATGACTGGAAAAAAGTTTTCCGGGATTGGTTCTCAACTTAGATAATCCTTCCAGCATTCCGACTTGCCTCTCTGTAGGTGGTTCGAATACTTTTTACTCCGTTTATTTTGGTAAGCAGTGCAATTTCATAGTCTCTTTGCCCTTTCTAGATCTATCACTACTATCGTATTTATAAGTTACAAAATTCCTCATTCACAATTGGTTCTCTGTCGTTTTCTACCCATACCCAAATATTGGAATTCGTTATATCTATGCTGGCTTTCAGAATTATTGTTAAAGATTTTGCTGTCTGGTTACAGTTCGATTTTAAAATTTATTCCCATTCTATGAAATTTCAATATGTCACCACGTAAGGAAAAAAATTATGCTATGTCAACTGAGAGTTAAAATTTCTAATAGCGTTTTCTCTCACACGTTGGTGAGCACCTCGACAGCCTCTTGTCACATGAGGTTATCTCAAGCAATGAACCATTTACTCATGGTAATCTTAGATGCTGTTAGAGTTTATTCACGTTGAAATATCCGCACTCGTAACTTGGAGGTTTTTTAGCATCATTTCAGGGTTCTGAGTATTAATTTTCCGTTTTAATTTTTCTAATATTAAATCTCAACTAGTTTAATAATCCTTTACCTGCATTCTGTGAGTTTTATCTCACTGATAATCAAAACTTCTCTACTATTCATGCATAATTAACCATTTTCATATTTGTCACATCGACCCTCAATATCTTGAGCGATTTTTTATATATGATGTGTGAATACTAATATTTTTTATGATTACAGGAATAACGAAGTTATGCCATTTCATCAAGTAATTTTCCAAATATTTTTGACACTACATTTTATCTCTTTTATATATATATATATATATACAATTTTGTTTCATTTCTTTCATCTTATAATTTGATTTCCAATTCTATTCTTTCAGGTACGAGTACGGGACACTTACTTGGGAAGTTATTTACAACCTATGCCCTTATTTACATAATATTAATAAGGGTTTATTTCTTTCCCAGGTTTGTCGAATGTCTATTGGCATCCTCCTATTCGATATTTGCATAGTTTGTCTTTCATTAGCTTTTTCGAGTCCATCCAGGAATGACATGTTCTCGGTGTAGAATTTATGGTTCTCAACCAAGGCTGTTTAAATGTATAATGCTACAGTTTGACTATTCTGCCGAAATACTAAATAGATTTTATATTTTTCATTTTTCTCATACATACGGTATGACCATATTCTCTTTATGTCAACATAGTTATGATTTACATATCTAAAATTATTTCTATTGAATGTAATTCTTATGTTTTCTGTACTCTAGACTATAGTAGAATAATTTCGATTATATTCCGTATCAAGGAGATTCCTCAAGAATAGTATTACTGAATACTATCTTTTTCTGTACTTAACTTTATATAATTGAGTTACTGTGTGTCTTAGAAATTATTTCTTCTCTGTCAGAGTACTATAAAATTTTAAGCAGAATATATCTATTGTTTTCTGTTTCAAATACACCTTCCAGTTCCACTATATTATAAGGATAAAATCTAGATATATACGCACATGTCCTATCCTGCGTAATAATTCTAGACATGAATTTTATTTTCCTAGATAGAACATAATTTATTTCATACAATATACATTCCTTAATCATGCCTCATTTTCTAGTGATGTTTATTACATAAGATCTCTTACATGTATTGTTCTTTCTTGTTTTAATTTTATGCATATATATTATAGCACAAAATTTTATGAGCTATAATATAATGTTATCTGTTTCTGGTTAAATTTTATTTCAGATTCCAATTTACAACTTACTGACATATATTAGTACAGCTAATTAACTACCCATAAGTTTATGTGAGGTACCTAACCTCAGATCTAGACCCAATACTGGGTTATAGACATTCTGAGAGTTGGTCCTCTAGAGAGTTTGTATGTACAACCATGCGAAATTAACTATTTCTTCTATAGTGAATTTTTTTAAATGTACATGCCACCACAATATATATATATTTAAACCTCCTATAATTTCCATTCCATAGATATAGATTCAGACTCATAATTTCGTATTCAATCTAGCTACTTTACCTTTTCTAGTAATTCATCATAGTATTAAAATGTAATTCCAAATCAATTCAAATTAAATATGCATACCACTTAGGTTAGACTAGATTCCTCCCAACCTTAGAGCTCTTTCTCCATATCTCACCCCCTAGCAGATACCTTTTTCCTCCAGGGATAGACAACCTCTTGTCTATCCAAAATCTGATTATATAAGCTTGGTTTCCCCTCAGCCTATTTCTCTTAACTACATCTAGTTAAATCAGGATGTTCAATTCCTGTGTGCCTAGGCTTTCTCTTTATTTCTTCCATAAAGGTACTTTAAAGCTAGCTTTTCTGCTTTCTAGCTTTATTCCACCTCTTCCCAATAATTTCCTCTTTACTAAAGAAAATTTTTAGATTTTTATCTCCAATCTAAATTTAGTATTTAATTTATTTCTTCCAAGGATTTTTGGAATACTGGGAAAGTATTACAACATTATCCATCCTCATGGATTTGATTTCGAGAGCTCTAACCATAACCTAGTCTTTGAACATTAATTTCTATTTTATTTTATTGATTTATTTTAATAAAATATATCCACAGTCAATGGGGTCCACTTTGACCCTTAGAGTATTTAACAACCTATTTTTTTAAAGAAAAAATTTAGCAACATTACACATGCTTGATTATTGCTAACTATGGTTGACCATGGTTGATTTTCATATTGAGCCAATATTTGTCACAATATGACATTTGACCATGGTTGTCTATAATTGGCCATGATTGACCATGGTTGACCACGATTGATTTTCACGTTGAGACACTATTTGTCACAATGTGATGGTGGACCATGGTTGACCATGATTTACCATTGTCAACCATATTCATTTCCTAAAATCACTCCCTACCTTAGATATGTTAAAAAAAGACTGAAAAAAACCAATTAAGAAAACCTTTAAATATGAAAGGATTAATACTTACCTACCATGGAATCCTTTGCGGTTATCAGCCCATGAAGTGAATAAACCTTTAGAAATCAGCGTAATTTTGAATTCACCACACTTTATCACCATAATTTATGGTAAAAACAACCTACTTTGAAGACAATAGGGTAAAAATTTGTTCAAGGAACGGTATGAGGGAAGTAAGAGAGTATGATGATGAAACCCTCATTTAAATCATAGGTGAAAAATGTTGGACACCTAATACAATAACAGTTATGGCGTGGAAGTTGAACATTCAAAGGAAGTCCAAGATAACTTAGAATATGAATTGAAGAGTCATATCATTGTATTATAAATGTACATCAATGAGAATAGTAAATGAAATTTCATGTTTTATCTTTCATATTGTCTTCTCCATGTGTGGTTAACATGGTATCAAAGCAGGGGAACTCTTTCCCAGGTCAAGTTTAAGCCAATGAATTTTTTGGTGTTTCCCTGTCTATAATTTCTGCCCTTCTCCTAATTAGAACTCCCACATTATAAAGTGTTCTACTATGCTCATTCCTATTTCTTTAATCTATGTCTCTAATATTGTTTTAGAATTGTGGGTCTCTTTAGAAATCTGTGTTTGTACTCCTGTAGGATCACACCTTTGCTACTCTGAGTTATTCCTTCTGGAAGCCTGTCATTGGTCATGTCCTTGAGAAATTTTACTTACCAGTCGTGTCATATGTGGAACATCTATATACATGCTCTACCCTAATGCACGACCTTTCCTACAGTGCAGAGTTTCTAATATTTTCATTATAACACCCATTGTTTTAATTGTTTCTTGTTGACATTTTTCAAGGAGTTCCATAGTTTATCCACAAAATCCATCCTTCATGGTGCCTAAGCCATTCTCATTATTTTTTCACTCTATCTCTAGGTTGTTGTAAAATATTAATGGTGTACATATGTATTAGTTTCTCCATTCCATACAACATTGATACAAACCTATGGGTTATTTATATTCGCCTTCATGCTTGAATTCTAACACAATTTAATTTTTTTCCTATAGTTTATGACTATTATTAGCTCCACTTGAGTTTCAAGATCATTTATATTGCTTTTTTCTTCTTTGATCTGGTCGCAACAAGATCTATTTTTAAAGAGTTTGGTTGTTTGAAAATTTTGTAGGTTTTCATAATAAGAGCATTAAAAGGATCATTTACTTTTGATAGATCAAGGGAAAATGATCTTTTAGGTTTTAAAAGTGGTTTTCCCCTCATCTAGAGAGAGGGAATAAATGGAAAGCAATATCTGTCTCATGCGGTTGTTGCCAGTTTTTTTGCAAATCAATATTATCATTTCTATGTTTCGAAGGCTTTTCAATACCCTTGGAACACCCAAGGATACTCCAGAGCTCAGGGAGCGATTGTGCAACATGCTGCATAACTAGAATCTACCATTTACGCAAATTTATTTGATGTTGAAATCAGAATATGGATCCCATGGTCATTGAAAACCTTGTTCTCTTTGACATTTATTTTGACATGGTATAAGGCTTTTACTTGGTGAACAAAGCATATGAAGGTCATGGCATATATATTTTTTGTTGGTGTTGAAGAATTAAGAATGCGTTGACAATTACAAAGGAGCCATGGTATATATATGTGTTGGGAATATTATATATTTAGTGCATTAGATATTGGTAAGAACCATGGATGAATATTGGTGGGTCCATAACCTTGGTATATATATTTTGTATATTTATTTTTTGCATTGATGTCTTTGGGGGGCATAAATTATAGTATGCTACATGATTTTTTATATATGTGCTTCATGTGGATGGTTGTTTAAATGGTGGGTATGGTGCATTGATGCCTTTAAACAATGGTTTCATGATAATGTACATTGAATGGTACGTGTTGAGTTCTCTTTGAAGGTCGTAGGGTATGTTGGAGAGTGATATCATACAATGATGTTTGATAAATGGTCCTTACAGGTGCATTGATATATTGCAATATTCATGGTATATTAATTGAATTGGTTCATATTTGACGACGACGATGGTGTATAGATTATTTGATTGCAATGGTTGATGCATATCATATTCATGTTGTTTTTTAATCAAGATTCATTGTAGAGTTTGGGTAGCATTATTTAAAAAAAATGTCTAGACTTGATGATGTATTAGATTTTCTGAATATTTTAATACATTCCACTCTTGATGAAATGGTAAAATTCAACAAAATCACTCTCACAGACATTCAAACCTATTTACTAA
Source organism: Pinus albicaulis (assembly GCA_034641835.2). NCBI lineage: Eukaryota > Viridiplantae > Streptophyta > Pinopsida > Pinales > Pinaceae > Pinus > Pinus albicaulis. The sequence continues at coordinate 812,721,170 of CM076570.1, forward strand.
ATGCATAAGAGAAAAATGACTTTTTTTTCAGCTTTAATCGAGTCAACTTCAACATTATGAGTTACAACGGAAAATGAAAAAATATGAACATGTTTTTGTTCAGAATAATCCCATTTTTTAGTCCAAATTTGACTCCATTAAATAACCATAGATTATTGATATCATTGATCCCACTCCAAGATAAGATTTGAATGCAAAGGTAGAAATTCATCCTCTACTTCCCAAGTCAATCATCAAACCTTAGGAAGAGTTTGTCAAAAATAAGAAAAATAATGGTCTTGGATAAGAGAAGGATGTGTCCTTTAATATTCCATACAATTCCAATCCAATCCAATTTTAGATTCCTTATTTTTGTTAGGATGATTCATCTGCACCTGTTTTTTCTCCTCCTCCAAGATAACAGATTGTGATCCAACATTGTGATAGATTTGGCCATGTGAAATATCATTTTTTTTATTTTCACCCATGTAATAATTGTGATGAGCATACTCATTCTTCAAACAGATGCTTCAGAAATAAACCTACCGTAAGAGCAAAGATTGACCTTGGATGGATTAGTTCTTGGAAATGTGATTCAAATGCCAAGAACATATTTCGCTCATATCACAAAATTTGTTCATGTGTATTAAAAAGTCTTGCAATTGAGTTTTCTCTAGATTCTCACCTTGTATCAAACATGGGGGGAAATGGGGGTCATCTACAAGCTTCAAAGATACATCAAGAGAGCCTGAGCTACAAACTAAACCTCGTGCCTTAGCCTATAAGCAGAGATACCCATACCCAAATTCAAAGTTTTAGCCAAAGACACAAAAGTCCCTAGGCATTACTTTGGTTGGAGGCCTTCCTTAAACCACCACAAGTTGTAGACCTCCCTTTTCCATGTTCAATGTCTCCATGTTCAAGGCATTAAGGACATCTTCCTCTACAAGAAGACTTCAACTTATTACCAGATTTAGACGAAATCCAAGAATCAAAATAAGAATTTCTTTGGTTGGTGGCCTTCCTTAAATCATTGCAGGTTGTAGAATTCTGAGTCAAATGTCTCCTTGTTCAAAGAATTAAGAATCAATTCCTCGAGTATAAGACTTCAGCTCATTGCTAGATTCAGAAGAGATCTTGAAACTCCACTAAGTATTCCAATGTTGGTGGTCATCCTTAAACCACCGCCAATTGAGACCTCAAGTTCTTCCACCTTATATCATCATTTTAGAGAGCCCATTCAACTTATTTCTATGATGCATGATTTTAATTCGTAATATAGCTCTCTTCTTGAACTCATATATACCCCTTCAGATTAAGGGGGGAATGTTGGACACCCAATCCTCTAAGATTTATGGTGTTCAAGTTAACTAATAAAAGAAAGTCCAATATACCTTGGAATATGAATCCAAGTGTCATATAATTGTATTATAAATGGAAATTAATGTAAATAATAAATGAAATTTCATGTTTTACCTTTCATATTCTATCTTCTCCATTCGTGTTTAACAAAAAATACCAAAAACAACAATGCCATAGTGAAAAGGGTAGTCTATCCTACCAAAACCTTGAATATATTTCACATCATGAAACTAGCTCACTGATCTATAGTGTCTAGTGTTGACCCTTCACATTATCGATTCAAGGTAATTTATTGTATGAGGAACACATAGACAAGGCCCATGAATCACATTCCCCTTAAATGGTTAATATACGACACATGGGTAAGGTATATCAAGTTTAAAACATGTGGTTTTTGTATGGTACGATGACAACACATATCATTTCTAGGTATAAGGTTATGGATTTAATACTTTTACACACTTCTCCTAATATCGAGTTATGAAAAAAACTATAATGGTAAGTCTTCTCTAAAATGGTATGGAAATCAACCATGAGATAACATTGTCAAAACATAATAAAAAAAGATGTTATATATTAAGGATAAATGTGTAAATGCACACAATTATATTGGTCCAATAGGGACATGATAATATTAAACCAGGTAAGAGTGTAGAACAATACAATTTAAAGAAAATGGCATGAAGGTGAGGTACACTACATGCGAAAACCATCACTAATGATGATTGGTATATAGAAGACATCAGGCTCGACTATCATGTAGGATATTCTAATGTAGAATAAAAACTAGAGTGGGATTCATTAGATAGAGGATATAGATGCATTTTGCACAGACAAATTATCTATTACAAAATTATAATTCAAATATTAAAAACAAAATTTTAAATTAAACTAAAATGATAAAATTAGGTCTAATATTAAAAAAATAAATCATTAACATTAATGTATTATTAACTACAAGTATTATTATTAAAAATACAATAGAAAATAAAATATTACCTCTATTAAGTAAAATAATATATTTTTATTCAAATCTTCATATTAATATTATTCACATTATTAATACTAACAATAATAACAATAATAATATACTAACGTGATATTGCAATGTGACTAATGAACCCTATCACATTCTCACAAACCTATGGGCACATAATCATTCATCATAAAAAATGTAGTCAAACATAATTGCATGGAGAGGCCATCTCTGGGAGAGTAGGGTAGAGATGTTCTAATGATTTTTCCTATAAATATTTTGATGATGTCAAATTACAAAAAATATTAAAAAAAAAAAAATTATAATAAAACAAAATTTTAAAAGTCTAATAAAATAAAAAATAAAGTTAATAATTAAAATAAATCTGACGTAAAATGTTCAAGTTACTTTTGGTGGTTTCTCGCTCTATTTCAACCCATGGCTTTTAATACAAATCCATCTTAACTTCAAATCTACCAAAAAGGGATCAATTCTATTGAGGTCAAAACTTATTTTAGAGTGAAGACAAATTTCACCCAGATTTCACCCCTCTCAGACTTCGTAGATCCAAATTTAAGATAAATCTAAAATGGTTTTAAAATAAACTTTATTAAATTGAGTTTAACATTAAAGAATTTTTTATATATTAATATTAATGAATTATTAAATATAAATACAAATATTACGAATACATTAATATATTAAAAGTTAATAATTAATAAAAATGCATTATAATAGTTAAAAAAATATAGTTACTTATTAATAATCGTTAAGTAAGAATATTAACATTATTAAAACTTAATTAATGACATTAACATTGTTAACATCAATATATATACATTAGTGAAAAATGAGATATTAGTGACTATACCACTAAAAAAGTTAGTCGCCGTAATTATTTTAAGTGAATTACCATTAAATTTGAGCAATTTTAAGTGACCCAAACTAAAAAAAACTAACTTAAACAACTAATTTAGTCTACCTATAATATATAAAATATGCGACTAGATAATATAAGTTACTCAACTAAAAGCACCTAACTTAAGTGACTAATTTAGTCCACGACTAAAATATATGACCATATAATAAGTGACAAAATTAAAAATAATGTACATGACTAATGCACTTCAAGAATAAAAATATGACCAACTTTAGTCATTTATGCTAGCTATTTTTAATTATGTCACTCGAGATATGGAAAATTTAAATTTTGTTATTGAATTGTTACATTTCTCTGAATCCATCTGTATTGATAATTTTCAGATATAAAGGGTTCTTTGAATCCATCCACAATGTTAAAATTTATCTGTCTACAATGTTAAAAGTTAAGTAAATGAATTCAATTAACAAGAATGCAGAATTAAAAGAACTAGTCATAATTAACTTTTTGTTTTATTAGGACTTCATATATAAATCTTGAAAATGAGATCTAATTAAAAATCCCTGAGATTTAACTATTTTATTAAACTCGATAGAATATGCATTCCATATTATTTACTACAAAATTCTTCAATCTATTTTCTTATTCGATAACACTTTACCAGTGAAAAATCACTTCACCTATTGATAACTCTTACAGTACATTTTCTAAATGTTAACAAATAAATTAAATGTTAAAAAAGAACTTAATTTCTTCATATTAACCTTAATTAGTATATTCAAGATTAAAATGAATGCTAAGTGGTTCAAAACTTTAACCACATACACATTTATTTTCCCATAAATAATCTAAACATAATAGGAAAAGATGTCAATTTTTCGATAAATTTCTCTACATTTGACATGGCACCGTGGCAAATTTATTTTATCTTACTTTGGTTCGGGTCCTTCCTAGTTTTTTCTAGTATTTACTTTCTAGAAAAAACCTAAAGAGGACCTACACAACATAGCAAAAGGTCACTTCACAGCCACCCCAAAGCGGTTGATATCCAAAATCAAATGTTCAGATGTCTTTGTGAGGGGTTTAAAAATCACATATGTTTATGAATCACGTTTGACATTAAATTAATTTTGTATAAAAGGAGGGTTGCAATTATTATGATGAAGACTGTTTTACATTTTCAAAAGCAGATAAAGGGAAAGAGGATAATATAATATGAACCTAACTTCAATGTAGAGTTACTATACGGTAGACTATAAAACAGATAAAAATGACACTGAAATGAAAAGAGAATTTACGCTCACAATTAGATGCACTTTACACAGAGGCCTGCCTCAAGCCTTTGAGGAAGAACACTCGAGTTTCTCTACCACATTATGAATGAGGAATTACATCATTAAGTACAACACTAGGAATTCGGAAGTTGCAAACAAACTCCTAAATTGTAGGAACTAATCCTAAACTAAGGAGATACGTTACAACTTGTGTAACCATTTCTCCATTAATATAAAATAATATTAATTATTTTCAACTTCCCCCCTTAATGGAGAAAGTATTATCCTGGACTCCTAGCATCCTTCTAAACAATTCAAACTTTACACGCCCAAGAGGCTTAAGTAAATATATCAGCCATATTGTCACAAGTTTTACAATATTCAACAAATATCTCTTTTGACTGTAGTTTCTCTCGAACAAAATGGAACTGAGTATCAATGTGCTTGGTATTTTTATGAAAAACTAGATTGTATGCAAGCTTGATGGTACTCTGGTTGTCAGTTTTGATGATAGTTGATTCTTTCTGTTCTTCTCCTGCATCGTTGAGAAGTCTTCTCAACCAAATAGCTTCACATGTGGCTGCACACAATGCTTGGTACTCAGCTTCACATGAAGATAAGGCTACAGTGCTTTGCTTTTTGCTGCTCCATGCTATGACCCCGGATCCAATACTGAAAGCGTAACCTGTGATAGATCTTCGATCATCCAAGTTACCTGCCCAATCTGAATCTGAAAAACCTGCTAGAGTAACATCAGAATTGTCAGTGTACAAAATACCATAATTACTAGTACCACTAGGATACCTCAACACACTTTTTGCTGCGACCCAGTGACTTTCGAGTGGTTTTGACATGAACTGGCTCAACATACTAACAGAGTATGCCAAATCTGGTCTAGTTGTAGTGAGATATATCAAACTGCCAACTAGTTGTCTATACATAGTGGCATCCACCTCTTTAGTACCATCGTCATTGCTCAACTTTAAGTTCTGCTACAATGGTGTTGCTGCTGATCTGCACTGCTCCATTCTGAACCTTTCCAACAAGCTTCTGGCATATTTCCCTTGAGTAAGAAAAGTCTGTCCAAAATCTTTCCATACCTCCAATCCCAAGCAGTAATGTAGATTTCCGAGATCTTTCATCTCAAACACTTGTGACATCTGTTGTTTGATTTCTTTGATCAGATTGTTAGCATCCCCTGTTATGATCATATCATCTACATACAAAGAAATCAAAATAACTTGCCTCTGTTTATTAAACTTGGCATACAGATTTGGATCATTTGGCTCCTATGAAAGCCATGCTGTACAAAAAATGAGTCAATATTCTCATACCACGACCTAGGTGCTTGTTTTAAACCATAAAGTGCCTTTTTCAATTTACAAACAAGATGTTCCTGCCCCTTTTTCACAAAACCTTCAGGCTGAACTAAATAAATTTCTTCTTTCAAGTCACCATTCAGAAATGCAGACTTAATATCTAGCTGGTGTAGCTGCCATTTATGTTTTTTTGCTAAGGAAATTAGCATTCTAATGGTGTTTAATTTGGCTATAGGAGCAAAGGTGTCATCGAAATCTATTCCCTCTTGCTGTGAGTAACCCTTTGGTACCAGTCTATCTTTGAGTTTTTCTATACTCCCATCTGCATTTATTTTAGGTTTGTACAACCATTTGCATCCTATGGGGGTTTTACCTTCAGGCAATTCAACCAAATCCCAAGTATGGTTTCTGTTTATTGATTCTATTTCCTCATGCATTGCAGCCCTCCATGCATCAGATTGACATGCTTCTTCATAATTTGCAGGTTCTACAATGTTTAAAATGTTTGTCATTAATGCATAGTCTTTCAATTTGGATGGTAATTGAGTCTTCCTACTTGATCTCCTTGGTAGGGGACTTACCTCAAATCTGTCTATTTCAGCCTTCTCCGGGCTTGCATCATTGATTACATTACCTGTTACTTCTTCTTCTTGTTTCTGCTCCTGCACTTCATCATCCTCATTGTTTTCTTCCATTAGCAATGGAATGTGCCAATCACTGTTAGAGTCATCCTTTCCTTCTTCAACCTGTTCATGAAATATGACATCTCTGCTTGCAAAAACCTTATGAGTCACAGGATTAAATAACTTATATGCCTTGAACTCAGTGCCATATCCAACAAAGATACATTTCAAGGCTTTTGGATCTAACTTCTTCCTATCTGCCTTAGGTATATGAGCATAAGATTTTGACCGAAATATTATTAAATGACTCACTGCTGGTTTGAATCCAAATAATGCTTCAAAAGGGGTTTTGAAGCCTAGAGATCTAGTAGGACTCCTATTCTTTAAATAGACCGCAGTGTTAATAGCTTCTGCCCAAAAACCATTTGAAAGACCCTTACCTTGAAGCATGCTCCTTGCGCACTCCACAAGAGTTCTGTTCTTTCGTTCTGCCACTCCATTCTGCTGAGGAGTGTGGGGCACTGTGAACTGTTGAATAATCCCATGCTTCTTGTAGAAATTCATGAATTCTCCCAACCTGTATTCTCCCCCTTGATCTGAGCGGAGAATTTTTATCCTTTTTCCTGTCTGGTTTTCTACCATAGATTTAAACTCTTTAAAATACTGAAAGGTCTGACTCTTTTTACTTAGAAAGTATATCCATGAGAATCTAGTGCAATCATCTGTAAATAAGAGAAAATAATATGCACCTCCTAATGACCTAGTCTGCATAGGTCCGCATATATCAGTATGCACCAGTTCTAAGACATCTCTTTCTTTTCCATTAACATGCAAAGGGAACTCTTCTCTATGCATTTTCCCTAATGCACATCCATCACACTCCAACTTAACATTATGGAAAACAGGGAGTCCATCAACCATACCTTTTCTCTGAAGTAAGATGAGGTCTTGCAGATTAAGATGGCCAAATCTCTGATGCCAGAGATCTTCAGCTATCGATCCAGTTGCAACCATTGCTTGCTTTGTCATACTTTTCACGTCTAACCTGTACAAGCTCCCCACGCGCACTCCTGTTGCAACTGTTTCCATCTGGTTATCCTTTATGACATAGTTAGTCTTAAAGAATTGAACTTGCATGTCCTGATCAGTAATCATTGAGACAGAGATCAAATTTTTCTTAATTCCGGGCACATACAATACATTTTTAAGGTGTCTAATGTTTCCGCTAGGTAATTTTACCGGAATGTCACCATATCCTTTGATCTCATATCCACTATCATCCCCTAAATAAATTTTCGACCCACATGAAGTTTCTTCAAGACATTCAAACCAGTCCTTCTTACCAGTCATATGTGAGGATGCGCCAGAGTGGACATACCATATGTCGTCCTCATCTCCCTTTGAAGCTGAAAGGGCACAATCGGCTGTAAATAGTCGAAGTTCGTGGCTATGGTCCTCTTCTTCCTCAACAAAGTAACCCTTATGTTTTCTCTGTTTGTTTCTTCCTTCGTCTACCTGCCTCTTATAACAATATTTAATCTCATGACCAGGTTTTCCACAGTAAAAACATTTCTTGCTGGGAAAATTATTAGCAGACATACCTTTAAACGGTCTCTTCTGAAATGTGTTGGCTCCTTTCTGCTGCTGCTGTGGTTGCTGTTGCTACTGTGGCTTCTTCCCTCTGTACTGTCGCCTTTTCGCCATCAGAGCAAGTTCATTGGTCTGTGATTTCAGATTTTTTCGTCGCTCTTCTTCTTGTAGCAGAATCCCTGTCAACTCTTCAAACGTAGGGGATTTCTCCCTTGCTGCCAACCCTGTGATGAACATCTGATATTCATCTGTCATTCCATTCAATGTGATCATGACCAGATCTGAATCGGAAACTTTCTCTCCGATATCTCCCAATCTGTCCTTCAGGTCTTTGACTCTCGCAATGAATCCAGCAGCGGACTCATTCTCCTCCATCTTCATCGCAAACAACTTGCCTTTGAGTGACAAGACACGATTTGTATTTTGTGTCTGGTATAGGTTTTTAATCATCGTCCAAATGTCAGCGGCCGATTTACAGTCTCTAATATGTGGGATAATATTGTCCTTGACGGACATCTTCAATATGACCTTTTCTTTTGTCTCCCTTTTATCCCAGTCTTGTTCTTGTGCAGCTGATCCTGGTCTCAGCTCACTTCCTGTAACGATCGACCATGCATTTGCGCTTTCAAGTAAAGTCTGTATCTTGAATTTCCAGTTGGAGAAATTCGATCCATCGAGTTTCCAGAATCGTGGAGATACGATTCTATACTGTTATTCATATTGGATTGATAAAAAAAAATATCTGATCCTCTGATGAATAAATCAACTGAATAATTGCAGGACACACTAAAAAAAAATATTACCACATACCAGATCCTGACCACTGTTTTTCAAACAAAATTTGTACCTTCAATGTGCCACCACCGGGCAAAACCGATCTAGCGCCTCAGAACACCGTCAGAACTTCAATCACATACAGAACGAAGATTGATCTAACATACAAGCGAATCCGAGGGAACTAATGCGCCACAGAACCGTCGTCTGCCGCCTGCAAGCTGATTGAACTTCAATCGCCCATACCAAGACCGTCAGATCTGCTATACCGGCTAGTGTGAACCAATGTACCTAGGCAAAATCACAACACTGTCCAAGACAAATTCGAACTGAAGCCAATGCCACCAACAAAATGAAGCCAAATCACAAAAGAATTAGAACACTATGTAAGGAAAAAATTTGGCGATTTAGGATGAAAAATCCACGCCGAAATCAAAATGCGTGCGAGTCCCAGCCCTGGCGCTTCTCTGATGCGAAAAATCCACGCCAAAACCAAAATGCGCACAAGTACCAGCCCTGGCGCTTCTCCAATGCGAAGAAGCCGCGCCAAAATGCTCCAAAATCGAAATCCCCGCGCCAAAATGCTCCAAAATCGAAATCCGCGCGAGTCACCAGCCCTGGCGCGCTTTTCGCGTGTATTTCCGCGCCCTTTCAGCGAATTTGTAGTGGAATTGGCGGCGATTAGCATTAAAACGGCACCGTGGCGCGTGACCACAAAAAATCCGCGCCAACCTTTTCTTCTGCTCAGAGATGATCAGTCATCTGAGACCTATCCTTCAGGTGTTACTGCAGTCCACCTGAATCTACGAAAAAAACTTCTGTAAGCTCTTCCGCCACTACAATTCTGTAATCAATGATGCATCCTAAAAAAAAAGGCTGTCCCTACTCTGAGCTCTGATACCAAGATAAAAATGACACTGAAATGAAAATAAGGAGTTGCAGATCACAGGTGAGTACTGCACCTGGAGACTGCACTCAAACTGAGAGAACACTCAGAGTTTTCTCTACATTCATGAATGAGGAATTACATCATTAAGTACAACACTAGGAATTAGGAAGTTGGAAACAAACTCCTAAATTGTAGGAACTAATCCTAAACTAAGGAGATACGTTACAACTTGTGTAACCATTTCTCCATTAATATAAAATAATATTAATTATTTTCAACTAAAACATCATTCCAACTGCAACAAAGCATTGCGAATTTCGGGGAACGTTTATTTCAATATTTCATTGGAAATATTAGAGGTATTGATTTATTTATCTTGTACACCCATAGTGGTCTTTACCTGCAATGCCGAATTCAACACGGAGTTGAAATAGAAATTTCATTACAAGTCTGAATGGCGCCGCTACAATATTAGGAGAAATGTATCTCTTTGTTATTCATCAGATGGTTAATGGAACAATCTGCCCTTAACTTGAGGACAAGGACCCTTAAGTTTAAGGATTATATTTATTCTTCTAAATGGGTGTGGAGGTTGTTGGGCTTTTACTCATTTTTCCATGGTTAGGAGGAAATTGAAACAAATATAGCTCATTCATGCTTTGATAGAATTGAAACCGCAGAATCATGGTTGCTTGCTGTAGATTTTCCGTTCCGGGGTGTTAATGTTTTTTAGGGCGCTATATTATATTAATATTTTTGTAAGCTTAGAATTTTGTGAAAACCTAATCGTCTAGGGATTTTTCATTTTTTCGTGGATGGGTAATTTTTTTCTTGGAGATGTAATTGTGGAAGATGTTTTTGAAACTACAAAAATTTTGTGGACTATTTTTTATGGCGTTCATTTAAATTAAATTTTACTTTATTTTAATTTTAATTGACTTCTATTTTTTGGTGTCGTTGGGGAATGTGCATAACTTTGTACAATATTTCTACTTTACTACGAGGATACCTTTGGCTAATACATGTCAGTACGGCCTGTCATTTTTATTATAGTAATTCTGGATGTTTACCTGGCCCCATCCTCAGAAAACATTGTTAAACTATTATCACTGGAATGTGAGCACTATCAAACGACTATCATTATCATGGGAGTGAGTTCAAAGTCACATAGGCCTTTTAGCGGATTTCATCCTGATAAAAAAACCATTCAAACTATTCGATCTGAAGAGATGACCCCATAGACTTTAATTCTATTTTATATATTTTATCTAGAGGAGTAGGCTTCATTGACTTCGATTCTATTCTACAATGCAGAAATAGTTCAGTGGCTTTAATTATCACATTTCATTTTGTTAAAGTAGGTGGAAATATATGAAAATAATTTCTCCAAAGTATTCAAAGCATGCTAGTAGAATGGGATAGAATCATAGTTACCATGTTTGAATTTGAATTAGGTAAAAAAAATTGAATTTTGAAAAAAAATCGATAGTATATATTTATGATTCAATTTAATTTGTATTCAACATATTTTATTAATTTTCATCTTGGTAAACTTTGAAATTTGAATAACTCATGATAACCTTGGACATTGAAAGAGTCTTAGAGGTGTAATCCACCGAGACAAGCTACACCCATATCTTAACTTTATCCCTCCAAAAACCTTCTCCCTTTATCAATTACCACTCATCATCTTACCGCCTCTTAGAATTTCTTGTTTACCAATTTTCAAAGAAGTGTTCATTTTTTTTATCTAAATACCTCCCCATATTGTAATTAATAGAGTTCACTGACATGGCCTCTTCCTCTCACGAACCAAAGGTTTGATGATATGTAGTTGTGGTCATGGTGGGATGATTTGTATGAGTGATCAATATGTTCACCCACTTGAATCCACAACAATTTGCATACATGTATACTTTTTATATCTATAATGGTAATAAAATACTACACTAGAGGCTTTCGATAATCAGTGAGCATGTGGAGGGGACAAAAGTTAAGGTTGGGAGATGAAGGAACATTTTATTCCTTGAAAATATATGTTTTTCCTTTATGGATTATATGCAAACACTTATTATCCTATTTTACAATTTTCACATGAGCTAACATATCTAATTGCATAGAATTCATTCGCATTTGAATTGGATTATGAATTTTTCATATAGCTTGCCCGGATTTGAGCGAATCTGGGGACTATGGTTAAAAAAAAAATTCTATCACTTTTATCATTAAGTAAAGAAATTTACACTTTGAACCAATTATGGTGTTCAAATATGTTGACAAATCTCAAGAAATCAATGTTGAAGTGCATGAGTTGTGTTGACCCAACTGATATTAAAGTCCCTATCAAGTTATCCCATTGGTTTTTCTATAATTAAATTTTTAGGCCTGCTTTGGTCATAGGATTTCAAAATGAGGATGAGAGTGTGTGATTTGTCTGTAATGATGATGCATATATTGTTCGTTTATGCTATGTTTTATATCTCTTTATAGGGAGAACTAAATACACATCTAGAAGAAAACGCACTTTTGTATCTTTTCTCTTGAAGGGCATAGTGCAGTGAGGTTTTGAAGTGAAATATTGTTTGTTGTTTTTCTATTTATATTTCATAATAGTTTTAAGGATAAAAAATAACAAGGTTAAGATCTAAGAAACCTATAGAAACGAGATGGAATTTTTTAAGTTGCATTAATTTCCTTAAGCTTGAAAAAATACTATAGTTTAGACCAATAGCTTTTTCATGCAAAAGATCTAACACTTTGTGGTCTCTCTAAGCTCTACCTTTATTAACTTCTTTGTGATGCTCTTCAACCAAACATGGTGCACAATTTTTTCTTTCCTTCTAAAGAGAAGCTTGGACCACTTATTGTTTCTATCCTACTAAGAAAAAATTTATTTGAAATTTAAATACCCATAACTTTGATGCCAAAGTGAACTAACATGATTCTCTACACTATATACTACCCCTTATGAATCTACCATTTTCATCCACGATGAATATTTCAGTGTCAAACCTTGAACCCTCTACAACTAGTGGTCTCCCATTCCATAAGAAATAATATTCTCTATTCCCTTTTCCTTCACCAAGTACTTTCTTGTGTTCAATATCTACCCATGCAAATTTTGTTTTGCAATTTGATTGATAAAAAGGAATTTTATAGTGAAATTAGGCATGTAAATAATATTCATGAACATTAACATTCTACTACTTTTTGAGTTGTAGTTTTAAATCTCCATTGCCTTAATCTACATGGGTATTTCCATTGTCTAAAAGAATTTTTTCTTTCATGGACATAGCTTCCATAAAGGAAACACTAATTCTTGCTATTTTTCATATGTTTTGAAGCTGCCCAAGTCAAAGTACTACCTATGCATATGCACCCAACACATAGACAATAATATATATGTAAAGAATGCACATTAAATTATATCACTTAAAGTATGATAATCAATACATAAGCGTAGCTGTGAAGGAAATATATGTTTAAGTTACATCAACCCCAAGGTGTATTTACTAACATGTGATAATGAATTATAATTTTTAAGTCGATAATAACACAAATTCATTAGAACACAATGTTGCTATCCTTAAAATTTTAATTTGACCTATATTTATAAAATATGACCATTATAATATCTATTCTAGTACCCTTCTTTAGTGGTTATATTATACAAAACTCTTTGTCCATAAATGTAGCCAATTTATATGGACCAAAAAGGTTGAAGGAATTATTTGGAACATATCTCTCAATAGGGAAATGGACCATCCATAGAATGTGGCTATCATCTCCACACCTTGATGCCTTATATAATGTAATTCTCTTATTTTAGATGTTTCAACCATTGTTGCAAACATCTTGATTTTATGTCGATGTTTTCTTATTTTTACTGATATTTTGGTGGAAATTTATTAATTTTGTTGATTTTTACCAATATTTTTATGATTACTATGATTTTTTTGGTTTCAGTACCTTTTTAGTTTTTATCAGAGTACCGATGTTTGAAACATTGGTTTAAATAACATGAGAGAAAAATATCTTTTTAAGAACCATGTATAACATGATTGATTCAAAATGCAAAGCTATCAACCATCTGACCATTCATTGATTCACTTGTTGTATTTGAGTGAGTGATGCTTGAAAACTTCAGATCAACAATGTTTAGGTCTTTTCTACATCTTGGAGTGCAATAAAAGTTATACTAAAAAAATAGGCTTTATGATCGTACTCTTACTTGCGAGGAGTCCAACCTATCCATTACACCTATTATATCTTGGTTTCTTGCTTGAACATTCTTCTATCTGTTAAGGGAATTCCTCCATTAGTATATGGTTGAAAGTGTAATATCAATTTGTTCCTTTACTTATTATTCCTACTATCCAAATTAGTGTTTCCTTAAACCTAGCATGGAGCATTTCTAGTCAACTCATCATTATGGTTTTTAACATGAAGGTTTTAAATTTTATGGTAGTAGGAATAGCTTGGCTTTGATAAATATGGATTAACTGATAATATGGATTCATTCACTTCAATATACAAAAAATTAAATGAAGGATCTTCTAAATATGATCCTCACAACCAACACAAAACGAACAATGTGAAAAGATGAAATCATAAACAATTAAAATATAACAACATATGGAAGGATAGAAGAAGTAGACAAGGGTGGGAAGACTTCTTTATAAAATGAATAGTCAACACTACTTCATGCTTCAATTATGATTTCACCCAAAAATAAAAAGGGTCTTAAATTTTATGTACTCTACCATCAAACCCACCTAGGATAGTCCTCAAAATTTAGTAACCCCACCTAGGAAATTCCTCAAAATTTAGTGAACAACCATAGCCACAATGTTACAATAACATATATCCTTAAAGAAAAAAAAGATGATTACAATGAAATGAAAGGAGGGTTTCACCTCAACCATATTTTCCTCTTATTTGAGAAAAAAAAACCCTTTGGCTAAGACTATTGCACCATATATGCACTAGAAATTTCCTTCCATCAAATTGATCCAAGGAAAAATAATGAAGAAGTCAAGATTTCCTTGTCTCTCATATTTCCCATATCGAATAACAAACTTCTGTTAATTGCATAATAGACATGTTGTGCAAATATCTTCCTTCTACTGAACATTTGGTAGTGTGATCACTTTTTCGCACTTCATTAGTGAGGAATATATTGAATATTTAAGTATCTTAACATATTCCATACTTTTGATGTAACATATATGTGTTTTTATTGCTTACACTACTAGCCACCATAACATTCTTCCACTTCATAATCAATTCTATGGAGGTCTTGTTCCTTCATACTTAATGCAATGTTTTTATTACTACCTTTTATTAATCATAAACACATTTTTCCTCAGAAATTCCTTTCTAGGGATGTCAGAAATATCCTCAAATGACAATATTTTACCTTTAATATTGATCGGTCACCTTGTATAAAATACCATAGTTTTTTGTATTTCCTTATAGTCTACAACCTCAATAAACCAGTCGTTTCTATTAGCAATATGTTCTAATGCACTGGAATCAAATTGCAAATTATTACATGATATACCTGCTTTTCAAGAAGCCAAAAAAGCATAAAATTATTTTTCATGTTCCACGACGTTTTCTGGCCTCCTACTAGACTTCCCTTGATTGTGTGTTTCATGTTATAATCTCTTCCTCTAAACTTCTCTTGTATTCTAATATCTACTGCGGTAAAAAAAATTATGTTATACAACAATTTGACATGTGCATGTAGCTTTGCCTTTGATTTCCTTTTTTCATTCTCATTATTATTTCACTTTTCCTTCAAATTTTATTGCATGGAGACTCTCAAATTCACCATTACAACACTCAAATTTCTTCTTCCACCTCTCCATCTCTAACAATTCACTGCAAAATATTCGAATGTCAACAACATTTTAGGTTTTTGTAAAATTCACAAATGATGGATTCAGGCTCTTCAAAACAATAGATAGTAGATTATTTGTATGTACTTATATAAATATGGTAAAGGAATGGTCTTATATGTATTATTAAGTTCAACACATATCGCTTCAGATTCATACCATCAACCTGTCACCAGGTTAACCTTAAACAAATTTCTCGATAACAGTTTCTTTCTGGATTAACTTTTAATGTCTACTCAGCTTCTGATGTTTCAAAATTTAATTTATCAAATAACCGTTCTCTAAGTTAAATTAAGCTTTCTTGCATGCATACTTATATGCTTTCACCATGTTTTTTTTCCTTTGCATGTGATCTGCCTTGATATGTGCCAAACTTTGGCCTTGTTTATTATTATACATAAAAAATAGTTTGTGGCCCCTTCAACCTTCACTATATCTCTCAGTTTCCCTCTACTTAGCTCTCCTTCCATAGCTATGCTATTAAGTCAGAAAACAAACAAACACAAATTAAAATTTACAAAGATGTAATTTACCTAATGTTGATATCAAAGTGTATGAGGGTCATTACATAAGCAACAATTTCAACAATAGAGAGACATGCTCTACATTTTAATTTAACTTACTCAAATTCATGAGCTAATTATAAATATTTGGCATGATTAATTTTAAATTTAAATCATCATAATTTAACTTTGTAACATGACATTATTACAATATAAAGGTTCCTAAATTAAACTATTAAGTTAAACTATATTACAAAAGATGACCTCCTAAAATATTTATTATATTCTTATTCCTTAGTGTAATTCCACAAGGCTTGTTGGCTCATGGTAAACGTAATTTCCAGCATCAGGGAAAACATTACATTTTACATCAAGTCTACAGGGATCAACTTGTTCAACATGCAAGTTGAGATGTATTTTCCTTAACATAATTACCACACTAGCTACAATTGTTGGTGCCCTATAGTATGTGTCTCAGAAGCAAAAAGCTGCTCCATGATGATTCTTACTCAACCAGGAAATTGTAGATGTAGTGGGGATGAAAGAACAACCTATGGTGGATTTCGTATCATTTATTGAACTTCCACAACCTAGGTAGCTTATTAGTTAGAATTCCTCTGTTATGACATACATGATGTTCTACTACAAGCTACCTCTCACATACTTCAAATTTGTCTCTGTTTTCATCATGTAGGTCTCAAACATGTAGAGAAATTATCTACAAAGGAATCTTAAAACATAAAATAAAAAATAGCGAGAGCATAAAACATAAAAAAGGTAAACACAGACATTTTCCCCTGGATCCCAAATCGGGACGACTAGCTTGATTTTTCATCATATTCCTTTTAGTGCTACAATGCATATATATATACATGTTGAAGCATACATAAACCCCAATCCTTTAACCCTGGATTAGAACATAATCATATTTCCCTTGACTGGATCTACAAAATATCATGGGCTGAAAACCATCGTACCCCAAAACCATGTGAAAATCCATGCAGAAAATCATGGGCGGGTCTGCCCACCGAAAAATAAGGTCCATTTTTTTTCTCGGGGTGCTACCACCCCCCCTGCGACCTCCCTGATACGCCCAATGCAATGTAAAGGGGGGGCTATCGCGCCCCCCCCCCCCCCGCATGACCCTCCCATGTGTGACTAGTCGTGGAAAGATTATAGCACATCCAATGATCGACCTAAATCTTGAAATGTAGTTGAAAGGAAACCCAAATCTGATATGGTGTCTCAGATAAGAAAATATGATATAATTTTATCAATCTCCAACATATCACTACAAAATTAGTTTAGTTGGAATTAAAATGGTACATCCAATGTAATATTAAAATTGGGAGTGTAGAAGCATCTCAAAAGCTACATTATCCGCAACAAGAAAAAAACCAAGAACGTAAGTAAAATACATGTATCTACTTATCTTAATATGGTCAAGCACTGGTCTCAAATATATTAATTTTCCTAACTGTCCAAAATTGACTCACTTTTTTCCTTCTCCATAAAGAAAAGTATTGATAAGGGTAAAGTTGATCCCTTAGTGTAACTTTTGTGTATCTCCTTTAATTTTGTCCAGACATTAAATCATTTCCGCCTCTTGTACTTCTCGGAGTATGTCATTAACACAAGATAATATTATCAATGTGGTTTCTTTTGTATTAGTCAGGTCAATTTATTATTGCTGATACTTGTTATTTGGTCCTCTTTTATCCTTTCCTATAACCATATTTAAGAAATCCCTGTACTCGTACATGGTAATCATGATTCATACATTGCTTCCATTCATTAAAGTTAATAAAATGTAATTTCTAAGTGGGGTTTAACATGATTTTTAAAAGATTCAACATTCTCTCCTAACTAGAAATGATTATGTAGATTCATCATTATCCTACCAGTTGAGTAGGTTGTTGTATAATTTTTAGTCCCAATCAAGAAGAATTGAAAAAAATAATAATTTTGAAACATTATGAAAAATTATTAACATAGTATAATTCTACTAAGGATGTGTACCCATGGATGCACATGTCATCCTATTGTTTCTTAACATCAGCCACACTCTCTTGGTTTCCAAAAATGTTTCCACATGTCTCCTCAAACTAAAAAAATTCTTGAAATTTGTGTCAATCAAACCTGCTTTGGAAAACATGCATCATGTGCATGTATTGCTTGGTATTTATGCCTGAATTTTTTTTTTCACTAATACTTTTCTTAAATTGTGCCACAAAATGCATGCCTACAAGTTTGGACATGATGCTTCAGACTCATGCTATTAACCTTTCATCAAATCAACCTAAAAAAATTTCAAGTGATTTGTAACCATCCATGTTCTTTTTAACCATCAAGAACTTGCAACCATATGTATGAATTTCTAAACAAGTATTCACTTTTACAATCATTGAATTTTATTGCATACAATATTGTTATTCATAGAATCATATGCAAAGCTTATTCATATAAAATGTTGATTTATCATTAATGTGTAAATTTCAATAACAATTTGGTTAACAATGCAAACATCCCGAATTCAACAATGTATTGTTACCAACAAACTAGCAACATGAGGTATAATACCACAATCACTTCTTTACAACTTGCAATAAGCTCTAATCAAAATTCGTTCATACATATAAGTTTTAATATGTATCCATGTATTAATAACTAATAAATGATACCAACCATTTTAATTCAATAATGATCCATGACATGATTGAAGCATCACTTATCCATTATAGTCAAGTACTACCACTTCACTCATTGTTTATGTTAAATATCCAATGAAGTTATTTCAGTATATTTTAAAAAATTCTATTATCCTCCTCATGGACAACCCCCCACCTTTGACATTCTTTGTTATGAGACATAAAAATTACATGCATTCATTTTTTTTATCGAAAATGCATTGTAACTTTAGTCATGTTCTTTAAATTTAGCACTAAAATTTTCATGTATGCAAAGGTTGGTAGTCAATCCTCATTACCACTAGTTAATGCTCAGTGCTTTTTCATAAATGCAAAAGAAGTTTTATTTTCTTTTATTTGCATAAATATTCAAATGTCATTAACACAATTTAAAGTAGACATTATCACTTACTATTATTTTATGTGGTTATTATGATGCATCTCATGTAAAAATTAGTCTACTACATATATCCTTACGTATTTTGTTAGAATTATACATGACCATATGTCCACTAGTATCATTCTTCTACTTATTTTCTACTTATCGATTCCCAAAAGGTGTGAGTGATACAACCTTTAGATCTAATACCACTTGCAACGTACCCTGGTAACCTCGTGTAAAAACACATGGAGTTAGAAATTTTTTACAAACTTTACCATCATGTAACTTTATAAATTGCTATTCCATATTCCTTTATTGACCATTGGATAAACCATCATCATTAGATAGAATAATTTTAGTAAAAGAATAGTAAGTTACACAACCATTAACTCTCATTGTTGTAGAATATTATCATAAACTTCGTGATGTAACCATGCATCATTTCCATGATTATTTTAATTAGGATAGTGAATAACATGATAATATAAATATCACATCATGTAAGGAATACATATCATAAATGGAAAAACATGAAACCATGACAATAGAATAGAATATAACGTGGAAAACCCGTAGGGTGAAAACTAAAAAATGTTTAATTTTTATTATTAAATGCTTGTGAGGGTATTCACCCATCACTCAATATATTATATGGGATTCCATCCCTTAACCACTACCATAAAATATTACACATAAATATGATTTAAATATAACAGAACTAGCTCTAGTCTATTACAATCATCATGATATGATTGAGCTACAAATCCTAAATCTCTATGCTTTTGTAGCCTGGTTGTTCCCATCAGTGGATCATCTCGCAGTTGACATTCCCTCAACCTACAAAAATCACTAGTATATTGATTTCCATAATGCTAAAAATCATTTACCTTTTTCATGTGTCACTATATTTTTCTATAAATGCTACTATCAACAACCTTTCATACTATGATTAGATCAAATATTAATGAAATGAATACAAAATATATACTAGAAATGCTTTAAAATCTATTCATGTGCATACATGTGATGTAACCAAATTATTGTGACATGCTTCCTTTAACATCAATTCCCATGCATTAATTATTTAGCACATAACTATAAAAGCATTCCTATAGAAGGAAAATGCTATAATTGTCCATTTTATTTTAAAGGATACTATCATTTTATCTTTAATATATGTGCATGGAATTAGATAAACTTATTCAAAAGAAATTATCCCCTTACCTATTTATTTGTGTATGAAACTATGTATCCTTTCCAAAAAAACTTACACAATACATATTAGTATTATGCATGCCAATGCAAGTCCTATTCCAAAAGAAATCTAATAAAATAAATACCATTCTCATGCATGATGCATGTCCATTTTCCAAAAGCTTGTTTTCCAGGAGAGACATTAGAGAAATTTTGAACACTAAAATGGGCCTCAAAATAAAAATTTACAAACAAAATAAACATCATAAGGAAAACGGGATTAAAGATGATGATATTAATCATTAGGGGAGATTCACCATTTTTGGAGTAAAAAATAAAAATGATAAAAAAATATAAAATATATAAAACTTCTTTTTCAACTTGTATTTTCAAATTATCTCCGGACATATTTGCTCAAATTTTGAGTGGGATCACTTATTTGATGTATAATTTAATTCCTTGTTAAAGGAGTACCCATTTAGCATAATTTTGATGTACCCTCTTATACGAAAAATGGAAAATACATGAAAAACATGATTGCAAACATGTTTTTTCATGTATTTCTTATTTTCTGTATAGCAAGGTAACATGGGTTCTCCTTGGAGGAGGAATTAAATTATGCATCCAACAAGTGCTCCAGCTAGAAATTTGAGTAAAACGTAGGGCTATAAGTTGAAAATATAGCTTTTTGTTTTTTCCCTCTAAAATTTGACGATGTAATCTAATATTTTTTTAATTATTTCCACGAATATTTTATAATTTCCTTAGGAGGCCAATTTTATACCTTGAGATTTATTTAATGAATATTCACAATAAATATTGTACATGCAAAAACATGCGATACACTAAAATAAATATGGTGTGATGGCTATTATTTCTTGCTTGAAGATACATGCACTTTTCCAAAGGAAAGTTGAGATACTTATTGCGTTACATTACATGTTTCACTTCACAAAGCCTAACACAATAATTTTAATCTGATCTGCATGTAAAAATATATATCTTTCTTTCAAATAAATAGATCATAATGTCTTATTATTTTTTTTTCCCGCAGAAAAAAATCGAACCATATATTAATATAGAAAGGTTACATAGCATATGCAGAGCATTTTCATTTCCCTTTTTATCAGAGAGAGAAACGAGAATCAACTGTTTGTAGGAATTTCCAAGTGTTCCCCCAAAACAGCTCAGGCAAAACATATCCTCTAGGACAAGCAAGTTCCTGTAGTTTCCCAAACTCTCGGCTTCCTATTAAGAAAACAACCGAAAAAAGAGATATGGGAAAACCACAGTATCAAAATGTGCCAGTTAGTAGACACTGTCCTGGTAGTTTGAAACAGAAATATAGAGTTAAAAAATACACAGAGACTCAAGCCTCCTTTGAGAGGAAAACAACCCTGAGCCTTGTCTTAAATTTTTTTACATGTACGAGAAAGTTTTTATATAGCAGTATATACATAAAACGAAACAACAGAGAAAGTAAAGGGGAGCTGTAGATAGCTCAGATGTTATGCAAAAATTGGAGGAGAAAGTTTCCTTGCCACCCCATCAACCACTTCTTCTACTGTCCATGCACCGAGAGCTTGCTCAGTGCCATTTTTAGAAAGGCTGTCTGCTTTTGTGTTTCGTTCCCTGAAAATATGACAAATATGGAGCTCAGTAAAAAACCTTTTAAGAAGAATGATCTCATTAAGAAAATGAGTTAAAAGATAGTTTCTGCAATGTTGCAAGCCATTGGTCCACTTAATTGTATTCAAAGAATCACCAAAAATCTATGCCTCACGCTCATTGCATAAGAAGAGCCAACAAACTAGGAGATGTAAGGCTTTAAGTTCAGCAAAGTTGTTTGTTCCGGTGCCAAGGCCAATAGAGGCTTTGAGGAGTTTCCCAGAGGGAAAGAAAATAACCAGGCCAGCTCCACATCTCCTGTTAATGTCTGAGGCCCCATCAAAGTAAGCCCAGGCGATGGAGCCCTTGATTTCTTCTCTATGAACAGGTCTGATAAGTGGTGAGGTGGAAGGAGAAGGGAAGTTTTCGTAAATGGCCACCCCTTCTGCTACTATGCTGGCAATGGGGAAGGAGGTGTATTTAAAGATCAAGTGGTTTCTGGCTAGCCAGATTCCCCAAGCATCCAACAAGGGAATCATTCTGACTTTATCGTTGGGAGCATCCTGCCACCATTTGTTCTAGGCTTCAAAAATCACCTCCCCATCCCATCTTTGGGAGATATTGGTCATCCTCAGCATTTCATTCCAAAGGATTTTTGAAAAGGAGCAAGAAAGGAAAATATGCTGAATAGATTCCTCACTCTCCTTACACAAGGAGCACCACGCGTGCCTAATGTTTCCCCTTTTCTGAAGGAAATCCCATGTTGGAACTTTCTTTTGAAGAACACACCAAAAGAACAACCAGGACTTGGCTGGCCCTTTCAGTTTCCATAGTGGCTTGGCCCACCAGCTTGGACCTTCCCATCCTTTTTGAGTCATTAGCCAGTCATATCCCATCTTAGGAGAGTAGAAACCTGTCTGAGAATGCACCCATCTCAGTTCATCTGGCTTATCGTTAATGCGAATGTGGGAGTTCAGCAGGCCTGCTCGAAAGCTCCTCCATTCCTCTTGCCACCTTTCTTCTAGATAAAGAGCATACCCAGAGAGCCACTCCTGTCACCAGATTGAGGAGTTACCAGGGTCAGCAATTTGGTGAAGGAAAAAGATCCCTCTGTTATTTAGATGTTCGATCAGATCTCGAGATAGGGAAAAAGAGTCTGAACAACCCACCCATGGGTCTCTGCCTAGTCTGAATGATCTGCCATCACCAAAATTCCATGCCAGTCCTTGTTTGATAATCTGTACAGCTGCCACCAAAGCTTTCCATACCACCGAGGAGATTTTTGATGATTTATAAGGCAGTCTAATCCATTCCAGGGGCGAAATAGGATCGATATACTTTCTTCTGGTTACAGCGGTCCAAATATTATCCAAAGAGATCAGTCTCCAGGCTAATTTAGCAGCTAAGGACCTTGAGAAAGGATACAAGTCTTTTATCCCCCATCCACCCCAAAATTTTTGTCTGACAAGTTTGTCCCATGCAACCCACAAGGTAACATAGTCCTTCTTCTGGCCTGCCCATAAGAATCTGCTACAGATTTTGTTGATCTTCAACAGGATGCACTTCGACACCCAGATAAGGCTAGCCCAATAAACCGGGATGGACATAACCACAGATTTGATTAAGACTAAACGACCTGCCCTAGACAACCATTTAAAACTCCAATGCTTCATTATGTCCTCAATTTTTGCGAGGAGCCAAGACCAATCTTGTACCCTGTAAGAATCAGGGTTGAGAAAGAAACCGAGGTACTTAAAGAGGTCCTGTAGATTTTTGACTTCAAAAGGGAGGAGCTCTTTTACTCTATCCACTTCTACATTGGAGAGCCCTGCAGTTGTAATGGAGGATTTATGTTCATTAATACTCAGACCGGTGGCTTTTAAGAAGAGATCTAAGATCCTTTTCAGACAGCGGAAATCTTCTTGACTCCCATCACAAAACAAGAGGATATCATCGACAAAGAGAAGGTGGGTCACCCAAAGGTTGAGCGCAACTTCTATCCCTTTCGGTTCCCCTTGTCTCTTTTCCTCTCTAATCATTAAGCTGATTCCCTCCACTGCAAGAAGAAACAACAAGTGGGAGAGAGGGCACCCTTGGCGCAGGCCTCTTTGAGGATTGAAGAAGTCAGAAGCTACACCATTGATCAGGAAAACAATCGAGGTCGAAGTAACACACCCCATAATCCATCTTACAAAATCATACCTGAAACCAAGATGCGTTAGAAGAACCCTCAAATACATCCAAATGATTCTATCAAAAGCCTTAGAGAGATCAATTTTGATGATGGCCCCTTTTTTCTGGCTCTTTTTCAGGGTATGGAGAGTTTCCTGGGCTACTCCAATAGCTTCATGAATTTGTCGACCATCCAAGAAACCAAATTGTTCAGCAGAGATGTTTTTGGAGAGGAAGGGTTTCAGCCTCGAGGAAATGACTTTAGCAATGACCTTGTATAAGAAAGTACACAGGGAGATGGGGTGGAAATCATTAAAGGAGTAAGGGTGATTAGACTTTGGGATGAGGGTCAGGAAGGTAGCATTAAAAGGTTGATAGACTGAGCCTGCGATCCTAGATTCTTCAACAACCGCAGCCAGGTCGTCACCGAGAGAGTAAAAAAACTGGAGGAAGAATTCCACTATCCAACCGTCTGGTCCTAGGCTTTTGTCTTTCTGCATCGACTTAAGGATATCTTCCACTTCATCTTTTGATACCGGAGACATCAGACATTCATTCCCTTCCTCATCAATGAAACTTGGAAAGAATTGAGCTACTCTTATAACCTTAGCAATGGTGGCTTCTTCTGTGGCTCTGAAAAGTGCTTTGAAATGGGAGACCCCAAGAGAGGCAAGCTCTTCGAATGACTGTGCCTTTTCCCCATTTTCTTTTGGCATTTCCTAGATTGTGTTTAGATTTTTCCTTCCTTTGGCATAGTGCTGGAAAACATTTGTATTTTCATCCCCTACTTGGAGCCAGATAGCCCTGCTATTTAATCGCTAGCTTTCCTCCTAAACCTGGGGACCCCGGTATTTTAAGGGCTCCTTTTTCCTCCAACAAGATCGGAAAATGATCGGACAGGCTCCCTTCATCCACCCAGTGCCGGAAGATGGATAATTTCTCACTTAATTCTTCGCCCAAGAGAAATCGATCCAGTTTCTTTCCCACCCAGTCTTCCCCCACTCTTTTATTTTGCCAGGTAGGTCTGGGTCTGAGAAGCAAGAGATCAACCAGATGGGAGGAGGCAATCTTGGAGAGAAAGAAATCAGTTAAGGGATTGGCATGGATGCTGGCTCCATAAGATTCCGAGACCCCCAGAGAAAAATTGAGGTTACCAGAAATGATCATATTAGGATGGACGAGGATATTTTTTTGAAAAAAAGAAGTCCAGAACAACTCCCTCTCCTGACAGGGCCCATATACATTAAGGAGAAGGAGAGGGAGGCAGAGCTCCTTAGAATATAGCTCCAGCGCTAGTGAGTTTTCAGACCCCCAAGCAGAAATTTCTCTAAGGTTTCTCACTTCATAACCGGTGACCACACCGCCAGAATGGCCATTTGCATCAAGGGCCTGAAAGAGCCAGCCAAGAAGAAATTTAGAGAGAAGAGATATGGTATCCTCCCCTTTACCAAGGGTTTCTTGAAGCATAAGAATGTCTGGACTATAAACTCTGACCAACTCCCTCAAAGCTAGTTTCTTGGGTTGACTAGCTAACCCCCTACAGTTCTAGGAAAGAAGAGTCATTTCAAAATATCAGCGGGTGGCTTTGCTGCTCTAAGCACCCCAGTCATGGATTTTTTTTTTCCATCAACAATGTCAATATTTGCTTTAATTTGTGCCTTTTAATTGTCTGATTTTCTACCTCTCATTTTTCTGGGCCCAATAGGCACAATGTCTGGCTCTAAGCCTCCAAGAGCAGTGCCTTTCCCACGGTGGTTTACTAGAGATCTCAGGTTGTAGGGGGGGGCAGTGGGGATGGAAGGTGGCACTAGAGGGCAACTTCCCCCATCATTTGCGTATCACCTTCCCCCAACTTCTTGTTCGTCCCAGCATCTGTAACCTCTACTTCAGGCGACTCCTGTTGCCTATCCTCCAAGACACGGGTATCTCGACCTGCCGACCCCTCGTCCAAAGGTTCCTTGTCATTCTGATTCTTCTTTGGAGCTGAAACAAGCCCAGGGTCGATTTCCCCCGGTTAACTAATCCCTTTTCCCACCTCAAAGATATTCAGTTGGCTTTTATTTCCTGACCCGAGGGCCACACCCCCGTCCCGGGTATCCTTCTGAGGCTGAGCCAAGCCCACCTGAACAGAGTATTCTGTAGAACAACCAGGGTTTGTGGCTAACTTTTGACACTAGGTCGGGACCCTTTTATCATGACCTTCCACCCTACAGACCTCCCAACTAGAATCTGGCCTTTTACAACCTTTTTCATTAGTCACTATTGGCCCTTTCTACACATGCAATCTGCAGCTTGCCACTACATCTTCTAAACCTCCGGCAAGAGAAGGGAAAACCAAGAGATCTGGCCCCGAGGAGGGAGTAAGAGGGCCGTGAGTGCAGAAACGGTTGCTAACAATCCCTTTGCCTTTGAGAAAACCACCACTACAAGAGAGAGTAGCGTAGTCAACCTTCAGAGCGCCGAATGGATCAAGAGGTGTAGATCTAGAGGAGAAGGGTCCTACTCCTTCTTCCTTACTTAGAAAGGCAGTTTTCATAGTCGACTTTGGAAAAAACCGTTCAATATTCTGAGCTAAAACTTCATGACCCCAGAGTGTAAGTAAGTCTTTCGGCGCCGGCTCTACATCCACGTAATCACGATCAAACCCCATCTTTGTGGTTAACACAAAACCCTAGCCCGACACCACTATAGCTAGAAACCCATTGCAGTTCAGATGTCAAACCCCGTCGCGAGGTAAAGAAAGCTAAAATAACCATTACCTTCATTCTGGCGCCGGTTAAAACCTAAGGCTCTTCCAACCTCAAGAATCGCTATTCATGACTAGCCCAGAAAAGTCTAAGTGGAAGCGAATCACTGACAAGGAGGGTACGCCCGTCACATCCCTCAACCCTCGTGCCCTGAGGCAGGCCTGGCCTGCAGGAGCTTAGAGATCCACCATGCGAAACGTAAACCCTAGCTCAGAGAAAAAACCCAACCATAATGTCTTATTCTTTCTATGCATGTAAAATATATTTATTTCCTAGAAACTATCACAATATTATTCTTTATCCTCCATGCAATTATATATTTTATTTCCTAGAGGATCTATCATTATTAACTTTTTTTTTCATGTAATACTTATCATTTCCTAAATAAATATAATTTTCAAGGAATTTAGTACCATCACTATTGTTCTTGCACAAAAATATATGTGTTTCTTTCGATAGTTCTAATCACAATGACTAATATTCTGGTTCATATGAACACATACTCGCGTTCAGGAAAATTTGATAAAGTAGCTATTATGTATATGCATGTAAATGTCCATTATATTGTAAATAAATTGGTCATAATAACTATTATTTCATACATGTAACTACATGTTTCTTTTTCAAGAAACCCAACACAACAATTATTCTTTTCTCGGGAAACTATCATAATTGTTTTCCAAGAAAATCATAATAATCATTTCTATCCTGGAACACAAGGAAATTAGTTATTCATCTAAAAGAAGCCCTATAGGTTATTATCTTGTGCATGAGAATTCAAGGGAATATTTCCAAGAATAAGTACAAGCACAAGAATTATAAAATCTTTTAACAAGATAAACCTAATTTACGTACGTCCCTATGCATAGTATCTCACGAAAGGCTTTCCGAACAAGAAACATTAACTAGCCTTGACTTTTAAAAACTTCGTGAAATCATTTTTAGAATCATTAGGTAGTATACACATACCAATAGTTCAAGGGATAATTTCAAGGAATGTTAAGCAATGTTTACATACCAGAAATTATGAACCTATTTTTCCTTTTAAAATGAATATTAGCCACTCTCTTCACACTAGAAAATCATGTAACCAGACTTAAATACATGAGCAAGAATAAGATAACCTTTTTCTTAAATCGCGTTGAACCATTTGAAAACACATCCGTTTTTCTTATTTTCTGTCCCGCGCTCCAGTCTAGGAGTGCTTTTGTTGATGCTTTTTCTTTGCTCTTTACATAGGATTGGTACTAGAACTCGGAAATCAACAACCTACAAAATTTTCAAGATCATCTTACATCGTTCTTGCTCCTAAAAGAAAGAGGAATTAATGCAACTACCTCTAAATAAAATATAGTCTAACTTCTACAGACCACACTACTACTCCCGAAGAGAAATTTTCTCCTTCTCTTTGATTCCATTTCTTTTTTAAAATACCAAGAAAATGTTCCTCCCAATCTTGCTTTTTTGTCATATAAGATTCACTGATGTTGAAATTATTTTCGGAACTAATTTCCAAATTCTTAACGGGACGAAGTAAGCTATAATTATTTTTTCACTAATTCTTGGTTGGTAATAGTAGAAGTACATATTATTACTTTTTTTTAATTCTCAGGACTTGTGGGTGATTACACTAAGATGGAGAAATTTATGTTTTTTATCATTTTTTTTTCACAATAAAAATGTTAAATATTACAATATCTCTATCATAATAGGTTGGAGAGTTCCTCTTGACACAATTATTCTCTCAATCTATAGGGATAAAATCACTTTTCACTCTAAAAGAGGTTCAAGATATTTGATCTCTGTGAAAACTAAGTAGATCCAAAGTTAAGGTTGATCTAGGTGGGTTTAATTCCCCCCTTTATAGAAGCTATATTCCACATATATACCATGGTTCAATACCACATGACATTTTATTTTATTTTTAATTTCATTTTTATAGAGTTATTTTTATTTTTTTATCTTCATTTTCATTTTTCTATTTTATTTTGACGATGCTCAAATGATTATATTACGTTATATTAATCATTTAATTTAATTTAATTTATTTATTTTAATGTAATTTGTTTTTTTTCAAATTGTTAAACATTATATTAAAACATCTCAACTATGTTGGGTTAGAGATAAAGGGAACTTAACTATGGAGCAATACCTTACCACTTGCATTCATATTGGGGGATATATATTCAGGGAAAAATAATATAATATATTGAGCATAAATTATGGGGTAAATGGTTTTTATATTGGTTGGTATAGAAAATTCAGCTCAAAATTAATCAAAAATTATAAAGGTGTAAAAATAATAATGAGAAAATGGATACCTATAATATCTAGTGAAAGGAAGGTGTATTGGATTTGTATTAGTAGGGGTTAAATAATGTGATTTTTAGAGGTATTTTCCAATATGTAGTCAAATTATGGGTATTTTTCAGCATATCGCAAAGGGACATGATATATCAGAGGGTCATTGAGTGAATCCCCCATGTCTAGAGAGCACCTCTTAGCACAATATATATATATATATATATATATATATATATATATATATATATATATATATATATATATATAATACCGCTATCCTAGATCAAATTTAATGTTGGATATACCAAGAAATGACACATATGAAATATGTTTTCACTCTAAGAGAGGTTTGCACTTAAAGAGATATGATTCCTCTAAAATTTCGTTATATCAAGATTTATGATGGATCTAGGATGGTAGTTTTATATCGATGTACCTATGCACTCAAATGTATGCAATTTCGTTACTTCTTCTTAACCTATTAATATTAACCCTATTATTATTAATATTAAATATAATTTTAATATTAATATTAATTTGTGACAACCCCACGAATGATTCTCTCATTAAAATTCATTGTAGATATGTTATGAACACATGAAATGAAAAATGGGACTCAACCAAGGGGCATGGCTTCCTGAGCTGGGGAAGAGGATGGATTGCTTGATATGTTGTGGTTTTGTACAAGAAATATGAAACTACTTGGAAAACCATTAATATTGTTGGTTCATTATTTTAATCAATCATCTATCATAATTGAATGAGCTATAATAGAAAGTACATAGCCCATAACCCATGTTGTTTGAGGAATGGTAACAAGAAAAATAGGACAAGAGGTCCAACAGAGAAGGACTACGAATTCCAAGGCATCAAGAAATTAGGAGGAGCATAATATGGAAACAAGAATGCTTTTAAGAAGAGGAATTTGAATAGTAATTCGAAGATGCATTCAAAGAGACATTCGAAGAGAATTCAAGGAAAAATAAAGAGGAAAACATGAAAGAAAAACCCAGTGATAATTATGCATGTTGGAAACCCACAAAGAAGACTCCAAGCTGAGTATTCATCTCAGAAAATTAGTTTATATTATTGAACATAAGAGAAGATATGAAAATTGAATTGGTTCTCAAGTTCCTTGGAGGTCATGGGTTGAGTTTCTAGTATCTAGAGTTCTATAGCAACTTTGGCTTTGTCGAGGATGTGGGTTAAGATACGATCTCTAGAGCCCTCGAACAACTTGGGTTCATGGAAGTTATTAGTTTAGAATAAGGGTTCTAGATCCCTGTAATAGGTTCAGTCCCTAAAGGGCATGGTTTGGGATGGAATCTCTCGAGCCCTGTAACAGGTTGGATCCCCTAAAGGTTGTGGGTTGAGATAGTTGACTCTAGATCCCTACAACATGTTGCAAATATGCCATCTCAAACTAGTAAATAAGGGAAAAAAAAGAGCTGAAGATGGAGGTCATAGTGGATTTTGGTCTCCTAGAAGGAGTGGCCCATTGTGTGTACACTCAAGGTGAGGTAGAGAAACTATGTACCCTTGATGGTAACAACAGGGTAACAAAAAGCTACTGGGAATGAGGAAGGAGGTCCTCTAGAGTCCCTGTGTTTCTTGGTATCTAGTGTTCATTCCCTTAACCAAGCATCCTCCTCATACTATGGAATCTAGCTTGAGGGTGACAATAAAAAGTAAATGTGGTTGCGACTATCTATGCATGGGTGGAGGGTCCTTGTCCCATACTTAGTGACCCTGC
This sequence comes from Pinus albicaulis, assembly GCA_034641835.2. NCBI lineage: Eukaryota > Viridiplantae > Streptophyta > Pinopsida > Pinales > Pinaceae > Pinus > Pinus albicaulis. The sequence continues at coordinate 812,752,089 of CM076570.1, forward strand.
AAAATCAAATGTAAGTGTTTAATATCAAAGGTTATTTGTTGATAAATCCTAATTCATACTTATTGTATAGTTGTGGACTCATTTATGTCTTTGTGTTATTATTTTTTTGAAAATGTGAATACATATCTATATGAATATGGCAATTATGGGTATGTTAGATATAGCAGTGTGTGCGTTGCTTATTGAGATGAATGAAATTGATAAATAAATCATGTGAGCATGAGCTTTTGAGTTGGAAGAAGGATGTTGTATAAATGAATTTCTAGTGATTGATCACACAATATCTAATGCGCTAACGTATAATAGACATTAGGATATTACAATTTAAGTTATAACTATGATTTTTGAATGTCATTTTGGGTGATATGCTTAACTTCTTCAAGAAAAACACATATTTAAGATAGGGAAGTAGTGGGCTATAGGCCACGATGAAGGCCTAGAGGGCCTGGATGCAATTTAAAAATGAAAAAAAGGAATCAAAGACACTTTTTGTTAATATAACAAGTAAAATATAAAAAACCTCTCTAGGGAGGGTCTAAGTGTTTTAGTTTACACTTAGCATCTCGGAGTTGAGTTTATGAATTTACACTAAGAGCATCACATGGGCATACAAAATAGTTATTTTTTCTTCTATGTGCGAGGGAAACCAAAGACCCTTCAAGGAAGGCATATCCAACCTTTCATTTCCAACAAGCATTGTTTCTTCTACTAGTGTCGTTGGGTCATCGATTGGGAACCATAAGGTTCTACACAATGCCATACAGGTTCTTATGGTCTCGAGAAATATCATGGAACCGTTGGAATGTGTCAAGAGAGGTGGAACCCCTTCCAAAGTTCATGTGAAGCCCATGTTAGGTAATGGACATTCAAATGATAGAACCACCATGTTTGAAATTCCCTATTTGTGATCAAGGAAAAAAAGAGGCATAAAAAATTATTATGAAATCTTTTGTGGAATCTTAGTAGGAGTCATTCCGTGCGCTAGATGGAAACCTTGAGAACCCTGAGGGTTGAAGTAATAAGTTCTAAAGCCAATAATGAGAGGCTAGTCATAGACAAAGAAAGGAAAGTAGAGATCAATGTAGTCATCCTCCACAGTCTCTCTGATTGGTAGAGGAAATGCGATATGATGTGAGGGATAGTAATTGAGATGGAAAATAACCTCCTGGCTCAAGATAAAAAAGAAACGAAGAAAATGGTGGCAATTGCAAAAAGAGACACATGCACGAAAGTGAGGAAATAATGTTAGGTATGTACGTTTGAGTACTCCAAGGGGAGGAGCTAACACGTAAGTGAATTATTATAAAAACCATCTAGTTCTATTACTAGAGGCCCCATCATTCTCACCATCACTATCATAATTCAAGAAGCAAAGAAAAGGACTACATGCTTGAGGAGTTTAAGAAATCCAAAACACCTACATTTGATGGGTACATGAAGAAAGCCAAAGATGTGGAGTCTCAGCTACTAGGAATAAAGATTTTTTTTTAGAATACATGACTATTCTTAGAATATGAAAGCTATATTTGTCACATGAAACTTAAGAGGAAAATCCAACATATGATGGGAGGAATTGAAGAATGTCAGGGCTATTGCAGAAAGATAATTCACTTGGGAGGCATTTGAGAAGTTCTTCAGAGAGGAATACTTGTTTTAGCTTTGCAATGATGGTAAGGTCAAAAAGATCACTGAACTCATAATGGGATAGTTAACTAGTATCAATATATCACCAAGTTTTTATAACTATTAGGATATGTGCCATTTATGAATGATCGGAAATCCAAAATCCAAATATTCATTAGCAATTTTCCTATGGCATTCAGAGACAAAATTGAGTTACTAGAGCCCCAAAATCTGAAAGAAGTAATCAAGAAGGTAGGACACTCCTATGAGAAAGAAAAATGTGGGACTGATATCAGACGTAATTGGCCTACCAAGGATAATATTAGACATAAGAAAAAATTTCCCAAGAAAATTTGAGAAAGGAAAGAAGGTAAACACCCAGTTCAGGAAAAAAAACTTTCGTAGGAAGATAGCATTGCTATTAGGAAAACTATGGATCAACCAAAAACAATATGACCCAAGTTTGAGGGCCATCAGCCACTCAAGTGCTAGACCTATGGTGAGAAACACAAAGTAAGAGACCATAAACAAAACCAAAATACCCGACCAAATATTTACAGTTCTTAGGAGCTCACAATGATGGGTGAATTAGCTCAGAGAATGTCTAGAATTTATGCAGCAATGGACAACCTCTAGCAAGATCATCAAACTATCAATTTTTGGTAGAATCAGATGTCTTCTAAGTCTCAAATATTGCAACAAGGCTTAGACACATGTATTCCTAAATACACAAAAAGCGTTATGGGAAATTCCATCTAGATGGGGTTTTATTAAAATAATTAATTAATTTTAATGGGATCCTAAGTTTAAACTTAGGGAATTAAAATAATCAAGGTATATTAATAGAACTATGTGTGAAACTTATAGAAAAATATAGAGATCGAGTCAATATATTCAAAGTCGTTGATTATTTTTTAGTCAGGGTCGTTGGTTATCCAACCAGAATATTATAAGAGGGACTTTGATGAGAAATTGGAAAACATGTCGAGTGATTCTAGAGATCAAATTCCTCAAGCGAATAGCGTAGAAAATATAGAGGATTTGATAGATTTGATTCAATTGCAATGAGGGGCAGTGATAGTTTCAGTTGGAAGTTATTTCCTGTGCCAGGAATACTTAGCAGAGAAGGCATAGAAGAGGACGCAAAATATGAAACGTAGGAGATATGATGTGAAGTGCAGTTGTTATACGGACAAATCCCTTATGCGGATAGAAGCTATCTCCCCAAAATCTTCAGGGAAAACTAGAAACAGAAAAACATAATAATAAATCTTTACGTAGATGACTTCATTTAAATCATTAAAACTAGAGAACTGGAGTGATTCTCTTACCTCTTAAAGAAATTCTTGATGAAGATCCTTGATCATTCCCATTTTAGTTCCTCAATGCTTTGATGGATCCTACAACCACAAATATACAAAGGATGAAAGGAATATCTAATATAATTATCTAAAATAAGTTCAATCTAACGATCAAGGAGATTATAAATTAAAGCTATATTAATGAATAAATAAAGAGCATGAGCCATTTATAATTCCGTTAATACAAGGCAATGAGAAAAAGTATCTGAATTTATTATTTAGAGATAAAAGAAGATCCTTACAACCTAGCCTTGATCTCATGAAGGTTCATCCAAAATTCCTCTAATATTACTCCTTGGATGATAAGATTTCCAATAAAAAATTACCAGCATAAGGCTACCATTTGTGAACATCCATAACCCTGAAGCCTCTACTCAATTTATAGGACAAATGGATGAGTTTTCATGTCCAAAAAAGAGGGACGAGATCCTCTAATAGTGGGATTAGGGTTCCATGATCCAAGGGAATTAACTCCATGTTTAAAGGGTTATGGCTCCAATAAATATGACTCAGAAGCTTCCAGTTCGGATATATCCGCCCAACAATGCTTTTAGAACTTAATTTTTATTTTTACTTTCGTTTAAGTCATTTGTGCAGTGTGTAGAAAAAATAGTGCACTTTTGCGCAAGTATTAGTGGAATAAAAAATGCATTCATATAAATAGACCTGATAAAGTGCGCAAGTCATGCTAAAGTGGTTAGAAAACTATTTTACCCAAAATTCATGAAATTTTCAAGGAATATAAATAATTGACTTGTGAAGGAGTGAATTGGAACATAAGTATAGATGGAGATAGATCCACTTTAACTATCAAGTTTCATGGTGACAAAATGACGTGTAATAGATTGTGCCCTAAAGTGTTATGTCTGGAATGTCATTAAAATATTGAAGCGCTTCATCATGCCAAAGATTGGATCAGAGGCAATGGTTAGAAACCAGCAACGAACATTCAACGATTACAATGCAAATATATATGATCATCACTGAGTTAGGAATTTTCATATTGGACGCATCCATATGTTATGAATATGTATATATAACCATGAATACATAAACCCTCATAGCCTAGATGGATAAAACTAGATTCAGGGCCTTGAAATCCATCTCTCAATTCGTAGTGCAGATCTGACAACGTGAACAAAATGTGTTGAATTCGAATGTTGCATATATGACTTGATTATTGATCAATGACGTGAACTGTTAACAAGTGTGATAGAAACCACCAATAATGTCAATGGTTCTCAAGTTACTTTTAGTACAATATATAAAGTGTGATTAGGTGATATGTAGTTGAACAGTCATAGAATCACTCGATCAAAGGTCAATGATGAGAACTTGTCGTCGAAGGTGAGAAACTTACCATTAAGGCATGCAAAGCCTCAAGGTAATAAAAAGGGTTTCTATATCAACTTCCTAGATAATGGTTTAAGGTTGATAGGAAGAAATACGTTGTAGGAGGGCCTACGACACAAAAATTCATGTCAAGTAGAAGAATTGTTTTGCAAGGAAAGAATCGAGGATGGATGAAGCGAATGAGGGCTAATATTTACAAAGGAACATGAATTGAGGTTGAAATTCTCTTCAGCACATGACCAAAATGAGAATTTACTTAGCAAAATTTTACTCAACGATAATACCCAAAACCAACTGAAGACTTTAAATGAGGCTTGATTAGCTGTAACACGAATGGATTACCAAATGAAGAAATTAGTGTGATGGAGTGACATACCTCCTTTAAATGAATGCAAAAATAAATAGCTTTTCCCAATTCCCCCCAACCATAATATTTTCTTGTCCTATAAGATCATCCTTCGAATGAGTCCTCCGCGGTATTTTTTATGAACCCTAAGAAGAAGTGGTTTAGTCCCATCATGATTGACGAGACTTTCACTATATAATTTTACGATTCTAGTGTAGGGTTAACTCGATTTCATTTTTATGTTTAAAGAGTTTAAAAATAAACAAAAAGAAAATTCATCTATTTCTTTGAACATATAATTTTAATGAGCCTAGAGAAAGTAAAACTTGATGTTTTTCATTTTCAGGGAGTCAAATGAAAAACATAAGTAAACTTCGTGATGTTATTTTTCATAAATTTTGTCCCTCAAGCCCGGAAAAGGATAAAATAATGTAGGAGAGAACTGACCATGCTTAGTTAATGTATACATTTTTGTCTAGTTCACTTCATAAAAGGGGTAAACTTAGACTCAATAGACGATTGTTAATTTATTTTTACGAGTTTGAATAGTCAAGTACTCGAAAATATTTTGATGTTTAGAGAGTCTGAAAAGTGCTTAAAACCAAACTCCATGGTTTTGATTTCTCGCATTTTTAAAGAATTTGAAAAAGTGATAAAACCTTACTCATTTTCAAAATGATCCATTTTTACATCGTAATCTGTATTATGCACATAAATTTGATAAATCATCATAACATCTCTAAATTATGGTCAAAAACATCAAAATTTTATTTTTAAAAGGTTAAAAGTATAAAAAATAATATTTTATTCACCAAAATCCTATAAAAAGTGAAAAAGTAACTCTTTTTCACCATTTACGGTTTTTAACCAATTTGAGAGCAGTAAAAGCTTTTTTACCACAAAACCTCAGACGTTAATTCCGGGCAAACAAATAGACCAATCGAACAACCATTTCTTCCAGGTAATAGATATCTTCCATATCTTTCTTTTCATCAGTTTAAAATTTATTTTTAGGCTATAGTTTGGTTTTTTTTTGGAGGTTGTAATTTAAAAAATCTGCCCATTACAGTATGAAGTCTCCCTTCATCGGGGCCGCACACCTGGATAATTATTTACACACTAAAATACATTATTTTCATATTGTTTCCACTGAAAAACTGTGAAAATGTGCTCTATGTGTAAAAGACAACACACACAAGTGACGAGGGCTTTTGAAAATATATTGAAACACCCCCAAAATTTCCAAATTTCTCTCAAACAAAGTTATAACACTCTTAAATTGTCAATTTCAGGACAATTGAGAAAAAATGTTGGAGTGGAGAGGGATAGAACATGAAACTCATGATGCGTAAGAGATGGATAATCTAGCAACTTTGCGAACTCTAAATAATTATGGCCTCTACAAATTTTTGGCCATTCCAGGGATGAAAGCACAAGTAGAGCTCATGACATGTTTCTTGAGGGCCTAGGATATCCAGGAGAATTTTTTTGTCATAAGTGATCATCGTGTCACTATTGATTTCGATGACATATATTTTTTGACTCGGATGTCCTATACAGGATGTGACATTTCTTTATTTGACTAGAGAGCAGGTGGAAAACCAACTAATTCGTACATGAGGTGATATTATGTCCCTAACTCAGCACTTAAGGATGGGCAGATAGATATCAACATTATCCAATGACTTGATTTTAGGATTATCGCTTTCACATTCACTAGGTTGTGTGGTAGTGAAGCACCTCACGTGGCTAGAAAGGCCCAAATGCATATTACAGTTGAGTTCTTAGAGTACACCATCTTTAACTGGTTTGAGGGAGTGTTTTTCAATATGAAAGGACAACTTAACACAAAAAAGAGGGGAAAACTGAAAAACTTCGGTTACAGTGCCATTCTTCTTTCATTTTCCCTACAGAGAAATCCACTCCTCATCATACAATGACATGGTTTTGATCCAGCAGGACCCAGAGATCCATGTATGTTAATATGGGTTGCGTTGATGGCATGCCATGGTGGTGATGGTGGCCCAATTGTGAGGTATACTCAGTTTTTTGTGTAGCTAAGGAGTACAGGGGGGATCCAGATATACTACAAGGGTGATCCATATATACCACTCTCAGCTAGAATGCAATGCGGGATATAGGTAAAAAAAAATCATTTTGATGTTTTATGTTTTTCAAATTTTTTTTTTTCAACATCTATAGCTAATTGTCGAAATGTCGATGTAGATGTAGGTCCAGCTCAACCAACAGGGTTATAGTGATTTGAAAGGCGAGGATACCATCCTGTAGTAGCTATATTAACACATTCTGATGCAGCAGAGGCTTTTATCGAGATGGAGCACAACTTGGAGAGGCTTACTATAGATATGCCAGAGTCTAGGACTAATGATTTTCCACTCTAGTACTAGATGCATGTGGTTGAAGTTCTAGGACCAATCAAGCAATTGTTGCACCGAGTGGGTCATGCCATAGTTTACTACCATGATCATCATCATGGATAGTTGATATTCATATTAGGGCTACATTTTGATTTTTGTATCGCCATGTTCGGATAATAGAGGCCACAAAGCCTTATGTATTTGGATGATATTTTTTTAACACACCCTTTCAATACTATTTTACCTAATGAGAACTACTAATTTTATTATTAGAGTATCTTTTTCAATATGGATGAAATATTGTTTCCTTTCCTAATGTTGCAAATGCATATTTAACACTTTATTGGGCAATTCATCAACTAATGTGTTTAAATTTATTGAAATGTGTTGATGTTCGATATAATAAAACTACCATCCCAAGAGATGGACCCGTAAAAACATTCTTAACATGGATGGGATTTTAATTGCATAGACACCATTTAAATGTAATACAATGAGTTGTGAATCTAACCTAACGATCAAACATTGAATGCCAAATGTGATGGAATCAGATAATAGTTCGATAACTGTACTATATTCTGATATGTTGTTCGTTGTGTGACTGAGGCATATCCCATCAATACAAACTAACTTATTAGTGGGTGAATAGTTGACCCAAGATGCAGAAAATAAATCTTGAGTAGTATGACTAGCAGCATCAACAAAGCTAATGTAAGCTTGAGGGAATGTCGACATCTATAAATAAAGGGTAATCAAGATAATCAGGAAAGGTAGTAGAAAAATGAAAAAATATAAGTCAACAAAACACACTCATAAAACTATAAGTAATGTAAAAAAGTATCTCCAAAGGATAAGTCACGCATAATATCTCTTTAGATAGAGACCATTTCTCGGCTCTCCTCAAGAGACACCATTATAATTAACTAGTTCATATGCCCCTTTAGCTATTACACATTTGAAAATGTAAGGACCATGGCACATTGGTTTGAATTTTCTAGCACCTACTTTATCATGTGCTTGATCACAGACCAATACTTGGTCACCTTTCAAATAAATTCAAGGATTAACATTTTGATCCTATTGAGCCTTAAAATGTTTCATATGAGCCTCACTAGTTGGTGAAATGTTACGATGGCTTTCATATAGTTTTGATAAGTATTAAAAACGTTATTCCTGTACAACTCAAATGAATGTGCAGGAACATTTCACCAACTCACTAGTTCGTGAAATGTTACGATGGCTTTCATATAGGTCACAACTCAATGGCTAGTTTTAATGAAAAATTTTCACATTCAATTGGTAAAACTACCTCCAAGTCATAAACAAGTTGGAAGGGAGTAAAACCAGTTGATGTTTTCGCAGAGGTATGGTATGCCCAAAAGGTTGTCAAAAATATGGTATGAAAATTTCATTTATGAGTGCCGATAATCTGTTTAATCATGTTGGTCAAAAATTTGTTCACTGCTTCAACCTAGCCATTTGATTGTCGGTAATAAGGAGTTAAGTTTTCATGGTGCAAGCCGAGATGGGAAGAAAGCTCGATCATCATAAAATTTCTAAAATGGCTACCATGATCAGTAACGATGGCTTGGGGTATGCTGAACCTAACAATCACATGATTGAATATGAAAATAATTGTGGTTTCACCATCGTCTTTGAATATAGATATTACCTCGACGCATTTTGTAAAATAATATACTACGAGAATAATATACCCAAGCCCTCGGCTAAGTGAGGGTTACATGTAACGAAAAAAATGCCCCATTTTTCAAATGGACCAACAACTATGATTGCGTGAAGAGGGTTTGGAGGGGCACACACCTTATGATAACAAATTTTACAATTATGGCACTTCCTAACCACAATTATACAGTCTTTAAAGAGTGACGACCATAAATATACAACACGCAATATCTTTTGGGCAGTGGAAAAGAAAGACATATGATTGCCACAAGCTCTAGAATGGCAGTCATTTAAGGAATTTTTCGGCTTCCTCATGTGATAAACAATGTCAGAAGACAGAATCAACACCACGACAATAAAGGGTATCGCCAACAATAGTATATTTCTTGGATCGGTATCAGAGTCTATGACAATCATTTCATGACAATTTGGGTTGAAAAGTTTTATTTTGAAGATGTATAATGATATATCCCTACCAAAGGCCGAAAGTACTGATGATAAACCTTGATTCACCAGGAAGATGATATTTGTCCATGGTTTCAGATTTAGTATATGGAAAGTCACATAATAATTCAACAAATACCAATTATTTCTTAGATTTAGATCTTTCGAATACCAAATTAAAATTCTTGGAGAATAAAAATCCATTTAGAGTATTTCACCCTAGAAAATTTTGAGTAAAATTGTACATCATAGGGTTGCAATCAGAGAGCATGGTTGTTTTCCATAAAAGTATGTAGTGAGGAAAAATTTCGACAACTTGAATTATCACCAAGGCCAATTTCTCCACATGTGCATATTTGACTTTGGTTGGCATGATATTCCTACTCAAATAGTAAATCACATGTTCAATATTAGATTTATCTTCCTGAACTAACAACATGCCTATGGTGGCATGAGGTACAGATAAATACAAAAAGTTGTATCCAGGATAATCAGGTGGATGCAGTAATGTTCCTTAGGTCAGTGCATTTTTCAATGCATCAAAAGCTTTAAGAGTAAGATCATTCCTTAAGGAGGTATATTGACAATATCCTCGACCTTAAATGGATTGACACAAATGACTTACTTTGAAATGAAAAATCCCAATAATCATCCTGACTGTACACAAAATAAAAACTTATGTGGATTCAAACGAATATTGTAATTCCTACATCGAATGAAGATAGCTTTCAATTGCATAGGATGATATTGTCGTCTCGAAGAATGAACTAGTAAGTTGTTTAAGTAGGGTTGCACAATATATTTGATATCATGAAATGTGTAAGACATGGCCCTTTGAAAATTGGCATCAATGTTCTTCAATCCAAATGGAAATTTGTGATAGGAAAAGGTTCCTGATGGACAGATGAATGCAGTTTTGGGTTGATAAGTAGGGAGTATTCTTATCTGATTATATCTCGAAAATAAATCCAGAAATAAAAAATATTTGTTTCCGACACAATCATTGACAATTTGGTCAATGTAAACGGTAGGGTAATTTTCCTTTGGACAAGCTTTATTGATGTCCCTATAATTGAAACGTACTCAAATATTACCCTATTTCTTGTTCACTATAACAATATTAGATACCCAATTAGTTTAGGGAACAAGGTAAATAAAACATGCTCTAACTAAATTTTCAACCGAAGCCTTAATAGCAGTGACCTTCCATGGATGAACTAGACATAATATTTGTCTCACAGGCTTAACATCCAGGTATGTATTACTTTCATGAATCATAATACTAGGGTTGATTCTTGAAATTTTCTCATAGGACCACAAAAAAATGTCGATAAATTCCTGAGATAGGGCCTTATACATGTTTTTTTTTTCAAGAGAGCACGAAGCGCCTATATGAATTTTTTTAGTAATTCCAAGTTTAACTGAAATGTCAATGGGTATCATTGAAGATATGTTTACTAAAACCCTTTCTAAATGTAGATGAAGGATATACGTCAAACATTGAAGACTATAGACAATTTAAGCTGAAAAGATGGATGAAAAATCATTCTAAATTTTATCACAGTCAGGTAGAAAGGATGAAGGATGATGATAATAGTTCCATGGAAATTAATACAAAGTAATTATTTCCATAATAATTTCTTTAATTGGAAACATTTGATCGAAAGGATCAAGAAAAGATATTTATGTTAAACGTGATAAATGGGATTAGTCATCACTTATCACATTAACTTGATTAGTGTGAGTTTATGATGGGTTAGAAAGTGCTCGATCTGCATGATAAGTCAATTCAAAGGGGCTTAAAGGCATCTCATTTTCGTATATGGGAAACTCAAACTCGGAAGGCACAATCCAAGGATAAAATGCTGGAATTGTGCTTGATGTGACCATGTTGACATGGGAAACATTATTAGGAAAATTTAGTGGAGGAATTGCAAAACTTCCCATAAGATATGAGTCCTTCACCAAACCTACCCCAATATCTTCATATGGAGTAATCAACTTTCAAACGAAAGGGATGATGCTTGTAGAGGAAGGTTCTAAAGTATAGTAAGTTAGTAGGTCGAATTTGACAATCCTTCTGTTTTGTGGAAACAATATCATTCAAAAAAATGATGAGACTACAACTAACATCGCATAAGACCAACTTCTTCCAAGTAAAATATTATAGTAAATTTGAGCATCAACAACCTCAACTGGAATGATTTTACCTTCTATCTCTATAGGTAGATCATTAACAATCCCATATGGGCGGAAACATCTTCCATCGAAGGCTTTTATTGGGTGATTGATTTATTTTTGGATAACCAATGGATTTCCAAGCATCAATATAAATTATACACGTAGACGCTCCTTCATCAATTACTGAAGTCGCTTGGTCTTAACGAAAACTGGTATTTGGAATTCCATTTTATTTGGAAGTATAGGTATATAATTTTCTAGATCAAAGATAATTAGATCAGAATCATGAGGGTCAATATATCCTATCGTCGACAAAAGTAATTTTCATTGTTCTTGAAAAGTTTGCAGCACTTCAAGGGCCGACATTGCTGAAGGTGATAGACAGATCTTCAACAATGTTGTAATTTTGAGTAGATCATGCATCCAGGTTGAAATTTGACTTTCGAAGAAAATATTTAGGGGCTGGTCGAATCACCATGTCAAAAATAGTTTTCTCGATCTGTAATGGTTCAGAAGGAGAAGGAATTGGCATGGAAGCTTTATTGGGTGAACCTGCATCGTTTTCATTTACAGGACCCTTAGATCTATAATCTTTAGATCTCATAGAAACCATAACTTGAGAAGACATCACCATGATATTACTAAATACAACGAAGGAGAAACTATGAGTAGTCCATTATTTGTTGGTGAAAAAACCTTTCCATTAGACATTCCTATTTCTCCTTTTCGACCGAACGCTTGGTACCTTGCACCTTTTGACTTTGAACATTCATTTGATTATGGTCATCCCCAACACTACTTTCCTTTTTACTCTTTACTTAGAAATAATATGTGAAAAAATAATTCTAGAAGTATTTCTATCGATACATCCATGTTTTCAACTTCTTCAGAAAACTTGTTATATGGTGGTCCTTCAGTTCCTTCTGGATATCAATGTCTCACCAGGACATTATTAGAAGCATTTCCTTCTCCTCAAGCTTCTACTATGTCCATTGATTTATTGACACCTCCTGGCCATAAGTTGACCTCATCATAATACATTCAAATTGTTTCCAGTGTTAATTCTCAAGTTAACCCAACACATGGTTATAATCAGCCTAAGGGGAAATCACCTCTTCCTGGAGGGAAACCTTTCACTGGTTCATATCCTACAGTTGCAACAAAAATTTTACCCGATAATTATCAAATTTGTGGTCTGATGCCTCAAGCTGGTTTAGGTAAACCCTTTGTGTCACAACCCTTAGTAGATACTCTTATCTAGGGATGAATACTATCTGGAATCCTACATTTTCTCAACAATCCTTGCAATCTTCTCAACAAATTCCCATTTACCAACCTACACAAACAACTGGAAAAATTATCTTAATTAATGTCCGACAACATGTTTAGGGAATTCCTTAATATAACTCGTATATTTTCACCAACCAACTCATCAACTTTGTCTGTGTATTCCAGATAATATTTTACAGTATGTTGTGCATGAATTTGTTTAACAACCTAGTACACCTCAAACACCCATCCTTGGAGTATCTCAGGTATCTCCTCCAATTACCCATCAAGAATCAGTGCAACCTATTATGCAGGCCATCCCTAAGACTTCAGTTTATCAAGCTAGACCAATGATCCATTCTATACCTCAAATGGATTTCGGATAACATGGTATAGGAACTTTGAAAATAACTTTTCAAAACCATCCTATTAAGGGCCCATTTTTTTATATGGAAAAATCCCTTCCACACGCTGGAGCAACCTCCCTAGAATCCTAAAGGAAAACAACAAGCCAATGGACATAAGAATAACTTGGTTTGAGTAGTCCACGTAATGTTTTCTAGTCTACTACACAAGAATTTTTTCAACGACCTAATACACCTCAAACACCCATCTCGGGGGTATCTCAAGTATCTCCTCCAATTATCCCTCAAGTATCAGCGCAACCTATTATGCAGGTGATACCTCAGACTTCAGTTTATCAAGCTGGACCTATAATCCAGTCTATGCCTCAAATGTATTTGGGACAACCTAGTATAGGAACTTTTCAAACGAATTTTCAAAACCATCCTTTTAAGGGTCCATTTTTTATTTGGACAAATCCCTTCTGGGGACAGGAGCAACCTCCCTAGAATCCTAAAGGAAAACTAGAAACAAGAAGACATAAGAATAACTCTTTCCCTAAGATAAATTCGTTTAAATCATTAAAAATAGATAATTGGAGTGATGCTCTTACCTCTTAGTGAAATTCTTTATGAATAACTCTAATCTTTCTCAATGTAGTTCCTCAATTCCTTGATGGAGCCTACAACCACAAACATACGAAGGATTAAAGGCATATGCAATATAATGATCTAAAACAAGCTCAATCTAATGATCAAGGAGATTATAAATTAAAGTTATCTTAAAGAATAGGTAAAAAAAATAAACCATTTATACTTCTGATAAAACAACACAATGAGAAAAAGTACTCAAATGTATTATTGAGAGATAAAAGAAGATCCTTCCAACCTGGCCTTGATGTCATGAAGGTTCTTCCCAAATTCCTCTAATAATTTTTCTTGGATGATAAGATTTCCAATCCAAAATTACCAGTACAATACTACCATTTGTGAAATCCCCTAACCCTGAATATTCTACTCAATTTATAAGACAAGTGGAGGAGGTTTCATATCAAAAAAAGAGGGATGATATCAACTAATAGTGGGATTAGGGTTTCATGATCCAAGGGAACTAGCTCCATGCTTAGAGGGTTCTGCGTTGAATATATATGACTAAGAAGCTTCTAATTGGCATGTAGTAGCCAAACAATTCTTCTAGAACTTATTTTTTATTTTTACTTTCCTTTAACTTATTTTTTCACGTTGTAATAGAAAAGAGAGCGCAGTTATGCACACGTATTAATGGAAGAAACAATGCATACACATAAATAAACTAGAAAAAGTGTACAAGTCATGCTAAAGACATCAAAAATTCATTTTAACCCAAATTCATGATTTGGTCAAGGAATATAATTTTTTTGCATCCAATGGAGTGGATTGGAACATAATTATCGATTGTGATTTGTTATACGGATAAATCAATTATGTGGACAAAAGCAATCTCCCTAGAATCTTAAAGGAAAACTAGAAATAAATAGACATAATAATACCACTTTCCATAATATAACTTTGTTTAAATAATTAAAACTAGAGAATTGGAGTGATGTTCCTACCTCTTAGTGAAATTTTGGATAAATATCTCTCATATGTCCCGTTGTAGTTCCTCAATTCTTTTATGGAGCCTGAAACCACAAACATACAAAGGGTCAAAGGAATATGCAATATAATTATCTAAACCAAGATCAATCTAATGATCAAGGAGATTAGAAATTGAACTATCTTAATGAATACGTAAAGATCATAAACCATTTATAGTTCTGATAAGGAAACACAACGAGAAAAGGTATCCAAATGTATTATTTAGAGATGAAAGAAGATCCTTACGACAAGGCCTTCATGTCATGATGGTTCCTCCAAAATGCCTCTAATATTTCTCCTTGGATGATAAGCTTTCCAATCCAAAATTACCAGCAATATAAGAATGCCATTTGTGAACTCCCATAAACCTAAAGAATCTACTCAATTTATATAACAAATGGAGGAGGTTTCTAACCCACAAAAAAGTGACGACATCCACTAATAGTGGGATTAGGGTTCCATGATCCAAGGGAATTAGCTCCATGTTTAGAGGGTTGTGGCTTGAATAGATATGAATAAGACAGCTTCTAGTTGGGATATATTAGGCCAAAAATAATTATATAACTTAATTTTTACTTTTACTTCCCTTTAAGTCATATGCACAGTCTGTAATGGAGAACATAGTACATTTATGTGTAGTTATTAATGAAAGAAACAATGCATGTGGAGAAATAGACTTAAAAAAGTGCACAAGTCATGCTAAAGAGGTCAAAATTCCATTTTACTTCCAAAGGAGTGCATTGGAACATAAGTATGGATGGAGATACATCCATTTTAACTGTCAAGTGTCATGGTGAGAAATTTATGTGTAATTGTAGTTCCACACAAAGGTAATGTGGTAGAATTGAGATGATCCGATGTTTTACACAGGATAAGTCAGATTGAGTGTCATAGTGCCCGGGTGTCAGGCCGGAGGAACAGAAGATCAACATCTAGACAAAAGAATGACCTACAGAAGGACGTGACACAGTCTCCAGCCATATTGACACAGATCTGTGTATATTTTGTCCAAAGGCAACGTGGGGCTATCTAGTTCAGTGTTTGATTAGTTCCAAATCTCTAGTATTAGTGTGAGGTAATCCTCAACAGTTATTTGTGAGATAGGTTCTCTTTGGATAACTATATTTTTTTAATCTTGTTGTATTCAGAAACTTATTCTTAATAATATCAAACCCTCATCTACAACACTAGTTTTCTCGCATTTTGTTTTTCGAAGGACTGAGTCCAAAGATAATGGTCTAATATGTGTCTAATTTTCTTTCTCATATCTTGTTCATGCATTTAATTTATGCATTCTATTTAGTGAAGGTTGCAGTGTATTTTATTTAGTATTTACTTGTAGAACATAATAAATAACTTATATAATTTATCAAGTAGGAGAAGTAATATCAGTTTTTTGTAATAGGGTTTCTAGGTTTAGGAATTCCACATGGTATCAGAGATTTTTATAATAGTGCAGCTGAAGCAAGAGATTAGTCCAGAAGTGTTCATTGTTGAAGATAAGGAGGGATATCGGATATCTTTTTAGGAAGTAGATCGAATCCCTAAGGCATAGCGTAGTTCAAGGCAAGAAGGGAAACATTTTCAAGGGAATCTCTCTTTGAGTGAGTTGACAGAGAGGTACAATTTCTAGTTTGTAATTTTTCCATGGTGGAGGGAGTAGTGTAGCAACAACTTCAACACATGCCATTTTCTCGTGGGACTCAATTTTCTTGTAGTAGCAGTTACTCATGTAGAAAGCATCAAAAGAAGGTAGAAGAGACAAAGTGATGAAATTATGACCTCATGGAATTTTTTTCCCAAGATATTCTAATTTCCCATGCAGAAGCAATGTGATCAATATTTATTTATTTTTCTACAGCAGGGAGCGCATAGATCCAGCTGTCCAAAGGGTTAGATGCAACATTAAAAATTTAGCTGGGTGAGATGGAAATCAATGGGCTCTGAGATAAATATAGGTTGGAGGGAGCCTCCAATATTGTGATTTTGAAAGAAATAATCAAATGTATGCTTGATGTGCATGATCTTGAGACCTTCATTGATAGTGTGGTAGTTATCCCCATAAATGGAGATCTGCTAAAGGCCTACAAGAAGGATATGGTTAAGGTTAAGAGTTTTATCCTCGATGGAGTGAGGGATCATGTAATATTTCACATCGATAGAGAAGGTACATCCAAGGATATGTAATATGCCTTGGAGATGCTATATCAGGGATCTTCTTAGCAACATAATATGTTCTTGAAGCACAAGCTATGATCTAAAAGGATGCAAAAAGGAGAGCACATTGATCCATTCCTTGAAAAAAAATTAGGAAAAAAAAGATAAGCTAGTAGCTATAGGAGTTCTTCCTCAAGGAAACGAGATTATTAGACTCGCCATGAATTGAATCTCAGAATATTTGCATGTATTTGTCCAAATAATCCTAGGCAAAGAAAGTTTTCCTTATTGGGAATCAATTTGGGCCGCTTTTTAGCAGGAAGAGATGAGGCGACACATGATCAAGTGTAAACTTGATGGAAGAAGAATTAGTGGGTCAAAGCCCAAGGAGGAGGATGAGAATGCAGTCGTTGCATCTAAGGGGCAACATGAGAAATGAAGGCAGAAAAAGGACATCTCAAGGATCAAGTGCTTCTGGTGTGGCGAGTATGGTCACTATGCTACGTAGTGTCCTCTTAAGAAAAACGAAAAGGATGAGAAGCATGATCTGTAGGTTGAAACTGCAAGGATCTAGGAGGAGGAGTTTTACATGATTTCCAACATATATTGAGGGGAAAATTAGGGTGATCTAGAATGTTATTTTGAAAGAGATGCAGTTGGGACGGATCCTTCAGGAGTCCACCTCTTGGATAAATACCTTGCTACGGGAGCAGAAATCAGAAGTAGCAGGACGTACTAGTGTCAGTTAGTGTAGAGGAGTGTCAAAGTAACAACACAGTGGCTGGAGAGCTCCAGAGTCTGAGCAACGTAGAGTAGAGTTGGAAATAGTGTAGGAAGGCACAACGCATAGTCAAGACTAGCACAACAACCTTCAAAGGGTGAGCACAATGACTAGAAGTTGTCAGATATCCAATATTAGATTAATTAGACTAACGAATTAGTTTAGTGTTTCGATTTTTTTCTGTTGCATCATACAAAAAAGTTGCATTGTAGTAGTAGTTGGCAGCAGTACGCCGAGTCCACAACAAAATAGATGTAGCAACGCAGTCGTTGGTGGGCAGTAGTGTCAGCCATCAGTAGCATAGTGGGAGATGCTACAAAATAAATGTATTGTTGATGCATTACTATAGAACATTCCTCGCTAAGAGGGAATTTTGAGTTTTGTTAGCATCATATGTCCTCTAAGTCTAAAATTTTCAAGGAGGCTTAGACACATGTATTCCAAAATACCGAAAAATCATTTTGGGAAATTCCACTTGGATGGGGTTTATTAAAATAACTAATTATTTTTTATGGGAGCCTAAGTCTAAATTTAGGGAATTATAATAAGGACTTCGATGGGAATTTGGAAAACACACCGAGTGAGTCTAGAGATCGAATTTCTAAATTGAGTAGCGTAAAGCAGCCGGACGATTTTATCAATTTGATTCGATTGTAGTTAGGGGCAGTGATAATTATCATTGGAAGATATTTCCTGAGCTCGGAATACTTATTAGAGAAGGAAGATATTAGGATGCAGAATAGGCATTGTAGGAGCTATGCTAGGCAACATAATGCAGTGCAGAGGCAGTGTTACAACCTTGAGGAGATCTAAAGTTTCGCTAAGGATTAGTCAAGTCCAGTGCAAGAGTGATGGGGTGTGAGACTGGAGGGAAGAACATAAACATCCAGCGAGCATAATGACTAGAAAAATGAGGTGGTGCAGTCCCTAGCTAGAGTAACATAGATCTGCGTATAGGGAGCGTGGTGCTTTCTTGTTCAGTGTTGGGTTAGTTTGGATCTCCAGCGTTGGTGTGAGGTAATCCTCACTAGTTCTCTATTAGTAATATTTTGTGTGGATAACCAGATTTTAGGCATCTAGTTTTGTTCAAAAAATTTTGCTTAATAATATCAAACCCTCATCTACTGCATTTTTTTTCCCACAATGGGATTTTCTGGGGACTTTGTCCAAAAATAACGGTGTAATGTGTGTCTAATTTTCTTGCTCAGATCTTGTTTATGAATTTAATTTCTATTTTTTATTTAGTGAATGTTGCAGTGTATTTCATTCAATATTTACTTGTAGAATACAACAAATAACTTGTATAATTTATCAAGTAGGAGAAGTAATATTTCTTTTCTGCAATAGGGATTTAGGGTTTAGGAATTTTCACATAGACATCCATCATTGATATTGAAGGTAATATGGAAGAGAAATTTGTTTCCATTTAATTCATACACATCCTAATTATATTTATGCTATACTAGAACTTGCTAATAAATGAAATGTAGTCAAATAATTACATCAACTTTGGCTAGTTCAGTTGTCAACTTAAAAAAAAAGAGAAGGATCAAACATTGAGTAAGTTCATGTGTATTCGAGCTCAGTGACATGCCCATAAGAACCCAATTGAATGTATTACGATTGGGTCTATAAGACACATTTTTGGGTATGACCTGGTTCTAACTGCATTAGATCAAAGTAGATTGCTATGAAAAAGCTATTGATTGCTTGTGTGAGTAAGGAGAAAAAAGAGTGTTGTAAGGTAAGAAAATTCCCATTTCAGTAAGTTTTATAAGTACTATGAAATCCAAATGCAACAACATAAATATTGCATGCTATTTGTAGCATAAATTTCTATGGATGAAAATTTTTATCGAGCCATAGGAGGTGAGGAAGATGAATTGCTAAAAATATATCCTGTTTTACATTAGTACATAGATGTCTTTCCAGCCGAGGTCCCTAGATTTCTTCCTCATAGAGGGAGAGAGAATTTTTTATCAATATGGTTCCTAGAGCAGCACCAACATCCAAATTTACATACACAATAGGCAGCCCATAGTTTTTTTATCTGAAGCTACAGCTGAAAGAAATGCCTAACGAGGGCCACAAAAGGCGAAGCATGTCCTTGTGGAGAGAAACTTTATTGTTCGTGAAAAATAAATATGGAACTTTTAGACTATGCATTGAATATAGGTAGTTAAAAAATGTAACCATTAAGAATAAGTAGCCATTGCCAAGAATCAATGACCTCTTTGATAAATTAAGGGGAGTAGTAGCTTTCTCGAAGATTGACCTAAGGTTACGATACCATTACATGAGAATAAAGTAGGAGGAAATTCATAAAAACACCTTCAGAAAAAGATATCGGCGGCATGATTTCATAATGGAAACCATTATACTCACTTCTCATGCTACATTCATGTTCCTAATAAAAAACATGTTTTGTTATTATTTGGAAAAGTATATGATTGTGTTTATTGATGACATCTTGATGTACTCAAAGCCAGAAGAAGAATATGAGATGCATATGGATGCAATATTAGAATTGTTGAGAGGGAATAATATTTACAAAAAAATCAGTAAGTGTCAGCTCTTCTAGTCATAGATACATTATCTAGGGCATATCGTCTCCAAGAAAGGGATCTTAGTTGATCCTGAGAAGATAAAATTCATAAGTGTGTGGCTAACTCCCAAGAATGTAGCTGAAGTTAGATCATTCACATGTTTGGAATGATATTACAAGAGACTCATTATATAGGTATCCAAGTTAGGCCATCTCATTATAACTTTGCATAGGAAAGGGAAAATATTTGAGTAGACTACACAATGTGGAAAGAGATTTGATTAGCTAAAACAATTATTCATTGATGCACCAATGCCGAGAATTGCAGATCCTGACAAGGATTTTTTACTATGCATACATTCCTGAAAGGAAGAACTCAGTGGAGTCTTAATGTAATAAGGGCAAGAATTACGTGACAAGTCCATAAGTTTAAGCGAGCATGAGGTGAGTTATGTGACTCATTATTCAGAATTGGATTCCATCATTCAAGCTCTAAAAATGTGGAGCCATTTCCTCCTTGGCAAGAAATTCACGCTCATGATAGACCACAGTGGACTAAACTATTGGTTTGGACAATTGAAGCTGAATTCTAGGAAAGAAATATGGTTAGCCATGATTATACAATTTTAATTTGAAAATCATGTAGATAAAAGGTAAAAAATAAATTTTGTCGATGCCCTGAGGAGAGGAATTCTGACAAATCACTTAGCAAGTATGATTTCTCACATGTCAAATCTGATAGAAAAATTATTTGACTTCAAGATGAAAAATATTTACAAGTGAAATAAAAGATGTTTCAATGTGGTGAGGATGAAGATTATCTCCTTATTGAGGATGCCCTAATCAAGTTCAACGGAAGAATTTATGAGCTTAATAATGAGGAGGTGAAAATATTCATAGTGGTAGAATTCCATGTAAAGCCTTATTTAGACCATCCAGGGTATCAAAAGACCCTTACAATTGTTAAAAATTTCTATTATTGGGCGAATTTGAAAAAGGAAGTGGTTGATTTTATTGTAAGATGCATATAATGCCAATCGATTATAATGGAGGTTTTTATTGTTATAAAATTGGAAAATTTTGTCAAAAAAACATTCCCTAAATTTTTTTTTTTTCATACTGGATGTTTTAGTGGAGATTTTAATGGAATTTCATCAAAGCCGAAAAATGTTGGGCAACCGAATGTTTTTTTTTTTTGTGCGCTTCATGGAATAGGTAGTACTAGTGCAATACATATATAAATGCACTAGGCCACATACATAAGTAAAATCCCCGACACGTTCAATCCAAAGTACAATGATGCGTAATATATACCGCATCAGTGCTAATAGATAAAAAATTCCCCACAACGTTTGTGTAAGGAAAGACACTTGGGCACACATAAAATAATTATTCTTCCAGTGCTTTTGTTTAAACTTGCAAAGCTGATGCGTATAGTTTTTATAAATACCATGGTGCATTAGTTGTATAAAAGGATTGTTGATGTTACATTTCATAATGCACCAGTGCTAATTGATAAACAATATCTATCCATTTGTATAAGGAACGACATTTGGTACAAAAAAAATAATTGCAGTCCAAGTATTCTTGTTTAAACTCGCAGCTCCAATGTGTGTCATTTGTATAAACGCACTAGTACATTCGTTGTATACAAGGAGTGGCCATATTAAATTTAATAATGCACCAGGGCCGGAAATAATATTTTTTAGGACCATTGTGTTAGTTCTATGAAAGCATCGGTGCGTTAAGAATTATAATTCACCAGGGTGTTAATTATAAAAAATACCATTTCTTGAAGAAATAAACACCCGAGTGATGTCGTTTTCTGAAAAGGAATATGGTATGAGAAATGACATTGTAACAATGTTTTTATATAAGATAATGAACGAGGGAATTTTTATGTTATGGATGCACTATGTTTTTGTATGATATTTTCTCTTTTTTGGAAACATCGCTCTATGACAGTGCAATTATTCTAATATATTAAATATGTTATTAATCAAAAACATGATATATATCTTATAATACAATTCATATAAATTCAAATATGAGTAGTGAATTTGTATATGATGATTGGATTAATCTATTATATTATCATTTTTCGCATGTCTTCATTATAATATTTAATTATCTATAAATTTAATTAGGGGTGTAGGATTTCATAGTGACATTAGATAACACAATAGAATAAATTAAAATGTGTTTTATTATATATCAATGAGAGCTCCATTTCATACAAAATGGATTGTTATTGGTAATCCATTGTCTTTCAATTGGGATACTATGTCCATTACATTAAAAAAATGTAGGATTTTTATAGATAATTATTTCAAAAAATAAAACAGGTTGCATTGATATCTAAATATATCATCATTATTTGTTTGAACTGTTGTTATTGCTCGAGCTACTTCCATGACTGGGATTATTTGGAGGAATTTTTTGTTGATTGAAAAAAATTGTTTTCGTCTTCTTGATCGTGTTCCCTCTACAAACATAATATTAAAGTATAATGAGTTTGTATACATTGGTGAAAATAATGAAAATTTAAATAAATAATATACATCAATATAAATTGAATACCATTGTACCATAGAAATAAGTGACTCATAAACTATGCAGATGGTTTCAAAACCAAGCCTCGTGCCTTGTTGCAACAAGTCTTCTGTTGGCGTAGTTCCATACTTTTTTTCTTGCATGTTTCAAACTCCATTATAAACCATAGATTTAATATAAAGAATTTGTTTATTCTATTAATTACAAACATAGAAAATTAAACCAACATCGATACTTACAAATTCCATAATTAATTTTTGATATGCCAATATATACTCACAATGTTTATTTAACTCAATATCAATCAATTCTTCTGAAGGCTCTTCTTTTTATGTTAGCACCTATCTGAGGACATTCAAGGCTGATTGTTGTAAAAAAACTTAAAATATACAAAAATGAAACCTTGAGTTGTTATAAGGATATATTAACAATTACTCACAAACTTTGAAATAAACCTTTTTCTTCCTTGTCATCATGTTTTATGTGTTGAATGAATTCTATATTGTTTTCCCTTCTGTGAGAAAATACTTGAAAACTGATATTTAATTCTAAGTTATTTTTTTATATATACAAATCCAATCATGATTACATACATTTGAAGCACGTTTTGGTTGAAATGTCTCCTTCTATGATGCCATTTTATCTATTTCTTTTACCATCTCCTTGTACATGTTTTTTGGACATTACTATTTCCTTCTTTCGCATATCAACGCGTTGATCATTTAGGATTTTCATAATCTTCATGAAAAAATTAATAAAATATTGTTATTTTGATATATGAAAACTGAATCTATTTTAATAAATGAATGGTTCTTAGTAATATTATACATATAGTTCTAGAAAATAACCTTAATTAGGAATATTACCTTTTTAATTATTCTTTTTTTTTGTTCTTGTATGTTTATTCTATTGCATGTATGTCATGTCTCATTGACCATTGTTTTGGAAATGCTTCTTGTAATTTAGATATAATTTGATTCTTAGATTCATTAGATTTATTTTTTATTGTAAGTGGAAACTTGCCTATACGTTCGTTCCACTAGATCCCTCATAATTTTGTAAAAAAAAAATCTTCCTTTTATTTACCTCCAACATTGTTACAGATTATCAAAGGACCAATTCATTGTCATTTACATGTTATATAGTTTTTGTATTCTTAGAGAAACATTGAATTGTTACATCAATTTTGATACTTATATGAAATTAAACATATATGAATTAATAAATTCTTTGAAACATGTTATCTAATATTCTAAAGTATATTATCAATGAGAATTCCAAAAAAAAAACTCACACTGAATAGTAATTTTTCATTCAACTCGTTCATCCTTCTGCAATTTTTTAATTAGGATTTTACACTCCTCTACACTTAGATTAGAAATAATGTTATCAAGCTTCTTCATTTTGTGGCTCTACATGACACACACCAACCAATACATGAGTTAAACCTACTTATAGTTCAAACATATTAATTTTCTAAATAAATTACAAATAAATTTCCTTATCTACTATGTTTGATTTTATATCATTGTGACGATCGGTATTTTTGTTACTCAACACCTTTTGAGACATTTTTATCAATATACATCTTGTAACATTCAATACAGAAGCCATTAAATATATTTTAAAAATAAATGATATAATGTTCACCTAAAAATATCTTTGGCAACTGATGTGTTTATCTGAAAAAACCCTAATTGTAACTCGTAGCTAAATGTAAAAACCCTAATTGTGAAGTGGTAGAAGAAGTTAAACCCTAAATTAAAATTTTGTAGGAAGAAGCAAGGGTTTAAGGTAAGTATTGATTTTTTGATTTTTTTAATTTCAATTAAATTTAAATAGGAATGGGGATCATAAAAATTTATACTAGTTAGATATATAGTAATTTTTTATTATGTAAGGTTTTTAATTTTTTTCTCTAAATTGTGAATAAATCTAATAGAAAAAATGAACCTGCTACCACTTTTAAAGAGATCTGGTAACTTTAATTAAACTGACCAATGCATTATATGAAACCACCCACCAATGTGTTTCTCCCATTAAACGGACTCAATGTTTACTTGTTCAGAACCATCATGGAAAATTAAATTTTTAAAATAATTTTAAATTATGGCGGTGTGGCTTGAAAGGCTAAATTCACCACAATGGCATTACGGTGTTATTTGGAAGAGTTACGTCATTGCTCTATATTACATCAAGAGAAAAGATGAAGAGACTAGACAATTTGATTTTGTTATAATATACCCTTGCATTGTTTTACGCAAGGCACATTCATTCATTATATTACAGATCTAACGTTGTGAAACATATAACTTTTTAAGAAAAAATGGAGAGGGCCAACAGGTTTTGGATCTAATCCAATAAGTGATTCCCCTACTTTACATATAAAATTCCCCCTATATAGTAGGTATACAAACCCATTAGATCTAATATGCCTAAAATGAAAAACCCTAATTTTGAAGTGGTAGAGGAAGTTAAACCCTAATGTGAAATTTTGGACGAAGAAGTAAGGGATTAAGATAAGTATTGGATTTTTTTTATTTTTTTTATTTTTAAATGTTTAATATTTTTAATTATTTATTTATTTATCTATTTTTCGATTTTAATTAAATATAAATTGGAGCATAGACATTGAAATATTTTACTAGTAAAATATATCATAAATTTTTTTATTATACAAGGATTTTAATTTTTTTTCTAAATTGTGAATATATCTAACATAAATTGTAAAAAAAAAAATAACTGTAAAATTTAAAAGAAAATCTATCCATGGTTTGAGGGAATCACCATACCTTTCAAATTCTCCATGGATTTTGCTACTCCACATTGCTCCTAGGTCTCTCTCTTGCAAATGAAATCTCTTTTAATAAAACCCTAACATATATTGTAAAAAAAATTATTGACAATCAAATTTGATATTTTTATTATTGAGGGTTTAGAGTCAATCACCATACCCTTAACCTTTTGATCTTCTAAATAGTTTTTTTTCTCGAAATTATTTTTCTTTTGCATAGTGCTCCTAGTATGTCTCTCTTGTAAATCACACCCTTGACATTTTGGGTAAAATAATGAAATAGTGAATAAATTTTTACTATTCAAAATACTATGAAATTAAATTTCGAAAAAACAATTTCGGCTCATTGTTTTAATTTTAAAAAATAAAATAAATTTTTTTTTTCTCCAATTTCTCCACACATCAGTGTGTTCGATAGATAAGTGCATCGATGTGTCTATAGGAAAACTGCACTAATATTGATGAGGCGCCAAATTGTTTCAATGCATCAACATGATACAATTATTTTTTCAAAATCTTGAAATGCTACCATCAATTTTTTTAAAGGAATGACGTGGTTTCAATTTAAGAGAATTAGTGCTCTAATTGTTATAAGAGAACGAAGTTGGTTGAATTCAATCTCATTTCCTAAAATATGGAAACAAGTGCATAGCAGTGCTATTGTTTTTTTGAAATGCATCAATGTGTTTTTCTACAAGAGCAATGATATGATAACATGTTTTTCCTTTCAGAATATAATAAAGTTGTGCAGGTTTTATTTGAACGTCCCAATACTGGTATTTTTTAAATGCATCGATGCACTTTCTTATGATAAGAACACTGATACGGTTTAAAATATATGAATCGCAATAATTAATAGTATACATTATAAGAGCATCGAGTTGCTTGAATTCATTTTTTTTAAATCTGGAAAGAGGGGCATACTGGTGTTGTTATTTTTTAAACAGATCGGTGCATTTTTGTACTAGATCACCGATATGGTAACATGTTCTTTTTGGAATTCTAGAAACTGGTGCCGGTATTCCTTAAATTCCCAGGTGTTGTTATTGTTTAAATGCATCAGTGCACTTGGTTCTAACAAGCGTAATGATTTGTTTTGACAATTATTTGAAATTTTATTTTCACAAAAAATGGCATATTAAGCTCAAATTATCCTTTAGGATCCATCCACATGAATTGTAGTAGTTCATAATATGCATTTTCCACTTAAAATTCACCTTATTCTTGAAAAATTGTTTGAAAACTATATTGAAATTCATATTTTGGTTATATAGTTCTCGAGATTAATTTTAGATATGCACACAAAGTATTATTTCTTATATTTTTCAAATGCGGTTACAAAATCTCAATAATATCAAATGGCCAATTCTTCAAATACCATCTAGTTCCATATTTTTTATCAAATTCCTTCACAAATTTCTCCCTTTCCATCTCTAGTAATTTTAAATTTTATTTATATTTTTATTATCTAATTCATTTTATTTTTTTTAATCCATGTCAATGTGAATAAAAATGTATCCAAATTTACAATATATTGATTCAGAAGTAGTTGGTATATCAAAATGGATAACCTCTTCATTGTGCTAATTGGAACATGGCACCTTCCAACCACAATCCTGGTTCAACTATAGTAATAATTGTTTGGTACAATGTAATTGAATCGATGTTCTTACTAATATCATTGATATTATACTAATGAAGTTCAATATTTTTTGAAATTAGCATTCTAGTGATGATGAGCGACCCACCTACCATCTTGTGGTTCTCCCCACTACAACGTCAACTCGAGAGAAGGTTGCATTAAGAGAAATAATTAGAGAGGAAGAATAGAAACAATGGTTGAATCAACCACCTATTTAATTCCCACTACATCAAAATTCACCAATTAGGAATGATGTCTTGTCTGTTAGTTGCAAAGATGAAAAGAAGTTTTTGAAAACGTTGGGTGTTAAGTACATATTATATTATGCATTTATAAATGATTATATTCTATATAGAGTATAATATGTATTCAAAGAGATATGGATGAAATGTGGGTATGATAGGTGTTGTAATTTTGAAAAAAGGGTAAATCACATGGTCCTCTTGATAATATATTTAGGCATGTGCCTATAATCGTAAGGATTCAAATACTCTTTTGTTGTAAATAATTAACTACGTTGCAAGGATGTCATGCCTCACACAAAACTGAGCCAGGGGTTATGTGAACCTCAATACATTCAATAAAAATGAAGAATATAGAGGATACATGGCCTGAAAATTTCAAGGATGAAGTACAAAGTATATGATTCAACATATCCATGGATGGCATCCACCAATATTATCTCCAAAACATGAACTATTCTTTTTGGCCTATAGTAGCAATCAATAATAATACTCCTCCATGGTTGTTCCTGAAGAATGAGCATCTTCTGGTGGCTCTCATAGTATCCCATGGAAGTCTAGTGAAGAATATGGATGTCTACTTACAACCATTGGTATATGAATGGAAGGAATTATGGGATGGTGTTGAAAATGGAACCAAGAAAGGATTGTAAGTTCATTTTCCCTTGAGCTAAATTAAAATAAGATTGTAATTCCACACACATGACAACATGTAAGAGTCAAATAAGTTGGGATGACAAATTTGGTTCAGATAATTCAAGTTGAGGGTCAAAATAGAGGCATGTAGAGTGCCTCCTACATTATAGCAGCCCTAGTTGAGTTTATTTTGGTTTGTAATTAATAAATTCAAATTTTCTGAGTTAAATTTAGTTAAAATAGTTTTAACTAATGTAGGAACTATTAGGGGGTTAGAATGTGGGGTGTCACTACATGTACTCAACCATTTAACTGATAATTCACTCATAAATAACTCATGCATGCCAGTTTTGAGAAATACCATGTTGAGATTGGAGTTCAAGGGACGTGTACTATTAGTTGTATAATTACCTGAACTGTATAGGTGGTGCATGCAGTCATAGCAATACCCATAATTAGTTGTACAGTATGGATTGGGAATTTCCCTAATTGATGGGGCCTAATTACCCAAGGAAATTGTGCAAGGAAATAGGGACTTGGGGAATCCAGAAATTGATTAAGTATTGAACCAGGATTGTATAGGAATCATTAAGACAAATATAGATAGGGGAGAGGTTTTTCATCTTATAGAAAAGAATTGTAATCTTCTCATATTATTTGGCTTATGTAATATATATATATATATATATATATATATATATATATATATATATATATATATCAGGCTTTTTAGTTGAGAATTTACTGAGGAATATATTTGTGTTGTGTGATTGAAATTCATTCCCTTTCATGTTTTTTGATTTCAAAATCTAAATTGGTTTTCACAATTGGTAGAGTACGTTCAAGTATAATTTTTTAGCACATTAAATTATAAGTTCAATATACGTTTATTTTATACATGGTAACAGAGTAGGAATCACTCTAGAAGAGAAAAATATGAGTTTTTTTTGTGTAGGTGAATCGAATTTGTAAATCTACAATTCAGGGCTAGCAGGAGGATCAAGATATATTTATCTTGATTGAGACTTGAATATGTCCTAGAGGGTAGTTGAAATTACATATATTGGATAGAAAGTATGGAATCATTAGTGGAATAAAAAGATAGTGATATTACTAAGCCTGCAACAACATATGCTCAAGATCTGATGGCATGGAAGAAGAATGCAGGAAAGGAAAGAATGATTCTATTGGAAGTTGTTCAAGATAATATTTTCTCGAACATCCATGGAAATTAAAATCCATATGCTATGTGGAAGGCCTTAACATATTTGACTCATAATACCAAAAACCACAGGAAGTTGGTGCTAAAGGAAAAGTTCATAAAAATCAAGATGGATAAGCGCAACACAATACCAAAATACTTGACCAAGTTTACTCACTGTTAAGATGAGCTTGGATGTGTTGGTGCTACAGTTTTTGTGGATGATATAGTGAGACTAGAACTTCTATGACTTCCTAAGAGCTAGAAAAATTAATAATATTTGTTGAATGGGAGGGAGAAGCTACCATAGTGGGAGCGATTATGGTATGACTTGGTATAATAAGAGATTCAATGGAACACCAAATATGGATCCTCATCAAAGAATGATGATGAGGAGAAATATTCCTTGGCTATAAATTAAAATACATGGAAATGGAATTCATCCCATTCCAAATTATATTTTGTTAAGGAATACAACAATAAGGACTTGTTGAATCTTAAATGTTTTCACTGTCATGAGCTGGGACACTATGCCACGAAGTATCCACACAAGAAGGTCACCAAGAATACCTCAAGAGGAGCGGTAAGTGAAGAAATTTCTCCACATTTAGAGTTGGATTTCACTCTGATCACATGCATGATGTCATCAATGATGGGTTCTGTAAGGTACCTAGATAATGGAGACTCATTCCATATCATTGACAAGAAATAGTTCCTCAGCAAATTTGAGGAGAAGGATCTCTAGATGCACATTTATATGGGAGATGATGGGAGGTATAGTCTGAGCAACATTGATACAATTACCTTCCATAGGGAGTTTGGTTCTCTTCCACATTAAAATATGTCTTCTGTGTTCCTAGTTTGAATAAGAAATTTGTTGCAGTGCATATGTTAGAAGATTGTGGCTATGATGTGATATTTAGCAAAGGAAAGGTGTTCCTTCATGACATAGCCACAGGAAAAGTGAGTAATACTAGGGTTCAAGTACATAACCTCTACAAATTGGATGTAGAATAATTTTCTACCTTGAGCACGAAAGCAGACAAGCTAGAGAACTGAGACATCGGTGAGTTATGGTATATAATATTGGGCCATCTAAACCACTAAGCTTTGAAGATCATGTAATTGATTTCTACATGACTTCACAAGGGTCCACTTGAGTAGTGTGATACAAAAAAAGGGTGTACATTGGGAAATTACACCAAAGCCACCTTTCATTATAGGAATAGTCAAGTGAAAGCGATCCTTGAAATTGTTCACTAAGATGTGTGTGGACCATTCTCAACAGCCTCCATGGACAAGTACAACTATTATGTTATTTTTGTAGATGATTTTTCATGTAAGTGTTGGATTTTCTTCATGCAGAAGAAAGATCAGGGGTGATCAAAATTGTATGAGTTCAAATCACTTGTCGAGAAGTACAAAAAAGAAGGTGAGGGCTCTAAAGAGTGACATTGGTGGATAATATACATCGAATGAATTCAAGAGATTATGTGCATCCAAAGGCATTCAACGAGAGTTGATAACACCTCATAACCCACAACAGAATGGGGTTGCAGAAGGATGAACAAAAAACATTATGGGAGGTGCACATGTGATGTTACATCATCAGGGCCCATCGTTTCACTTATGGGAAGAATCGTGCAAAAAAATTGTGCATGTCCATAATAGAAGTCATGATCAGATCCTCGAGATGAGTACACTAGAAGAAGTCTTTTCTGGTAAGAAGCTAGATGTGGTACACTTTAAAATTTTTGGTTCATCGGTTTACTGTCATGTTACCAAATATGGATAGAAAAATATAGAACCAATAGCTTATTTCGGCATATTTTTGGGGCACAATGATATACCTCATAACTTTCGGGTCTACTTGAAATATCACAAGATTAAAATGGTTCATAGATATGTGAAATTCGAGGAATGAAAGGCCATGTGAATTTCCCTTGAGGGAGAGGTTTATATCCATGCAGTAGAGGAGATATTAGCCCCAAAAGAAGAACTCTAAGGTGTGGAGAAGCCATAAGAAGTGGATCAAAGAGTGGAAACAACCACTCAAGAATAAAAATCTAGATATCGAGGGAAGTGCACCAGAGAGGCTGACAGGTGGATGCATGATGCTAGATAGAATGTGAGAGAACCCACATCAGAGCATAGGTGAAGAAGGTCCTGAGATAGATACACTGGCTAACGGCTCTTATGATGGAGAGCGTAGAGACTTAGCCATCCTCATTTGAGGAAACAATTATGCAACCAGTATGGGTTGATGCCATGGTTGAGGAGTATGACTCCATTATCATTAACAGTGCATGGGAAGTTGTCCCAAGACTAAAGGAAAAGTTAGTCGTAGGGTCCAGGTGGATCTATAAGTTGAAGAAATTAGTAGATGGGAGTTTGGAGAAACAAAAGTCAAAATTTGTGGCCAAGGGGTTCTCTCAGGAAGAAGGAGTAGATTACAAGGAGACCATTTATCAAGTAGAAAGGTACTCTTCAAATTAGATCTATTCTTGCACTTTCAATGCATATGGGTTGGAAAATACATGAGATGTATGTAAAGACACCATTCCTAAATAGAGTGATTGAGGAAGAGGTGTACATAGAGAAACCAAAAGTATTTGAGACCTTCAATAGAGAGTCGCATGTGGTAATGCTCAATCAAGTGTTGTATGGAATGAAACAAGAACCATGTGGTTGGTATAATAGGATCAAAAACTATTTCACCAATTTGGGATTCACCAAACATGAAGCAGATGAAAACCTTTACCATGTTGTAGTATCAGGTAAATTATTGATTATTGTATTATATGTCAAGGATTTAATTTTGACAAGTGATGAGAAGTTGATCAATTATTGGAAAGAGGATCTTGCAAGAGAATTTGAGATGAAGGATATTGGGCTCTTGCATTATTTCCTTGGTTTGGAAATTTTGAAAAAAGATGGGGAACTGTTTGTCTCTCAGGGAAAGTATGCCAACGATATACTGAAGAATATTCACATGGAGAGAATCAAAACCATGGAGACTCCATTAACATGGAATTGGAGGAAGCAATATTCTACTTCGGGTGAAGTGGTATAAGCTACCATTTAAACGGATCTTGTGGGTTCACTCATGTACTTGGTGAACACATGACTGTACATGCATTATGAATTAACCAACTTAGTCAAGCTACGGTTAAGCCGACCAAGATTTATCGTAAGGAAACCAAAGATGTGTTGAGATACCTCAAAGGAACCACTCAGTTTGGTCTTTGGTACATATGGAAAAATGGAGTGAAGATGCAAGGATTTAAAAATGTGGATTGGGAAGCGAATCCATCCCACATGAAGAGCACATCAAGTGGAATTTTCAGTATGGGGTTAGCGGCAGTTTCCTATTACAATAGGAAGTAGATACCAGTTGTACTCATTTCAGTAGAAGTAGAGTACACAACTGCTAGCCAAGTAGTTTGTGAGGATATATAGATGAGGAATATTCTTGTTGGGTTGTTTCATCAACATATGGATCAGATGGTGATTTATTATGATAACAATACTTTCATCAAACTCTCAGTTAATCTAGTTTTTCATGATAAGTACAATCATATCAAAATCTGGTGTCACCATCTCGGAGATTGTGTGTAGGGGTAGATTATGCTATTAGATTACATTCCTACAGAGGAGAAGGATGTAGACATATTGACAAAGGCAGTGTCAAGAGGAAAATTTTAGTTCCACGTAGGCAGGATTAGGGTATCTAAAGATCCCTTTCTCACTAGGAGGGAATGCTGAAAATGGAAGCAAGAAAGGATTATAATTTAATTTTCCCTTGAATTAAATTAGAATTAAATTGTAATTCCACATCACATGAAAACTTGTACAATTTAACTACGTCAGGATGACTTATCTTGTTCAATTCACTCGAGTTGAAGGTAAAACTAGCGGCATGTAGAGTGTCTCCTACATTATAGGAGACCTAGTTGATTTTATTTTAATTTGTAATTAAATAACTTAAATTGAGTTAAAATAGCTCTAACATATGGAGGAACTATTAGGAGGTTAGAAACTGGGGTGTTTCTTCATGTGTTCATCGAGATAAATTATAATTCACTCATAAATAACTCATGCATGTTAGTTCTATAAAATACCTAATTGAGATTGCATTTGAAGGAAAGTGTATCATTGATTTTATAATTACCTGAATTGTACAGGTGGTACATGTTGTCAGAGAAAGGCCACTAATGGATTACACAATATGGATTGGAAATTTCCCTACCTAACAGGGCATAATTATCCAAGTAAACTGAGTAAGGAAATAGGGACTTGGGAAAGTCAAAAATTTCTTAAGTATTTAACTAGACTCGTCTAGGAATCATTGAAATAGATAAATATAGTGGAGAGGTTTCTCAGCTTGGAGAAAATAATTTTAATCTTCTCATATTCTTTGTCTTATTCAATATACAAATAGCGAAATTTTTAGGTAAGGCTTTCCTCATGAAAATCTTTTTGTTTTGTGATTGAAATTATTTCTCTTTCATGTTTTATGATTTCAATATCTAAATTGGTTTCTGCAATTGGTAGAGTAGATTAAATTTTAATGCTTTATCATATTACCATTATCAGGTGAATCTACATGGATTTTATACAGAAGGGATAAATTTATATGATGTAACAAGGCCCATCACAACATAGAGTATTTTTATGTTGTATGGTATATGTGCTCACAACACCAATGGTATTCTAGGATTAGAGGATTTCTCTATGAAATTACATTTTTATTTATTTTTTCATATATGTAACAATATGTTTTCGCATATTAATTTAATTCGCTATGATTCTTATTATATTCATGGTCACTAACATTTCTACCCGTATAAAATAATTTCACAGGCCTTGTAATGCAAGGGTATCATGGATGTAAATGGTGTGGACCTTATCTGAAGGCTATATGGTCTGACCACCTATGAAATCGAGTGTATGACTACTCTAGGGTATTACTTCCATAATATCATCCTTAAAAAATAAAAACATTCACTTTCATTTTTAAACCAGAAAGAACCCAAATTTCTGCAATAATGACACTAGTTGAGTGACTTAGAACATATGAGAGAAGGGAGGATAAGGAGCTTGCTTAAATTTTTGATTCAAATGGGGTGCCTATGTTCGATGATCCAAAATTATTCAACACCTATGTTGAGAAATTTAAAATTGGGATGAAAATAAAATTTGTCTTTTATGAGCTCCCATATTAGGAGCATCTTAAGATTTCCCACTTACTAGATCGCATGCATATATTTCAAAATATTTCATTTTATTTATGAGGGAACATATCATTGAAAGAAAGTAACACATTGGTTTTTAGGAGAGATCTTATTTCTTAAAAAACTAAAAACAAAAATTGGAATAGATAAGAATGTAGATGAGAGGTTGGTCCCTCTTTCTCGTTGAAATAAGGTTATGTCCGATGGATTTAAATAAAGATGATCATTCTATGGAAAAGGAATTTAGAATGAGTGTGAGGGTGTCTTATTTATATGGGTCTTCACTATCACATTGCTTCACTATGGAAGACCATTTTTTGGGGTTGAAACCACATGACCATTTGATCCTTCTAAGAGTACGTATGTCAAAAAATGATTTTTTTTTTTTTTTTTAATATGTAATGCAATATTTTATAATCAATTTTAGTATAATGTACTATTTTTTGTTTAGTTTCATTATCCTCTACTCGTGCATGCGTGTGTGAACCTTGAATTCCCCCAATACCTATGACATGTCATATCTAAATTATATAGCTAGCATTCCACGATGGCGTGAAGAGATATAAGATACTGTTTATATATTTGAGAAAGAACTGTCAATGAGTTTCATGGACTTGCAATTTCATATTCTAATTCACCTAGTAGATGACCCTGAATTAGTTGGGTTGGTTTCTTGTCATTGTTTGTTATTCTTAGAGAGGTACATGAAGAAATTGAAAGGATTTGTTCGACAAAGGGAAAAATTTGAGGGCTCTATGGCAAAGGGGTATATATCGTACAAGTCTTTCTATTATGCTAGTGAGTGCAAAAATCATATAGAAAACACATCGTATGTGGTGATTTGGGATGAAAAAAGGGATGAATACAAAAGAGAAGGGGATATTCTCGAAACAAATGGAAAGCGGAACATGATAAAGAGTAAGTGCAGGCTAATAATTTTTGAAATTACTATGCAATAAATATTCACATTGAACTTCATATTAATTCTTATTTTGATCTCTTCAGTAAATTCAGAAATTGAAGTAATCAACAAATTCATTCTTTACAATATGGAAGCGACACAACCGTGGGTCACATTATATGAATATAAGAGGAAATTGGACAGTGACAGGAAATAATTGAATGGTAGAAGTGTGTCTTATTGTGATCATTTAAAATAAAATATGCCAATTGCATGCCCTAATACATTAGAGAACTTTTGATTTCTGAAATGGGGCTCCTAAGAAAAAATTATGACAAAAATAAACTTTATAAGAAGTAATATGATTCAATATGATGATGTCAACCAATGAGGACGATTGACCATTTTTGGGGTGAAAAAGTAAAAAGACTAAAAAAATAATAAAACAATAAAATTACTTTTTCAACTTGTATTTTAAACTTATCTCCCGAAGGTTTTACTCAAATTTCAAGTAGTAATACTTTTTGGGTGAAAAATTTAATTCCCCATCGAAGGAGTACACGTTGCATAGTTTTGATGGATCCAACTACATTAAAAATGAGAAATACATGAAAAAATATGATTGCAATCACATTTTTTCATGTCTTTCTCATTTTTTGTGTAGTGGGGTCCATCAAAGTTATGCAACATGGGTACTCCCTGGATAAGCAGTCATATTATACATCCAATGAGTGTTCCCACTCTAAATTTGAGTAAAAATATAAGGATATAAGTTTAAAATACTAATTGAAAAAGTATTTTTTTTCTTTTTTCCCTCTACAACTAATGATGTAATCTAATATTATTATTTCCACTATTATTTTATAATTTCCTTAGGAGACCCATTTTATACCTCAAAATTCCCCTACTGATTAGGTTGTTTATCAAGTAAGAGAGAAATACGGTGCATCTCATTGTTACCTGTGTGCTAAAGAGGATGCGCTAGACATAAGGACTGGATGCAGTAAATCAGTAACTATAATCTCTTTCTGTATAGTTTTAACTTCATATTGTACCTTTGAATTATAACATCTATATATATTTTATATTTTTAATTATTTTTAGTTTATTATACACAAGATGCTATGATTTTTTCACCTTTTTATAGGTGTATTTGTTCCCATCTATGTCAGCATATGGACATCATTTTGACACAGAGGATGCTGATGATGGATGCATGACATAAGACTATGGAGTGGAAGTTGAGTTTAAAAAGTCTAGTCATGATAGCCACCACGATGAGAACCTAATGCACGTGACGTTAGGTTATGTTAGAAAGATAAAAGAGATCATTCAAGTGGATTTCTTGTTGTTCCAATGTGTTATTTTAGGTGCAAGTGGTGAAACACCTTCGATTAGAATAATGTAAAGGAATATCGCGATAGCAGGCTAATATCTATCAACTCTAGAAAGATGTGGCATGAAGCTAGGGAGCCTTACTTTTTCCCAAAACATTGCAACCAAATGTTTTTTTTCCTAGATGTGTTGGATAAGGATTGGTGGTTTGTGTTATGACAAAACCTTAAACCAAAACATATTTTTTAGAAAAACAACATTATCATGCTAAGTGAGGAAGATAATAAAGGTGACTACAATGGAGAGGGGTGTCTAATTGTGTTATTTCATCATTTATACTATCGCTGTATTTTTTTAATTTTTTTTAGCTGATTGGATCATTTTCTTATTCCCCTTGCTAGCATTTTATAATATAATTGGTAAGATTCACAAATATTTGTACACATTTTTTTGCAGAAGAGAACAGAGTATTTCCATTTCTGTACAATATCTATGATAATAATGATTCAAGGTAACAACCCTTCTCAAATAGGAAAACGAGGAAAAAATAGTGAATTTAGAAATAACATTGAAGATTTAGTCTCAATTTAGATACTCATTTGTTTAGTAATCAATTCACATGTTTTTCCTTCTTCATTAGTTAGAAATAAATATAAATTGTCATGTAGTTATAACTCCATGACAACTTTAATAATGAAAAGGTTATGTATTAATATGTGAGATTAAATTCATCACATGAGAGGTAAAGTCATGTTTACTATATTTAAATTACACTTCTTGCAACATTATCTGAACTAAAAGGTCTTATGCATGTATAAAATTTTGATTTCATCTTTTTATCGACCATAAGATAAACAAATGGGCTTACGTTGATGTATGATAGGTTTTATTTTTTTCTTCATGGATAATGGAACAATTTTGACTTTTATTTTCAATGGTAATCATAAATATAACTTGAATTAATAATTTTTTTATCGTTGAGAATTAAATGCTAAATAATGTGATTCTGATTAAGAGGAATTTGTTTGACTTCCAAATAAATTGGTTGATGGAATTTTCTTTCCTATTTAGATTATGTAAAATAAGTATATATTTCTATGTCTTTATAAGTAAATTAATTAAAGTAGACATGTCTTTATAAGCTTGGTAATATTAAGTGACAAGGCTACATAATAAGCTATTACATGTGATATATTATTAAAATATATATCTCCCAGAATGATCAGTGAAGGTCACAAGCCCAAGCCATATACATCATGTCATTGAAAGTCACAAGCCTAAGTCATATACATCATGTTGCCAATTTGAAGGACATCAACTATACAATACATTAGTGGCATGGAAAATGCCTGTAAGTTTTCACATTTTTTGGTATGTGACTTATAAGGCCCATGAAACCCTAATATAATATCTTTTCTCCATACCATGCCTTCTAATTTCAATATTATTTTACTATTTGGGTTAGTGTTTAACAAAGTATAAACTTTTTACAGTTCCACTTCTAAAATCCATGGCACCATGGGATTTTGTAGCAGGGACCTATGAGATCTAGATAAGACATCTGGAGTGTGTATTATAGTACAATAATTATGTGTTCCACCTCTCGTTGGCATCCCATGGTCGGATCATAATGTATGTGTCTGCTATTTTCTTCTCCTTTTATTGTTGCTCCCTCTGCTGACATATTTGCTAGATGATTGACATATAAATACATTAGTGTCATACATAACATATAATTTTTTTTATTAAATGAAAAAATTATTTATTAATATGGAAAAATAACCTTCAATTAAAAAATAATTGTTAGTGCACCAAAAACATAGGCATGCACCGTCTTCAGTGCTCTATCAAACACAAGCACACTAACATCGGTTTTCACATATATATGGCATCGATCTAGAATGTTCATGTTTTCAAACACACCGAGCTATAAATATATTTTCAAATATTATTTTTTTAATGACTTTGGTAAACACGATCTCTTTGGTGCATGCATAACATATCAAGCACACTGCATTTGGGATGGTGATTCTGAGGAATTTGTTTCACTTTAAAATAGACTTGGTAATGGATTTTTGTTTCCTTTTTAGATTATGTAAGATAAATATATGTTTTTATGTATTTATTACTAAATTATTTAAAGTATACATGTCTTTATCATTGTGAACATGATGTAATAATAGCTACGAGAAATGGGAAAGCATGAATTTTGGTGACTATCTTGTGATAAGTATGCGGAAAAAGTATTATTTTTTGAGTTGTTCATTAAACAATAGTCAAATATATTATTTTTCAAAAGTTTAAATATAATATAATATCATTTTTATATTATTTACCTCAAATTTATTATTAAAAATATTTAAATTTAAACCACTACAATAAAAATAAAAAACCAAAATATCCCCAAAATGTTATATATTTATTAATAGAAAAAAAATTCACTTGTCTCTTTAAGGGAGAACTTCCAATATAGAAAATCCCCAATTACAAGTAACTTCACAAGCCTTATTTTACATTTCTTGATCCTCATCTTTAGAGATGGAAATTTCTAATTTAAATTGGTACTAGTTTCTGTAAATATTAAATTTAAATTCTTGAAAATATCTTAGATTTCGTAATAAATTAAGTTTTATAAAAATAGAAAATTTTAAGTTATATTAAATAAAAAATTATTGTGATGGTATTGCGCTGAGAGGCACTCTAGGAGTCATTATGGGAGATATATTTTCAGGTAATGTTACATTTAAATATAGTAAAACATTAATTTCAATTAACAAATTAAAAATATTAATAACAAAAAAAAGATTAATATTAGTCATAAATACAATACTTCAATTTACTCCTTAATCTTAAATAAATTTATATAGAGATATTAAGTAACGAAAGTGAAAAAAAATAATTTAGCTTTAATTATGACTAAGAAATGTAACGAGTAAAAAAAATATAATTTACTTTTTAGTAAAAGGAAGAAATTTAATTTTTTCACATGACAAGAAATGGTATTATTAATATTAGATTATGTGTAATTCATTGTATGTTCCATTTGCATGTGATATCTAGAAAAACATTATATTTATAAAAAAAAAGTATTTTAATGTCAACCATAAGTAACATATTTCAATGTCCATATTAAATAGCATGATTTTATAGACACTTTATCACAGGGGGCTTCAGTTAATGAATCTCTAACATATCATTGGAAAATACCTCTAAAAATTACATTATTTAACCCCCTACCAATATAAATCGAATACACCTTCCTAGATTAAAAAGCCCCTAATTTCACTATATATTATAGATATCCATTTTTTCATTAACATTTTTATTACCCCTTTATATTTTTTCATTAAATTTGAGCTCCATTTTTTATACCTTCCAATATAAAAACACTTTACCTCTTATATATACCCCAATATATAATGTCATTTTTTCCTCATTATATATCCCCCAATATGAACTCGCATGCTATAGTATTGCTCCCATATTGAAGCCGTCATGCACTTTATACAGATAAAAATAAAGTAATCTAAATTGAAAATTTTCTTATATATTCACTTTAGTGAGAAAG
This sequence comes from Pinus albicaulis, assembly GCA_034641835.2. Lineage (NCBI taxonomy): Eukaryota > Viridiplantae > Streptophyta > Pinopsida > Pinales > Pinaceae > Pinus > Pinus albicaulis. The sequence continues at coordinate 812,792,274 of CM076570.1, forward strand.
ATTGAGAGAATTATTATTCCACTAATATTTTCTTTCTAATTCAATGTATGATGGATACTTGTAATTTTTTTAATGTTTAATATGAATTTTATAGGTAATACTTTAGAAAATATTAATAATAAAAATATTTAAATGTACACATACATGAAAAAAATATGAGGGGGCATATTTTAACATTTTAATGTGAAAAAAAGTGAATTATAAATAAAATGTTTCAATGTAAACTATATATATATATATATATATATATATATATATATATATGTTATACCACCCTAGATCCATATTAACTCTAGATCTACCAAACACATAGAGGGATAAAATATATTTTCACTCTAAAAGATGTTTGCATCTCAAGACATTTTGTCCCTCTTGGTCCTTGGTAGGTCCACAGTTAAGATAAATCTAGGTTGGTTATAACAAATTTGGACTTGATTTTTTTAAATTTAACAAGAAAATGAATCTTATAAACCAATATTGAATTAGTTAAATTGTATTTTTGAATAATTTGTTATTAATAATATTTTATATTATAGATTGAATGAGTTACACATTTTCATCTTATTAAGAACAAACTAAATTAATTTACCATCAATTATTTTTTCCTTCTGAGTATTGAAATATTTTATTAGTTAAGTTAGATTCAATATCAACGAATTCTCTAAGCAATAGAAAATTATTTATCATAATTTCACGGTCATAGTTTCAACCATACTGAGCTTTGTAATTTATAAAAATATATTTGCATTTATTTTAAAGTAGGTCGTTTTTCATGTAATTTCGTTTATAAAAGTTTGATATAAGTTCAATGATACATAATCTATAATAAATATTATTTCATAAAAATAAACATAATGATGATAATCATCTAAAAAGCATAAAAATTAGCTAATATACACATTCCAATTCATTGCCATCATCTAATTATAGACACCTTTAGCACATATAAATGTCAATATATATCACGCAAATCTAATAATGTAACAAGGCATCAGCATCATGATCACATATAAAAAAACACAAACATTGTAATGTAACGTCATCACACAAACATCATCATGTTAATATAAATTTCATGTCAAATAACTACTATCACATACACATTTATATGCAAGTACATTAAATGAACATATCTAACATGACCTAACAATATACACATCAAAACCAACATATAAATTAAGTACATAAACATGAAACAAAAATGCCTCATATACAAACAAGTCAAATAACTACATCAAGTAAAATAAGGGGAATTAAATATTTTTCGATGCAACAAACATATTAGTGCCAACGTATACTGTAGGTAAACTATTGCCACAACATATGTCAAACTCAACTAAGGTGGAGGACGATGTGGTCAGTCTACAGTAGAAGACGATGGCTGGTTAACTAATACCTCAATGTGGTCATTCAAACTCTAAGGTGGAGAAGGAAGTGGTTGCTATGATCTCTCAGGAAAAATGTAAGGCACATCCTCTAGCTCTATCTCACCATCAGGCAACTGATGAGGAGGTGTACTACCAGAAGGATCATCGACCTCCTAACAACCATTATCTGAGGGGTTGGTACTACCAAAAGGATCATGATTACCACCCTCATCATGATTTTAATGGTCACCACCCTCATCATCATAATCACACCCATACATCTACCACTACATGCCCTGCATCCCTCATCGTTACAAGTACCCTATTAGCTCTATCGATATAATGCATAAGAGACATCATCTCACATGGAAAATCCCTGTATATATCCACGAACCTAGGATATGGGCTGATATATTGAGCCCTCATAGGGTAGACCCTAGATTCCTACACCCCTGATGATGTGCCTCACACTCTTGTGTCTCACCCATCTCCTCATCACCCCCATCCGGTGGGCGAGGACGCATGCCCCAACTGAATGTGTCGATGTTTAGAAAATATATAATAAAAAAATAATTAGACAATTTTAGTATTAAAAAAGTTAATAAAACAGGTTAAATAACATGCTAGAATAAATTTTATTCTAATTAATTAAAAAAATAAAATGAACTTTGATTAATTAAAAAAATAACTACTATTAACTTTATCATTTGGAGGCTCAGCTGATGTAAAGAGGATATTGGAACATTTTCTACAATCAATCCTCGCATATGGAAATGCCAACACAAAAAATTCAATGCCATCCTCACTGGCTAGTAGCATCCGTTCCTCGGTGGAAATCCTGGCCGAATACCCCTGCAAGCCTCTCTTGGGCATCATCTTCCTCCACATACACATCATGACCTTAATGATCGATCTAGGAGGGTGACAGTCAAATTTAGGCCTCATGTCTTGAAACCTTTCCAAAAATAAACAAAATAGCTCTTCAAAGAAATGGAATGTCACCCTCCCATGTCTCAATGCACGACAATTATCTAAATCCATGCAAAAATACCTCAAAAAAATGACGAGCTATCTCATAGAATGTGGCGCCTAAATCAAAGAATGAACATTATGCAAAAGAGGGAAACAAATTTCCTACCCATAATTACTAGAGTGTTAAATGGTGGTTAATAATAACAAGAGGTACCTAACCTCCTGTGCGACAAATGAAGAAATTCATAGTTATATAGCACGGATCTAAAAAATATGTTGAACGGACTGCATGAAGCCTGACATATCTCTGAGTGTAGGCAAGATAATTATCAACAGACTCCCCATAGGGGGAAATCAAGAAGGAACTAGGGAAAATCTTCCCCTCTCATAGGTAAGCCAGTCATAAAGTATATGTCCTCGTTAGTGGGCCTATACCATGCACAAGGGTCGACATAGAAAGCTTTATCCTGGGCACTCCATCAGTTGACCATATGCACCAATAATGTAGAGTTCTCCTTCAGGTATGTAGCCTCTTCATATTAATTGAAGAGACTTGCATTAATTAAGAGAGCTAAATTCACTGCAGGAATAGGGCGGGGGTATAAATCTCGCTCCCACTCTCTGGCATCCCATGTTCAGACAATATTGTTAGGGTTTGCCTACTGCTTGTACTCTTGTTGTTGTGCCCTTTGCTGATGTCCCTGCTACTTGATTGACATATAAATAAATCATCCTTCTACATGAAGTAAAATTTCTTTTTATTAAATGAAACATCTATTTATAAACACATAAACACAACTTTCAAATAAAAATAAAAATAAAATCATCAATGCACTCAAAACACAGTCATGCACCGATTTTGGTTCGCTGCTAAACATAATCCCACTGATCTCGGTGCACATGTAAATATGATGCACTAGTGTTGGTTGAAAATTTGAAATTTTCATATCGGTGAATCACACATGTGCATCGGTGTGCACATATAACCTTTTTTCACTGGGACGAAATCTTCAGGTTATCAAACGCACCGAGCTCTAACTATATTTTTAAATATTATTTTTTTGGTGCATTTCATAAATATAAACATGCCATGAGTAATGCATCGAAATACAATTATCGTATTCCCGGTGGATTTTTATTTTCTAAAAACACCATAGAAATCATGTTGTGTTGCGTCCACGAACCGAAAATTGATGCAGGCTGTAAATTTATGGGGTGAACCACTATCGATGTGAGCTTAATATATCGAACAAACCGTGCAAGGATAATTTTTTTTTCCAAAAATAATGGAAAATTTAACCTCAATTTCAATTTTAGCCTTCTAAAAAATTAAATGAGAGAGAAACATAGAAATTCCCTAGACATTTGGTCATCGGGGAGGCATTGTGGACACATAATGGAGAAAAACAAATTTTAGCACGGTTTGAAAAAATTTTAAAGTCAATGAATCAGCATGGTACAAAAGGATGGTGAGTAATAAAAGCACTGATGTTAGGGAACTTGAACGAGGCAAAAGTGGCGTTGGTGCTTCAGAGCTCTCCAACACTGTAGATGGTAAAAATCAAATTTAAGGCCAAGAGGGTCCTTTTATTTAACCCTCCTCTGTTGCGTTACTCTAAATGCTTCAGTGTGGTATAGGTCCTAGGGTGCCACACTTTTTTTAAATAAAAACTTTGTCATAGTGTTTTTTTTCAGAGGCCCAAGATTTTTCTAATATAGGTACTACATGAGTTTTATTTTTGTCTATATCACCGGTCTATTTTTAAAAGTTAAAAACCACCTAGTGGTGCTCTTTCATAGATACCCTGGGGCATTTTAATACCCTCACTACACCAGTGCATCATTGAAAAATACCACTGCATTTTTTTGAAATTTAAAAACTATAGAGGTCCTACTTAGTGGTGTGCACTAGGACATTTTACTACATGAAGGCCACCAGTGTTATGAATTTTTCAAGCACCAGTGCATTGTGTTATTTAGTGCACCCTGTTTTTTTATTTTATAAAAAAAAATTCCATGATGTGCCATGATATATGCAGCGTTGGTGCTTGTATGTATATTAAAGCACCAATGCATTTGTTTAATGTATATGCACCATGAAAAAACATATGATAATACATCCAGCTTTCAACCTCTGCTACAAGCATATTTTTGGGCTATTTTTATAGGGTCTTCTGCAAAAAACTCTACTAGAAGGTATTTTCCATGTACTCACAAATATCCATAAAGGATATTGTGAGGTTACATGGCGTTCCCAAGAAGATTGTGTTATATAGAGATGTTAGATTGACTTCGAAGTTTTGGAAGGAATTTTATGCAATATTGGGAACATAATTCGCATTTACCATGGCCTATCATCCATACACATATGGGAAAACATAGAGTACTAACACAATCCTTATGTACATGTTACTGATGTGGGTGATTAATGAACCAAATCCATGGGAATAGTATCTTCCACTTATGGAAATTTCATACAAAAATGGATACCAAGAGTCCATAAAGATGAGCCCATTTGAGGCATTATACGGAAGGAGTTGCTATACTCATATTTGCTAGAGTGAACAAGTTAACAGGGTCCATGTAGGACCTGATATGCTCAAAGATATGGAGTAGTGGGATCAAATCATAAAGAAGAATTTGAAGGTAGCAAAATATAGGCTGAAAATCTATGCATATCAACATAGGATTCAAAAGAGTTCCAAGTTTGGGAACATGTTTATCGAATAATTAAACCTAGGAAGAGTTCCGTAAAGCTTGGGACAACTGCCAAGTTGGTGCCATTGTATTGTTGACCATTTGAAATACTTGAGAGTATTTGACTAGTGGAATATAGCTTACCTTTACATTCGTTAATTAGAGTTAATGATGTTTTTCATATTTATTTACTTAAAATATACATACAAAAATCAAATCATGTGATTGACTATTGTGTGCTACAGGTGGAAACGGAAATATGTTTCCAACCAAAACCAATTTTCATTCTAAACCGAAGGAGTCTCATGCTCTAGAATAAGGCCATAGAACAATTAAAGGTGCAATGGAAACAATTCATGCTAGAGGAGGTGATGTGGGAAATGGTTGATGCCATGAAAGAAAATCCCCCCTTCTTGTTTTCTAAATGAAGAAATTGTGTATAAAATTGTAAATACTATACAGAGTTGTGTGGATAAATCTCCATGAAGCATTATGCTTTACATTTCAAAAATTTTGGTGTGTTATATCAGTGAAAGAACACCAATGGTACTGTTCCTCCAAGGGGAACGAGACTGTTACAACCCCACCCATGATTCCATCATAAAAATGTATTGTAAATATGTTATGACTACATGAAATGAAAAATGGGACTGGTCCAAGTGACATTAATTACATATATGGGGAATATGATTCATTTCTTGGGAGGTTTTGATTTGTTACAAACAAATATGAAACTCTTTGGACAACCATTAAGAGTGTTGGTGCATGAATTTAATGAATCAACTCTCAAAATTGAATGAGATGGAATCAAAAGTACACAACCGATAACCCATGTTTCCTAAAAAGTAGTAACAGGAAAAAGAGGACAAGAGGTCCAAGAGAGAAGCAGTATGAATTCCAAGGCAAAAAACACTTAGGATGAGGAAAATATGGTAGAAGGGATTTTTTTTAGAAGATTCATTTGAAGAAGCATTCAAAGATAAATTCGAAGATAATTCAAGGAAAAATATAGACGAATATAGGGAAGAAAAACCCAATCAGACATATGTCCTATAAACCCATAGAGAAGACTCCAACCCAAGTTTTTAGCTATGACATTCATTTGAGATTACTAAAGATAAGAGAAGAGAGGTAAAGGGGATTCATTCTTAGATTACCTCGAGGTTATGGGTTGAGATGTTTCTCTTTTGAGCCCTGTAATAGCTTTGGTCCATGGAGGCTCTGCATTGAGATACGGTCCATAGAGCCCTCTAACAGCTTGGGTCCATGGAGGTTGTGGGTTAAAACCAAGGTTTTTCGAGCCCTAGAAAAACTTGAGTCCCTAGAGGTTTTGGGTTATGATGTAGTTTCTGAATCCATGTAATAGCTTTGGTCCCCTCGAGGTTGTTGGTTGAGATATTTGACTCTGGAGCCTTGAAAAAGCTTGCGAAGAGGCTATCCTCAAGAAGTACAAAAGGAAGAATTTATTGAAGATTGTGGTTAGAATGGTTTCTGGTGCCATAGATTGAGTGAACCATTATGTCTGCACCCATAGTGAGGTAGATAACATCTTGTCCCTCTGTCTTGACAAAAAGGTAACAAAAAAATGATGGGATTGAGGAAGGAGGTCCTCTAGAATCCCTATGTTTGTTGGAAGTTGGTGTTCATTCCCTTTAACATGCATCTCTCTCATATACTGGAATCTGGCTCAGGGGTGATAGCGAAAAGTAAATATGGATGCATTTGTTTATGGTTAGGCATATAGTCCTTATCCTAGAATCAATTTTCCTACAAAACCAAAGATAATTGTTTAATCTCAATGGTTATAAAATTGATAAGTCATAATGAATACTAATTATACAGTCTTGGACTCATGTCAATCTTTGTTTTATTAGTGTTTGAACATGTGAATATGCCTCTGTAGGAATATCGAAATAATGGGTATGTTATATAGAGAAATGTGTGTTTTTACTATTAATATGAGTGACATTGATAAATAAATCATGTGAGCATGAGCTTCTATGCCAGAAGTTGAATGTTTTGTAAATGACTTGTTGGTGACTTATCACATAATATATAATGCTCTAACCTTTCAGCTCGAAGTAAATTTCTCTTCGATATATGAGAAATTTTTTTAAGGTAAAATTTGCAATATAAATTACAGACTGAAGGCTAGCCCCTTCAATCCATAGACGGCTCTCTCTAGAAACCTAATCACTAGATTTAGAAATTGACTGTACTTTTACACAATTGTTATATGTTTAGTTGTTATGTGTTGATTTAGGGTTTTGTTTGGAATGAGGGAGATAGTCCATTAATAAATGTAGTTAACAAGTAAGGATTTATTGAAACTTAACAAGATACTGGTTATTTGATTTGGATTGAAAAATGTAAGGTAGATAGGACATCCTAGACGTTTGTCATTATTATAGCTGAAGGAAGAAAATAGGAGAACGATCCACTACATTATGGAATATTAAATGAATCCTAAAGTATCTTTAGACGATAGGAGTGAAAATATTTGAAATGTATGAAGAAAAGGATCAAAGGAAGGATCAATTTTGTAACAATTACTCTAATTCAAATATTTAGAAGACCATACATTCAAATGATATCACAAAGGAGGTAAAATTGAACATTCAAATAGTATTACAAAAGAGGGAACTGAAACATGTAGAAAATACATGCTAATACATACCATCACATCAATCTTTATACTACTGATCTTGGAAAACTATAGACTGATAAAGCTTTCAACACAAAAAGAGTGGTTGTCCTTTCATAAAAAACAAACATTTTTTCCTCATTTCTCATGTAATACATAGGAAAATAACAATAAAGATAAGATCCATAAATTATGGTAGCAATAAATGGATAATATTTACAATATTTGAAATTTTAATTAATAAAAATAATCAAACTCCTATTATCTTTGATATTATAATGACTATGTACCACATAAGATTGGTCAAAATAAATTGTGGCACTGTTGTGTGTATCTCTTGTAATTTTTTCAGAACAAGGAAAAGTCATAGTTTTATTATAGGATCAAGAACTACTCACACTCTTGTAGGCTCAATATGTGGAACTGAAACTCATCTTCCCTCTTCGTAGTAAAAGTAGTGCATGAACTTCTAAACCATGTTGAAACTGTGCAACTCCTCTTGTAATTGATTGCTTCGTTCAAGAATTTTTTTCTCCTTATGCTGAATTGTATTCTCTACACTTTTTTAGCCACAAAAACCCTTTTAAAGTTCACCCTAACATATCAAAAATAAATTACAGCAAAAAATATTGACATGGAGTAGGTCAAAATGCTCAGGTAATAATAAGGTTTATTCAACAAAATTAGGGTTTTGTATATTTCTTTGTCTCATGAAGTAAAATGAACATTTCTCCATAGCTTTTGTAGCCTAAGAAAGGATATTTAATTCGTCTTGGATTCTTATCATTCTTCTAGTAGTTTTATGTATGCTTTTTCTAGCCTTTAGGTTTTCTTTCCCTTTTTTTCCACCCTGCTCTGTTTTCCTATGTTTCGTGACCTTATTTCTTCTCTTCAAAATTTGCACAGTCTCTTCATCATCATCAATAATCATTGTCTCCTTCAGTTTAGTGTTGATTTTTCCTTTATATCTAGTGCTAGTTTGTTTGTAGGGTGAGTATGAGGTTTCCTGGAGTAAAACTTAGGCTCAGTTTCAACTTGTTCCTCCACTGTTCCTAGTTTTTATTTTCTTTTTTTCATTTTCTACAATTTTCTGTTTTTCCTCCTCTTCTATCATTAGTTTATGATGAATTATTTTTCTCATATCATAAAACCTAACCTATGAATCCTTTACACATTTTTTAAAATTCTCTTCAACAAGGATGTGACTAAGGTCTCCCTTTGTTTCCTGAGCAACGATTTAGACATAATCTCTAGTCTGACCTCTCCTTGGTCTTCTAGGTGCAGGTTGTCTTATGTGTCTTTGTCTCATTTACTCCACCGTCTTGTTTATATCATGATTATATAATACTTTCATAGGGTCATGATGAAAAATATCATGATGCCACAACTGAGGTGTGGTTCTTTCTTTTGTGCACATCTTTAGAAAAAATTGGTGAAGGAAATATGGAAAAAGAATCTTACTAAAACCTTCTAAATGATATAGAAAAATCATATGATAAAAATAGGCTTCATAATACCTTCCTTCACATGTGAAAAAAATTTGTAAAGTTCTTAGTGTTGTCTCTCGACGATCCTGTTGTATGGGATATAATATTAAATCTCTGACACTACCATACCAAAGAGCACAATGAAACTAATTTTTATAATGGAATATGTTGTCACTCCTATAGATAGCCTTGAGTTGTAGGAGACCAGTGCCTAGGATATCTTAGGAGTAGAAGGATTTCTTATATTAAATTTCACTTTGAAGAGACCTCTACAGAATATAACCTTTGTAAGGTTTACTTATTTGGTGGCTCTAGATAACAATGGGAGCAATGGTGCTAAATATGATTGAATGCTATATATAACTCAGAATGGGCCCCAGGCTCAATGAAGTCAATTCTTGTGAATGGGCCAGATTTGAAAAGAGTGAATAGAAATTACGGATAAAAGTGGGTGAACACTCAGATGAAGAGAGGAGGAGAGTTTGAGGGGGGTACGATTACTTACAGGTAACAATCTTCCCTTCTCAGTCTTAAATAATAAATCAGTCGTTATAAGATTTATGAAACAGTAACCCTATGTCAAGCCCAATTAAGGTGACCAAGTGATTAACTTATGAGTACCATTTCCAAGAAAAAGACATAGGTAAATTCATTTATTAAACATTAGTGACCAACATTCTGAACACATGATAATCAAAGAATTATTCAGCGAAACAAAACAAGAAATTTAAACAAACATACAAAATATGCATACATACTACTCAAAATTCCAATTGGAATGCATTTGCAACAAGTCGTTATTAGATTATCTTCTCAGAGAAACTCTTCAGGATATGCATTAAGAGCTTATCACAATCATTACAAAATGTGTTATAAGAAATGTGAACTCATAACTTCCACACAAACCAGAAGCCTTCTATATTTTCTTAGTTTGCTCTTTGTAGTTTTTTACATTCAAGCTCATCAACCTAATGCTTCTCAGATGAATATTGTTTCTTGATCTGGTTGTTTCCTATAAAAATAAAAAATGATATGATGTAACTGTATCATATGAAGAGCACTACTCTTCGACACTGATTATAACAAATACATAAAAATAAAACAGTACTTAGGGTGAAATCAGGATTTCACCTAATTTTTCAAAATAACTAAAACTAAGAAATAAAAGTAAATAAAATACCGTATGGGCCTGATCATGACATATTTATCGAGGTCGATGGGTAGTAGAAGAAGGTCTCGAATTATTTGGACGTGCTGAAGAAGCATAAGAGACAGAGTTGTGGAATGGATGAGGTGGTAGTTGCTGCAAAGTAGATGGAGTTTGTGGATGTGAGAACTCATAGCATCTTTTCCATATAATGTTTGTGGGAAGAGCTGCAGAGTTGAAAATCTCGAGCAGTGCCCGAAGCTAAGTAAACTTAGAGTAATCAAGGTGGGTAACAAAAAACCTCTTGACCTGGGCGAGGAGAAAGAATTCCTTGGGTAATGCTACCACCAAGGATCATCCCTCAAGCAAGAGGTTTTCTCCTATTTCTGATCTTCCCTACACTTGATCTTGGAAAGCTTCAATTCATAAGAAATCTAGGTGAGTAATGCCCCCGATTTATCCTAGCATGGAGAGAGACTGGCTTACACTAACTTACCCCATTCACGATCAAAGAGCTCCACTCCATTTTTCATGAGTGCCATGTATCTTGATGCTTTTACTCACACTTATTCTATTTAAGTCATTTTGGTGACCTCCATAATGGTTCTAAACTGGTCAACCACTTCGTGCATGCACAATTATTCTGAGGGGATCTCATTTATGTACTTGATGTATCTCCTTGCTATCACCACATTCTCATGTCCTTCCCTGCGATTGGCCTCCAACAGTACCTTTAAATCCCCAATGGCATCCATCTTATCATTGGCTAGCGTGATGAGCTCCCTATGCTCTTTCACCTCTGCTACAATCTCTATCCAGACTATTTTCCTAGCCTCCACCAATGTCATATTACATTTAATATGTGCCTTCAAATCCTTGATTTACTTTTGGTGCTCCCGAGCCTCTTCGCGAAGGGCCTCTACCTCTTTCTATAGGGATGAGACCATCTTTTGGTTTTCTAAGTAGGCTACCTTGGATTTGTCTAGGATTTTCCAAGTGTTACGAGCTTCATCGTTAAACATCTTCAGGTCCACCAGAGCCTTGGTCAAATGCTCTGAACCACTTTGAGGGTCCTTCAATACCTGCACTAGACATAAATGATTATCATGATCCTGTTGCATCTCAGAAAACATCCCTTTAATTCTGAATTCTCCTCATCCCTCTCAGCAAGTACCACATCTCTCTAAGAAAGTGCCTTAGTAAGGGTGTCCTTCTACTTTTTGACATGGGATAGCTCCTTTATTTGAATATGTTATGAATGAGGGATGTTTGGCTTGCATCGTAGCTCCTCTAATTCCAGCTCAGCTTTGCGTAGAAGAGTGCGTACTATCGAGCTAGGATCAACTCCTTCCCTTATTATCAATTTTTTATAGTCCTCCAGCTAAGTAGCAGGAGCATTTGCACTTGCTCTTTCCCTTTGAAGACTAATCTTCATCTGAGCCAGTCTCCTCTCTGCTTTCTCTAGGGGGATGGTGTGCTTTAGCACCTTTGTGCACAACATTTCCCTAATGGATTTATGCAAATTCAACTTATCAAACAATGGGATGGAAGCCAAATTCAAAATCATTTTCAAGGCTTTGTATTTGGATCCTGGGGTAGGGAATGAGAGGACGAGTTATGAACAACAACTATAAGCTAGTCCTTCTCCACATCTAAATATTTAGTGAGCCTAGTGTGATTCTTGTCGACAAACTCAACCAACTCTGCCGCCAACTTCTCTCCGACATATTGGTTCTTCGCCTCAATCTGATCTCTTCTTTCCTCCTTAACCAAAGTGACAGCCTGTGATAGCTCTAAAGGTACCGAAGGCGAAGTGGAATCATAGGAGAGATGAAAAACTAGTTTGTCTTTACCATGACCTGTGAGCTATGAGGTTTCATCATCAATAGTCTCAACCTCTTGTTCTCCTAACCCTTCAGTTCTCTCTTTCTTGCAGAGGTGGTCCACCTCTTCCTCATTTGTGAGTTCTTGGTAAATCTGGGGGTTCTGCCATTCCAGGATCTCCACGTCACCATATGCATTATATCATTTTCCTTCAGGAGTTGGGGATTCAGCCTCATCTCTGTATCCAAAGGCCATGAATCACTATTAACTTTCCATTCTATTAGAGGCCTAGGTTGATGCTCATATGTTGAAGACCTAATATTCTTCCTTCTACGTGTGATGAACCCTTTAGGATCTTAGTTTCCATACATCTCCTCGTGGTAAATTCATCGTCTGCCCCTCCACAAAGGGGAGTGTGTGCCTTGAATTGATAGTGAAAGGGCCTACAACATTGAGAGCCTAAAGATATATCCCTTCTCCGTAGGCACAAAGTGGGTTTGTTTGGCACTTAGGACTTGGCGTATAAAATCAAGGGCGAAAATCCTCATGGACATGAACACTATTAGGGTCCTATATTTCATTGGATATCAAGGTGATTGATTCTATTCTATATATTTAATTTCTTTCATAAAATTATTTCCAATATGAAAATAATTTTCAAAATAAATTAAAAAAAATGGAAATAACATAAAAAAATCAAAAGAGGGTATATGTTATAAATAAAAAGATATAATATGTGAACCCCATAAAAAGAAAAAAAAACAAATTTTGAAAGTGTCGCACATTCAAATGCCACTACTCTTAGTTTGGTTTACTTCTGCAAATAAATTGTGTGAAGCTTGTTCAAAATACCACAATAGTTCAATAAAATCCAATCATACATTTTAAGCATGACTGAATTAGATTTAAATTGCTTATTAATAAGTAGTTGAATTGTTTTCCAAATGATAAGGGAGGATATGGATGCAAAAGAATAAAAGTTAAAAATGTTAGGAAAATTATGAATTTGTAGGAATCCATGTCAATAAAATGTGAAGTGTTAGATGATCTAAACAAGAAGGTGAAATAAAATGTTAGGGAAATGATAAAGAAAGAGAAAATCTTCATTCTGTATTAAAAGGATTTTGATTCAGGCTACTAATCTAAATGTGCCTATTTGAAAAGTTATTTATATGGTTTAACTAATATCTAGAAATCACAAAACCATACCATTTATCCCTTTACATTTCCATTTTCCCCTCTTGGAAACCAATTTCCCCTTCCTAGTTCTAAAAAGCCCCATCCCAAATCTTTATGGTTACAAGAAAAAAATCATAAAAAATCCCTAGTTAATGTTAAAATCGCTTCACCTTTTCCCCTTCATAAACCTCAAAAACATTTTTCTAACCCCTTCCCCTTGCTAAAATACTTTTTTCCCTTCTAAAACCCCCTTACCCTTTAAAAAATTCTATGTTTTTATAAAACCACAAAAAAACCACCTTTTAGAGTTTGAAGTGAAAATTTATTCCCTGAAGCCGCTTTGATTTGAAATCTACGCATAATATATTACTTGACCCCATCATTCACGCCATGGCATAAGTCATCCCCACCTTCTCATGATCTCATCACAAATTCTTTATATATGACGACTCGTGTGGCTTTTAGGACCCCCTCACCCATCCGAAGTTTATCATGGGGGGGGGAGGCGGGTCCGAAAAGGATTGTATTGCAATATCACCTCATCCATACGTGTTAGCCTCATGTGATTTGAGACCCTGCAAGCACAAAAAAAAAAATACCATACCACCCTCAAAAACCATTTTTCAAAAATAGCCATTTTAGGTGACCGTTACACCACGCACATGTCACTGCCTGTTTTCCAATTAAAATCCCTCCCTCCATAGTGTCATTTCAAATCTAATTCACTATCTGTTAAGGCCGCACCCTCGAACGGAAAGATAATTTTTCCCATTATTAACCTCGCTCGCCTTCCTGCAAACCTTTTTTCTCATTACAGGTTGTTTTATTTCGCTATTGCAAGTGATTGACAAAACCAGAAGCACTATAATATACACCCGACTCCACTGTTCTTCATTTGTTTCTTTCTCCTTTCATATTTCTCCCCTTTTCCAACTGTCAGTCGTAGCCATTATGCCTCCCAAAGGCAAAGATTCTGAAGAAAGTGTTAATCCCTTGATTTTTCCTCCTCGGGACCTCCATCATATCCCTATGGCTGATAGAGACTATCAAATTTATGAGATACTCATTGATATCGATATTTTCGAGATGTATTGTTGGCTAGAAGACTAATGGATCGATAAAAGTAACGAAATTTACCTCTAGGATTCCAATATTCCATGTTATATTTTCCCTCCAACCTAATGTTCCCCCAATTTCATACGGAAATTCCATGCCTTTTATCTACCTAGCCAGAGAGCCATAATCAATGCTAATAGCCAAGTCATTTTTACTATAACTCCCCAATCCATCAAACAGATTATGTTAGCCCTTGAAGTTGAAAAAGGTACCCCATTCTCCCACGAAGCTCTGGTTGAAATATATCAAAAGTTAGACCTGGCTAAGAGGACTCGAACTTTAGAACTTTTCCTAGCACAATATGTTGCATTTCCGAAAAGAAATCCTCCCTATTGTGTATCTTCCTTTCCCGAGAGAACCAAGAAAATAACCATTATCTTATCCTACCTGCTTAGTTACTAGACCGTCCAGTACATAAATGAAGCCCTAATAGGAATTATATCTATCTTTTATAATGATGCCAAGCCTTCTATTGCGTTTAATTTCAGCCAAATTCTTACAGAATCAACCCATCAACAATTTTTGTATTTCAAATCAGAATAAATCTTCAAATATTCGTCAATCCTAATCTATATGTTCATTTATTTTCAAGGAGAAAATATGAAATTTTCATTCCAAAAGCTGAATGAAAAAGGATACCAATAGTCAGTTATCTTTTGGACCACCTTGGTCATGAAGCAAAAAAATGAGTTCACCTACAAAGGTTTCATTGAAATGTTTGTTCATTTGGCTATCAGTCTTCTTAACAGCAGAGAATAAGCCATAATTGGTGAATAAATTTAGAAAATTTTGCAAATTATAGAACAAGTTCAGACATGAGATTGGTATCTTTATGAAAATTACACTGAGATAAGAGTTTTTGGATGTGAATTACAACCATAAAAATTGCCCAAATTCCTCCCAATGAGGATTTTTTCTGTAGAATCTATCAAACAGATGATCAACATGGATCAGGTACATTTCGTGGTTGCTAAAAATAAATCTCAATTTAAACTAAAGGCTCAAATTGGCCCATTCATTTGTAACACCAGAAAAGCAGCCGCGGAGGCAGAAAATATTCTGAAGGAGATGTAATTTGAATTAAGTTTCTCATGGTCGTATGATCCATTAGGCATTTTTTTTAAATGAAGGGTAGAGGCCAAATCTACTCCTTACTTTCATACAAGAAGACCAAATATAGAAGAGTACAAGAACAAGTTGGAATGGATAGAGAATACATTGCCCGAAGCAGAAGAACAACCAGTGTCATTATCAACACTGCAGACTTGAGAAAATCAAGAAAAGATAACTAAAAGAAATGGAGAAGAAGGGTCTCCTTCAGAGTTAGACATCTTCAGTGAAGTATTTAAAAGTGGGTACAGGAAGAATGTTAAACTTAGTTCCAGACTAAGTATTAGCAAGGATTCAAAGCAGCAGACCACTGTCAACATACAAGAGCCTATTGTATCTACATTAGAAGGAGAGCAATCCATACAATCTCCTATTGCTTTAGTAAATAATTCAGGCCAACAACAGATTATAAAAGCAGGTACCTCAACTTCAAGCGAGCCAAAAAATATTACCATGGACATGTTCAAGGAAATCAAATCCAAAAATTAAGCCTTGAAAATTAATACATATATCAGTTCTAGAAACATACTTCAAGTACCCAGAATAGGCTATTATCGGCCTTTGATGTAGAGAAAGGAAAAATGTTGATGACATTTCTTCAAGCACAAGTAGCCTAAAGGGTAATTATACTATAAGAAGACAACATTTGAGTTTGATGCCACAGATATTCATCCCATTGATCAAATGGATACGCATAAACAAATAGGAGAGATAATTTTTTTTGCTATGACTAACACTGTCATGTTTTTGTCTAAAATGGACGTTACACTAGAAAATATTAGGTCACAACTCAGCATGGAAAAGGTTTCATCTTTTTCCAAAGACACCAAGATTAAAAAATTGGAAGATTTGGTAATCAAGTTAGGTCATGATGCTGCAAATATCAATCTTGTAGAATAATTTATCAAGAAAAAGAATGTTGATATCACAGCATTAAGAAAGAAGTTGAAGTTACCACCCACAAAAGATCCTCCGGCCAAAGAAATTTCAGGAAAAAAAGCAAACAATGAATATTTTTTGAAACTCATGTTTGAACAAAGTAAACCGCTGAAAAATATGGAGGTAGAGATGGATAAACTCACCAAGGAGAAAGATGAAGCTGTCAAAAATATTGAAACACCGATGGATGTAATCCCCATTGCTACAGTCCCCATTGGTATTTTTCCCATTACCACTACTTCCACTATAGGTATATCATAAGGAGTTGAGTAGCTTAATCAAGATGTTCACAATTTATCTATTCACACCGAGGAAATCAAAAAGTTGCAGGATCAGCTAAACACACTACAACGTCAGACAACAGTTGGAGAAAGTGCACATGCAGTAGAACAATAGGGAGAAAAAGTACATATTGAAATATTCTAGAAATAAGGTAAAGATTCTTATCTTGGAAACACATTACGATTAGTTAAATAGAACATGTGGGGAGAAATCACTGAACATGTAAGAGAAACCTAGCCCAATATCAATATTATTTTTTATCAGAAAGAGTTATTGGAGAAAGCCCAAGCAACTGTCAAAACTATTACAGAGGAACTTGAAGAAATGACTGCTAACACTACTAAGTTAATTAAGTTTATGAATTCTAAGGATAGTAGTGAAATTGAATATTTGGGTATAGAAGATAGGACAAAGAAAATTTTGGAAATTGACTCACCAAATTTTGGAAATTGAAGATAGAAGTTATTTGAGTTGGAAGAAAAATGTAGCAGTGTAAATGTTATAGTCCAACGTTTTTTTAGAAGACTGGAACCTTTGACCCACAAAGATTTGCCTTGAATGTTAGTAATTAATGATAAGTTAATGCCTCTCGAAGACTACATCCGCAAGCTTAAAGAGGTTGCTACTAATGCAGCTAGAGTTTCAAACATTCAGGGTATAATAACAACAAAGCTCATACAAAGTGTTATCTAGGAGATATTTTTTATTTTTCATGAAGTTAATCATATCCTGTTAGTAAAACCAACTTTTACTAAATACACAGAAATGGATGAAATCTATCAGAAGGTGATTAAAATATCCAACCCAGATGAAGAGTGATGGGAATAGTCGACTGATTTACTAAATTAAAATGGTAAAATTGACAAAGGAAAAGATCTCCTAGATAATTGGCTAGCACATCAAAAAAAGGTGGTCCACGTCTTAACTATCCCATTACATCATCATTTTAGTTGCACAACACATATACCAAGCCATAATTCAGTGACAGTTAGAGTTTTTAATTCACAATTTTGTTAAGAAACTCTATTATTGTATTAATCTTATGTAAATCATTTTTTATAAATACTTCACCATTTGAAGTATCAAAGGTCGATTGATTGATGTCAGAATCATTATCATCTTTTGGAGCATTGTAAGCTTTTCAAAACCCTGGAGTATCAATAATAAACATACCATTCACAAGATTGTTGTGGCTTAAATACTGGTGATGTTTTTCTTGTGTAATTTTGTTTAATTGTTATCTTTCATTGTAATCTAAATTTTAATTGTAAAACATAAAGTGTGATGAATAGGATTTACTTTTGAGTACCTTATTCTGGCTGTTTTTACAATCCTAATGTTTTCTACTAAAGGTCAAACTAAATAATTCTTAATTTCTCTTTAGTTCTGCTGAATTTTTGTCATATTTCTATTATAAATCCACTTATAAACTCAAATAACCAGTAAATATTCCTATCTTGACATGTGTTTACTCTGTTAAAAAGTTGATGCAACTGTCGAGTAATTTTATGACTCCATTGCCTAATAGACATTAATCCATTGAACACAATCAATTTCCCAAAACCCAAAACAAATTCAAAACTCAAGTACAATCATAAATTGCCTAAAAATTATTTAAACAAAGCTATATCTCATAGAGAGAGCCCTATCTGAATATAGGAAAGCTAAGTCCTGGGTTCCAAAGTTGGTTTGATGTTGGCCTATGTGATTAGTTCTCATAATCTCTTCCGAACTACATAATGCTAACATAGTGGTGACCATACTGGGGAAGGAATTAAAATCAACTATAATTTATTCCAAATTAAATCTCTGGTTAAATAATCATTGTATTAATATCCCATAGAGATGTCTATCTTTTATTTTTTGTAAATAAAGTTTGAGTTACATTTTATAGTATTTGTTTTGATTTTTAAAACTGGCTTCCAGGAGACCTTATACAAGATCACATCCTGATCCCAAACCTCCTGAAATAGTGGATTATCCTCAAAGGATTAGAACAAGAACTAAGGATACTTCAAAGAAATTAGCTAAACAAATAATTTCATCAGAAAGCATAGGAAGTAATAATATTATCCCTAGAGCACAATCCCTTCCTGTTAAGCTTGAGACCTTACAAGATATAAACTTTGACTTAAAATTTTAGCAAAGCCTCTTTAGAAAAAAATACCTAAATTTGGTAGATAGAATAGTCCTTGACCAATCTATTATTCATCTAGATTCACCTAAAAGTCTATCTTCTTTAAAATCTGATCAAGAAATTGTCTAGGATTTTAAAATCCTCAAAAATTTGGTATTAGACTAGAATTTAGCAGTTACAGGTGCGTTTATTAAACAATCAGTAGAATTATCTGCATCGAATATTGTTGCTTCATCCATTACATCCCAAACTATTCAAAAAATATCTGTGAGTACAACCCCTTCTAAAAATTCTACTACTTATCTTCACAAAAAAAACTCAAAGACCTTCATCTCCATCGTTTCATCCCTCCTCTCATTCACATATAGTTCATCCTTTTCCACATATTTCACCAATAATTAATCCAAAACCCGTTGTTTTCAACCCTCCACCTTCAATCATGACTGCACATTATTCTCCCTTGTTTCTTACTAAAAATCTAGGGACTATGCCTCAAGATTATCAATCTAAAATACCTCAGTTTGATAACACCCAAGCCATTACTACTCAGAAGCATGTATGTAGATAAAATTAATGATTTCTTTGATAGATATGAGATTGATGCTGATGATGTTATGATGAGGTTATTCATTCAAACCCTTGGAGGTGAAGTTAGAAAGTGGTTTAGAGCTTTATCGGCTAGTTCCATCAATGATCTAGTAGTTTTATAGCATTAATTTCTAGATAGATCGAAATTTAAAAATAACCCCCTCTGAATTCTCTCAGAATATGAAAATATCAAAAGAGATAATGGAGAGAGTGTGCAATATTATTGTTCCAGATTAAACTCAATTTATAATACTATTCCTACTCGCATACAACCACCTGAAGGATTAGTGCTGATTAAGTTTCCAGATGGTTTTGAAACAGACATAGCTTATCAATTAAGACAGAGGAATCCTAACACTTTTGAGTAAATGCAAACCATAGCTGTCAGTGTGGAGCCAATTTATTGGCCAAAAGAGCTAGGATGAGAGTTGAGAAGAGAGTTACCATAAAAGAAGAAGCATCAATCTCTAACACTGATGCCAAGATAGACTCTATAATGAGGGAAATGGAAAGAATGATGATTGACAGAAAAATCCTTAGGGAAAATCAAAATCCTCCGAAAAATCAAAATCAAGACAATAGGAGAAATCAACCACAAATCAAAAAAAGAGGACCTAACCAAAAAATTAGACCTCCTTTCGAGGAAAATTATGTTGGTGAAAATGAAGAAATATCTCAAGAGGAAGAGGAAAACCCAATAAATCTGTTTAGTTTACAAAATAATGATACCACTTTTGTTACAGAAGAAGACCAACAACTATTTTCATAAGACCAAATAGAGATTGAATCAGATGAATTTGAAGAATATAAATAGGGTTTTGAAAACACCATTATGGAAGTTCACAAACAATATAATCTTAGGAGAAAGAAAAATTCAGACAATACTGCTAAGAAAACCACTAATCAACCTCCTAAAAATACTTTTGATTATGATCCTAAGAAAACAACCAAAAATTCTTCCAAGAAATCTGACCAAAATCTTGGAAATAAACCTTCAGAGGTTCCTACCAAACAGACAAGTGATTTTGTTTCTAAACACACTCAAACTGATCTCCCATCCACCATTCAGCAAGCCCTACTCAAATATAAGGAATCTGTCCATATAACTAATATTCCCAACATTGTAAAAGTTCCATCATCATTTAATCTTGAAAGTGAACTAGCTAAAATAAAAATTTCCATTCCTTTGACGCAGTTAATAAAATAATAACCATATAGAACTTGGTTCATGGAGGTTCTGAAGATAGGGGAAACTACTGATACTCTCAAGATTAATGATGATCAACCTGAATTGTTGTTTGGTCCATACATAGATTGTAAATTACAAGAAGGAGCAATCCCTCCTTTCTATGTCAGCCTAAACATACACGATAAAATCCTGCCTAATGCTATGCTGGACTCAGGGGCTTCACACAACCTAATTCCCAAGGTTGTAATGGAAAATTTGGGTCTTGATATCACTAGGCCTTAAAAATATCTATATTCATTTGATTCCATAAAAATGAATTTTTTGGGTCTCATCAAAGACCTGTGTGTGACTTTGTCTCAAATCCCAACCAAAATCCTAGTTATGGACATTGTCATAGCAGAGATTCCTCCTCAATATGGCATGCTTTTATCACATGCTTGGGGAGAAAAGTTAGAAGGAACTCTTCAAATATATATGACTTTTGCTACAATACCAGTTATTTTCCAACAAAGAAGGTTATATAAGGAAAATCTCATAAAATATATGGTAAGAAGTCAAGAAAAACCTCATAATTACCCTTTCTATTTTGTTCCCACTGATTTATATTCATTCACATTATTCAATGATACTAAAATGGAAGCCCAATTTGGAAATTCCCTGGATACACTTGAAAACACAGCTCTAATCAAACAATTAACTCCTACTTTAGAACTCTTCTGAAATATGACCTATGATGGGTTTTGTAGTAAAGAAGGATCTGGAGCAGGAATTTGGTTATATAATCTAGCTAATAATCATTGTGAAGGGCATTCTTATAAACTAAATTTTTAGTGCATCAATAATATTGTTGAATAGGAAGCTCTGATGTTAGGTTTGTAGTTGCTTAATAAATTAGGGGCTAAAATAATTACTATGAAGGGAGATTCTAAATTAATCATTGAACAAGTAAAAGGAGAATATGCTACTAAACACCGTAGGTTAAGAGCTTACAGAAATGCAGCGCTAGATTACTTACATTCTTCTGTGGAATATTATATAGCAGTAATTCCAAGAAGTCAAAATGTCATAGCTGATAGTCTAGTTGTTTTTGCAAGCACTTGCAAAATACCTCACCCAAATAAACCGCACATGATTGAAATTAAACATCAACCTGCAATACCAGATAACATGCGATACTAGCAGGTTTTCAGGAATGACAAACAGATTGAAAAATTCTTGTTGTCGAAAGATGATTTTCAGGAAACACAGATATATTTGGATAATCAGGAACATAAACCAGAAGATCATGTGGAAAATTCAATACTTGTATATAATCCTTTGAAAAACCAGTCTGATGGATTAGATGTAAATAATCATTTAGATAAAATTGTGCCTAAATTAGAAATTCTTGAAATAGATCCTTAAAAATAAGATTTTGAAATGCTCATCTAAAAGATAATATTCTTCCCTTGGGATTAGCTCCATTAGAAGACCTTTTTGTTTTAATGATGTAGCAAATAAGACCAAAATTGAGTCCATAGGAGCAGAATTTGAGGAATGTCACATAGGTACTCAAGAAAACCCAAATATCATTAAACTGTCAAAAACATTACCTACTATGACCAAACGAAGATATATTTCCCTTTTCAAAGAATACATTGATGTCTTCACCTGGAATTATATGGACTTGAAAGTTTATGATTCCACAATCATACAACACAAAATTCCAATTAAAGAAGAGCAAAAACCTTTCGAACAGAAAATTCGAAGGATAAATATTATTTGGTCTAGAAGAAGGTAAAATTTTAGGGCATATCATATCAAAATATGGAGTTAGAATTGATCCTAAGAGAATTGAAGAAATCCTAAAGATCAGTCCCACAAGAAACATTAAAGAACTTCAATCCTTCATAGGTAAAATCAATTTTCTGAGAAGATTTATTCCAAATATTGTTGAAATTCTTAGGAACATAACCAATATGCTCAAGAAATATTCTTAAATCAAATAGAGTATAGAGGTTAGGCAATATTGTTCTGCTTACTGAAGCATCATTCTAAAGAAAGATGCTCTAGTAAGCAGAACAACTCGCGGTCAAAATAGAAAGGGAAGAAGAGTAAGGTAAAGTGTTGGTTTTGTGGAAAATCAGGACATTTAAAGAAGGACTATTGGAAGAGACAGAAAACATCCAAAGGAGACTCTTTGATAGAAAAGAAAGAATAAAACACGACAGATACAGGTTTGGCATCCGGTTTAGGTATGAGTGATGAAGTGTTATCAGTTAGTTTGTCTAATCATGATCAACGTTGGTTGTTAGATTCTGGTGCATCGAATCACAGGTGCATTTATATAGATGGTTTAAATCTTATAAATCAATCAATGATGGAGTGGTTTACATGGGAAATTATGTCTCATGTAATATTGTGGGAATTGGTAGCATCCATATTAAAATGTTTGATGGGACAAATAAAATATTAACTGATGTAAGACATGTGCTTGAACTCAGAAAAAGTCTCATTTCTCTAGGAGTGCTAGAAAAAAATAGATATAAAACCTTTATTCAAGGTGGAGTAATGAAAGTTTATAAAGGAATTTTACTAGTAATGAAAGCAAAGAAGGTTGGAAAATTTTTTCAGTTAGAAGGAAAAAAAATTCAGATCATGCTTCTACGATATCTAAAAACGACAGTGATTCTATTCGACTATGGCATCAATGGTTGAGCCATATCAAAAAAAGAGGATTAAAAATTTTATCTGATCGTAAGTTACTTCTGAGCTTAAAATCTTCTAAGTTAGATTTCTGCAAACATTGTATATATGGAAAACAAATCAAGCAGAAGTTTAAAACTAGAAAAAATACTAGTAAGGGAATCCTTGGTTATATCCATTCTGATGTTTGGGGTCCATCTCCTACAACCTCATATGGAGGATCATCATATTTTGTATCTTTTCATGATGATTTCTCTCAAAAAGTGTGGGTATATATGTTAAATAAAAAGTTTGATGTATTCACAGTTTTCAAACAGTTTAGAGCATTAGTAGAAAACATCACTGGAAGAACCATTAAATGTTTAAGAACTGGAAATGGTGGTGATTTTACTTCAAATGAATTTGATAATTATTGCAAGGAAGTTGGGATCGAAAGAAATAAAACTACTGTATATACTCCTCAACAAAATGTAGTTGATGAACACATGAACAAAACTCTTTTAGAGAGAGCAAGAAGTATGCTTAGTAACGCGAATTTGTAGAAGGAACTATGGACAGAAGTAATATCTATGTCTTGTTATTTGATAAATTGATCACCATCAACTGCAATAGGAGCAAAATTCCTCAAGAGGTATGAAAAGGTCATCCTTGTGATTGTTCTAAACTGAAAGTTTTTGGTTGTGATGCATATGCTCTAATTCTGAAACATCAACGTTCTAAATTAGAACCTAAATCAAAAAGATATATCTTTGTTGGATATGGTGATGGGACTAAGGGATAGAAGTTTTGGGATCCTACTACTCACAAAATCATCATTAACAGAGATGTTAAATTCAATGAATCTTCACTCGATAATCTAGACGTAGATATGAAATTGAAACAGGATAATATACGTAAGTTTAAACATATTTAGTTTGAAACCAGTTCAACTATTGATGATAGTCCAGATGAACAAGTTTCAGATGCAGATCGTGAACATGTTTCAGACACAGATCATGAAGAAGTTCCTACAGATAATAATCAACAAATTGTGGAAGAACTAGAAACATATTTAAGGAGGTCCACAAGAATCAGACGTCCTCCTAAAAGGTATGGTGATTATGTTACTTCAGTTGCTTTAACCGCTAATGTTGATGAACCTTTATGCTATCAAGAAGTTGTAGAAGGTTCTAACAGTTATAAGTGGAAAAAAGCTATGAAGGATGAGATGAAGGCATTAGACAAGAATGCCACTTGGGATCTGGTGGAACTTCCTAAAGACAGAAAAAATGTAGGATGTAAATGGGTTTACAAATTGGAAAGGGGTGTTGATGATATAGAATAAAGGTACAAAGAAAGGTTGGTCACAAAAGGTTTTTCTCAAAAAGTAGGAATTGACTTTCATGAGATATTTTCACCAGTTGTAAAGATTGTTTCAATTCATATTGTGTTAGCATTAGTTTCTTTACTTGATTTAGAATTATAGCAACTAGATGTTAAAACTACATTTTGGCATGGAGATTTATATGGAACAACCGGAAAGGTTTGTTCAAAATCACAACAAGAAATTTGTCTGCAGGCTCAAGAAATCATTGTATGGTCTGAAGCAGTCACCTTGAAAATGGTACAAGAAATTTGATTCTTTCATGATGAGTCAAAATTATATAAGAAGTGAATATGATCATTGTGTTAACTTTAAGAAATTAAGTAATGGCATGTTCATTATCTTAGTGTTGTATGCTGACGATATGATTTTAGCAAGAAAAATCATAAAAGAGATCAATAGGTTAAAGGCTCAGAATGGCTAGGACGTTTGATATGAAAGATCTAGGAGCAGCAAGACAGATTTTGGGCATGGAGATTTTCAGAGACATGAGCAATGGTAAGTTGTGGCTATAACAAAAGAAGTATATGAGAAAATACTCTTAAGGTTTTGTATGTACAATGTGAAGCCTGTTTTAGTCCATTCAGCTTCCCATTTTAAGCTTTCTTCAAGTTTATGTCCTAACACAAATGAAGAAAAGGAATATATGTCTCAAATTCCATATGCCAATGTAGTAGGTTGTTTGATGTATGCGATGGTTTGTATATGACTAGATATTTCACATGCAGTTGGGGTTGACAGTAGTTATATGGAGAATCCAGGAAAATAACACTCGTTAGCAATGAAATGGGTGCTTCGGTATTTGAGAGGCACAAGTGATTACTGTATCACTTATAACAGAAGTAGTGAATTTTTTTTGTGGACATGTTGATTCCGATTTTGCAGGTGATTTGGATAAGAGAAGGTCAACTTTAGGATATGTTTCTACTCTTGCAGGTGGAGCTATAAGCTAGATGTCAAAGCTACAAAACATTGTTGCTTTATGCACTGCAGAAGCAGAATACACAACTACTTCACATGCTTGCAAAGAAGCGGTTTGGTTGAAAGGTTTGTTTAGTGAGTTTGGTAGGCTGTAGGACAACATCAAGTTATTTTGTGATAGTCAAAGTGCAACTCACTTGGCTAAAAATCAAGCCTATCATAGTAAATCAAAGCATATACCTATTCCAGTACCATTTTGTAAGATAGGTTATCACTGAACGGGGAGTCTCTCTTGAAAAAGTGCATACAAAGGAAAATTGTGCAGACATGTTCATGAAACCAGTTTGATTAGAGAAGCTACGATGGTGTCTGGCTTCTCTTAGCTTGCAAAAAGATAAAAATAATAATGGAACAGGGTATCAGGCTAATTATTGTCAAGGTGGATATTGTTGAGATTTATTATATTAAATTTGGAGAAAATCTCATGAATATGACAACAATAGGATTTGTTGCTAAATTGACTACATCTAATCCTAATGTGGAGTTATTGAATCCTATTTTGTTGTGATTGAATTTATGATTCAGTTTCTACTCCCAACTATCAAATGTAATCCCATAGAGGAAAATGAGCATGAGGGATGTGAGGTGAGAGGAGGAGAAGTGAAGATGAGAAACTCTGTTGTTGTAAATACCCTGTATAGAAATAATACTGCCGATACCTCTGTTTAGTGGACGTAGCCCATATTGGTTGGGTGAACCACGTTAAATCCTTTTTCTCATTATTATGTAGTGATTCTGTGTGTTTTTTATTTTTTTTCTGCTGCTTTACTCTAACAATTTTGACATCGTAAAATAGGCATTAACTAAAGCTCCAGTTTTAATCAGTCCAGATTTTACTAAAGATTTTATAACATTTTATTTTTCCTCTTAGCACACTGTTACAACTGTTTTACTGCAAAAAGATAGTGAAGGATTTGAGCAGCCAATAGCCTTCTTCAGCAAATCTTTAAGAGATGCTTCTAGTCAAAGAAATTAAGGACATTATGCAAAAATAAGCCTTTGCACTAGTCAAAGAAATTAAGGACTTTAGAGTTTATATTTGGAATTCACACATAATTGCTCATGTACCTAACTCTATAGTAAAGGACATATTAACAAAGAATGGACCAAATGGAAAAAGAGGAAAATGGATTGCCATTATTTTGGAATATAATCTAGAAATAAATCCTAGCAAGCTAATGAAAGGTCAAGGACTTGCTTAGCTAATGGCTGAGTCCAACTTCCAAGCTCTGGACATAAATTTGGTGGAAAATTTGGATGATCAAGTGGATCAGGTGACTCCACAAATAAATAAATATCTTTTTAAATTCCCCCTGGTATGCAGACCTCCTTTATTTTTTATTTAATTTAAATTATCCTACTGGTTTTACCAAAACTAAAGCTATATTTCTGAAATTAAAATCAACCAAATTTTGCCTCATTAATAATTTCCATTATTGGAAAGATTTTGGTGGTATATTACTCAAGTGTTTGTTGAAGGATGATGCAGACAATACTATAAATTATTTTCATGAAGGAGACTGTGGTGGTCATATGTATTCGAGCAATACTGCTAATAAAATCTTCAGGGGTGGATTTTACTTGCCCACACTTTTTTTTTGATGTTCATAAGAAAATGAAAATCTGTCACAAATGTCAGATTTTTGAAGGTAAAAATAAACTCCTACCCTTTCCGATAGAACAAATTTTGTTGAAAGCCCATTCCAATAATGGGGTTTGGACTTCATTGGTGAAATCCATCCCCCTACCTCTGCCCAACATAAGTGGATTTTGATAGCCACATATTATTTGACTAAGTGGATAGAATCCATCCCCTCCAGAAATTCCATTGATGTTGTTATTGCCAAGTTCCTTGAAACCAATAGTTTATCCATATTCGGTTGCCCATGGAAAATCATCACTAACAATCCAACAACTTTTAAATCCAAAAATATGATTGAATGCTGCAAAAAATACCATATTTCTTTAGGACATTCAATATCTTATTACCCACAAGGTAATGGACTGGTTGAATCATTCAATAAGAGTCTAGTAAACATCATCAAGAAGTTACTGGAATAGAATAAAAAGTCTTGGCATAATAAGTTAGTCAATGAGCTATAGGCTGATAGGCTCACAACTAAGAAGTCCATTGGTATGTCACCATACAAACATGTCTATGGCATGCATACTATTTTTCCATATTCTCTAGCATAGCTAGTGATGAACATAATGGAATAATTACAAGTGAAACCCAATGACACACTCAGGAGGATTCATCAAACTATTCAGTTGCAAAAAACAAGAGAATAAGTATATAACAAAACATAGCTCATCCAATAAAATATCAAGAAAAAATTTGATAGAAGGACCAAGGCAGCTAATTTTGCTATTGGTGACAAAGTTTTAAAGTGGGATGCAAAGAGAGAAGACAATGGAAATCATAACAAAATTGAAAATCTTTGGATGGGACCATATATTATAAATGCTTTCAGAGGTGATCATGCATTTTTTCTCACGGATCTAGATCGGTCAAACTTACCTGGTGGTCTTATAAATGGCAGTAGTTTGAAACATTATTTTGTTATTCTAAAGGTTTTTTTTACATCATTGTAAATATGATAGTCAACATAGTTTGGATTGGATGTTTTGCTAATCAAGCTTGAAGCCCGCAGAGAAGGCCCTAAGCCATTGTCAATAGATCATCATAATATGTTTGAAGTAGAAGAGGAATAAGATTACAGATTTCTCATAAATGCATATGAAAAGGCCCAATCGATAAGGCTACTAATCATAGGTTCTTGACACTTCAATGCATGGAAGTGTCATCCCTAATTGGAGCCACTGTTAGGGTCCTATATTTCATAGGTTCTCAAGGTGATTGAGTCTATTCTATTTAATTAATTTCTTTCATAAAATGATTTCCAATCTGCAAATAATTTTGAAAATAAATTAAAAGAATGAAATAACATAAAAAATAAAAGAGGTAATGTGTTATAAATAAAAATATATAAGATGTGAACCCCATAAAAATATGAGCAAATAAATTCTGAAAGTGTTGCACATTCAAATGCCACTACACTTAGTTTAGTTTACTTCTACAAATAAATTGTGTGTATCTTGTTCAAAATGCCACAACAGCTCAATAAAATTCAATCATACAGTTTAAGCATGCTTGAATTAGATTTAAATTTCTTTTTAATAAGTAGTTGAATTATTTTCAAAATGATAAGGTAAGATATGGATCCAAAACAATAAAGGCTAAAAATGTTAGGAAAATTATGATTTTTATGGGTATCCATGTCAATAAAATGTCAGGTGTTATATGCTCTAAACAAGAAGGAGAAATAAAATGATAGGGAAATGATAAAGAAAGAGAAAATCTTCATTTTGTATTAAAAGGATTTTGATTTCGGGTACTAGTCTAAATGCGCCTATTTGAAATTTTTTTTATATGGTTTAACTCATATCTCGAAATTGTAAAACCATACAATTTATCCCTTTTCACTTCCATTTTCCCCTCTTGGAAACCAATTTTCCCTTCCCAGTTCTAAAACTCCCCATCCCAAATCTTTATGGTTACAAGCAAAAAATGATAAACAATCCCTAGTTAAATTTAAAATCCCTTCACCTTTTCCCCTTCCTAAACCTTAAAAACATTTTTCTAACCCCTTCCCCTCACTAAAAGACTTTTTCCCCCTTTTAACACCCGTTTACCCTTTAAAAAAATGTATTTTTTCATAAAAACATTGAAAACCCACTTTTTAGAGTTTAGAGTGCAAATTTATTCCCCAAACCCGTTTTGATTTGACCTCTCCACATAATATATTACCCGACCCCACCATTCACACAATGGCGTAAGTCATCCCCACATTATCATGATCTCATCACAAATTCTTTATATCTGACGACTCGTGTACCTTTCTGGTTCCACTCTGCCATCCAAAGTTTATCACCGGCGGGGGGGGGGGGGTCCGAAAAGGACTGTATTTCAATACCGCATTTTCCATATGTGTCAGCCTCATGTGAGTTCGGACCCCCCAACCACAAAAAAACAAACCACCATACCCCCCCTCCCCTCGAAAACCATTTTTCAAAAATAGTCGTTTTAGATGACCGTTACACCACGCACATGTCACTACCCATTTTCCAATTAAAAGCACTCTCTCCATAGTATCATTGCCAATATGATTCACTATCCATTAAAGCTATAGCCTTGAACGAAAATATAATTTTTCCCATTATTAAGCTTGCTTGCCTCCCTGCAAACCCTTTTTCTAATTACATGTTTTTTTATTTCACTGTTGCAAGTGATTAACAGAACAAGAGGCATTGTAAGCTACACCTCACTCCACTGTTCTTCATTTGTTTCTTGCTCCTTGCATCTTTATTCCCTTTTCCAACTGTCATTCGTAGCCATTATTCCTCCCAAAGGAAAATATTATGAAGAAAGTGTTAATCACCTGATTTTTCCTCCTCAGGACCTCCATCATATCCCTATGGCTGACATAGATTATCAAATTTATGATATACTCCCTGATATCGATATTGTCAAGATGTATTGCTAGCTGGAAGACGAATGGATCGATAAAACTGATGAAATTTACCTCTGGGATTCCAATCTTCCACGTTATATTTTCTCTCCAACCCAATGTGCTCCCGATTTCATATGGAAATGCCATGTCTTTTATCTACCTAGCCAGAGAGCCATAATAAATGCTAATGTCCAAGTCCTTTTTAATATAACTCCCTAATCCATCAAACAAATGAAGTTAGCCCCTGCCATTGAAAAAGGTACCTCATTCTCCCATGAAACTTTGGTTGAAATATATCAAAAGTTAGACCTAGCTAAGAAGGCCGAAACTTTATAACTTTTCCTAGCACAAGATGCTACCTTCCCCAAAATAAATCCTCCCTATCGTGTATCTTCCTTTCCTAAGAGAACCAAGAAAGTAACCACTATCCTATCCTACCTGCTTGGTTACTATGCTGAATAGTACATACATGAAGCCATTATAGGATTTCTATCTATATTTTGTAATGAGGCCAAGCCCTCTATTATTTTTAATTTCAGCCAATTTCTTACAGAATCCATCCATCAGCAATTTTTTGATTTCAAAACAGAAGAAATATTAAAATATTCCTCTTTTGTAATCTATATGTTCATTTATTTTCAAGTAGACAATATGAAATTTTCATTGAAAAAACTGAATGAAAAAGGAGACCAGCAGTCAGTTATCTTCCAGACCACCTTGGTCATGAAGCAACAAAACGAGTTCACCTACAAACAGTTCGTTAAAATGTTTGTTCATCCGGATATTAGTCTTCTTAACAACAAAGAAGAAACTAGAATTGACAGAGAAATTCAGAAAATATTGCAAATGACAAAACATGTTCAGATAGGAGATTGGAATATTTATGAAAATTACACTAAGATAAGATTTTTTGGATGTCAATTACAGCCATACAAGTTACCCAAATTTCTAACAATGAAGAATTTTTCTCTGCAATTTATCAGACAAATGATCAACATGGATAAGGTACATTTCATGGCTGCTAAAAAGAAATCTCAATTTCAACTAAAGACTCAAATTGGCCCATTCATTTGTAACACCACAAAAGAAGCAGTAGAGGTAGAACATATTTTGAAGGAGACGCAATTTGAATTAAGTTTCTTGTGGTCTTATGATACATTAGGCATTGTTTCTAAATTAAGGGTAGAAGTCAGATCTACTCCTTACATTCATACAACAAGACCAGAGATAGAAAAGTACAACAACGAGTTGGAATGGATATAGAATATATTTCCAGAAGAATAAGAACATCTAGTTTCGTTATAAACACTGCGGACTCCAACAAATGAAGAGAATATAACTAAAATAAATAGAGAAGAAGGGTCTCCTTCATATTCAAACATCTTCAGTGAAGGATTTAAAAGTGTGTACAGGAAGAAGGTTAAACTTAGTTCCAGACTAAGTATTAGAAAGGATTCATAGCAGCGGACCACTGTCAACACACATGAGCCTATTATATCTGCATTAGAAGGAGAGCAACCCATACAATCTTCTACTACTTCAGTAAATACTTCAGACCAACAGCAGATTATACAAGTAGGTACCTCAACTTCAAGTGAGCCAGAAAAGAGCACCATGGTCATATTCAAGGAAATCAAATCCAAAAATTAATCCTTGAAAACTAATACATATAATCAGTTCTGGAAACAGACTTCAGGTGACTAGAATAGGCTATTATCAACCTTTGATGTAGAGAAAGGAAAAATGTTGATGGAATTTCTTCAAGCACAAGTTCCTCAGCCTAAAGTGGAAGCAGATTATAAGAAGACAACCTTTGATTTTGATGTCACAGATATTCATCCCATTAATCAAATGGAGATGCACAAAAAAATAAGAGAGATCATTTTTTCGACTATGACTAACACTACAATGCCTTTATCTAAAATGGAGGTTACACTAGCAAATATCAGGTCATAACTCAGCATGGAAAATATGTCATCTTTTGCAAAATACACGAGGATTAAAAGCTTGGAATATTTGGTAATCAAGTTGGGTCATGATCCTACAAATATCAATCCTACACAAGGATTGATGAAGAAAAATAATGTTGATATCACAAAATTAAGAAAGTAGTTGAAGTTTCCACCGACAGAAGATCCTCTAGCCAAATAAATTTTAGAAACAGAAGCAGAAAATGCAGATTTGTTGAAACTCATTTTTGAACAGAGTAGACAGCTGAAAAATATAGAGGCAGAGATGGAGAAACTCATCAAGGAGAAAGACGAAGTTGTCAAAAAGATCGAAACACCCATGGATGTAATCCCCATTGCTACAATCCCCATTCTTACTATTCCCATTGCCACTACTTCCACTACATGTACATCAGAAGGATTTGAGCAACTTACTCAAGTTATTTAAAATTTATCTATTCAGACAGAGGAAATCAAAAAGTTGTACGATCAGCTAAACACACAGCAACATCAGACAACAGTTGGAGAAAATGCACATGCAGCAAAACTACAGATAGGAAAGGTACAGATTGAAAGATTGCAGAAAAAATTAAATATTCCTATTTGGAAACAGATTGGGATTAGTTAAATAGAACATATGTGGAGAAATCACTAAATATGTAAAATAAATCTAGCCTAGTATCAAGATTATTCTTTATCAGAAAGAGTTATTTGAGAAAGGCCAAGAAACTGTTGAAACTATTATAGAGGAACTTGCAAAAATGCCTGCTACATCTACTGAGTTAATTAAGTTTATGAATTCTAAGGACAATAGTGAACTTGAAGATTTGGGTATAGAAGACAAGACAACCAGAATTTTGAAAATAAATAAAATTATTAAAAATACGAAATTGACTCTGGAGTTGGAAGAAAAATGTAGTAGTGTAAATGCTATAGTCCAATGTTTTTTCAGCAGACTGGAACCTTTGACTAGCAAATGTTTGCATTCAATATTAGTAATTAATGATAAGTTAATGCCTCTTGAAGACTACATCTGCAATCTTAAAGAAGTTTCTACTAATGCAGCTAGAGTTTCAAACATTCAGGGTACAACAACAACAAATCTCATACAAAGTGTTCTCCAGGACATATTTTTTATTTTGCATGAAGTTAAACAAATAATTTTAGTAAAACCCACTTTTACTAAATAAACAGAAATTGATGAAATCTATCACAAGGTGATTAAAATATCCATCTCAGATGAAGAGTGATGGGAGAAATTGACTCATTTACTAGATTAAAACAGTGAAATTGACAAAGGAAAAGATCTGCCAGATGATCTGCTAGCACGCCAGCAAAAGGTGGTCCATGTCTTAACTGTCCCACTACCTCAGCATTTTAGCTGCACAACACATCCCACCAACCCATAATTCAACGAAAATTAGAGTTTTTAATTCACAATATTGTTAAGAAACTCCATTATTGTATTAATATTATGTAAATCATTTTTTATAAATACTTCATCATTTGAAGTATCAAAGGTCAATTGATTGATATTAGAATCATTATCGCCTTTTGGAGCATTGTAATCTTTTGAAAGCATTGGATCATCAATAATAAACAGAACATTCATAGGATTCTTGTCGCTTAAATACTGCTGATGTTTTTCTCTTGTAATTTTGTTTCATTGTTATCTTTCATTGTAATCACCTAAATTTTAATTGTAAAACAGAAAGTGTGATAAATAGGACTTACTTTTGATTACCTTATTTTGGTTTTTTTTACAATTGTAATGTTTTCTAGTAAAGGTAAAACTAAATAATTCTTAATTGCTCTTTAGTTATGATGAATTTTTGTCATATTTCTGTCATAAATCCACTTATAAACTCAAAGAACTAGTAAATATTCCTAGGTTGACTTGTGTTTACTCTGTTAAAAAGTTGATGCAACTGTCTAGTAATTTTTTGACTCCATTTCCCAATAGACATTAATCCATTGAACACAATCAATTTCCCAAAACCCAAAACAAATTCAAAAATCAAGTACAATCATAACTAGCTTAAAATTTATTTAAATAAAGCTATATCTTATAGAGAGCCCTCTCTGAATTTAGGAAGGCTAGGTCCTGGGTTCCAAAGTTGGTTTTATGTTGGCTTATGTGATTAGTTCTTAAAGTCTCTTGAAAATTATAGAATGTTAACAAACCATAGCAAGTGGTAAGGAGGGACTTCAACACCATAAACCCTCATCTCTGTATGATATTCAAACAGGTACCAATCCCCAACACAATCCATTTCCTTGAACTAGAGCCACTCCTTTTGCTCAGGAAAAATTATAGGAGAAGGGTTGTTGTGTATTACTGCATAAGCCCTGGACATGAAATCCATGATGAATTTTGTCTACCCCTTTCCCTCTGGGTGGTGGCGAACTGACTGAGTCCATTCGAAAACAGATTTTTGCTCACCATTTCTCATGGAGAACTTGTTCAGGCCTAAGCCCTCAAAATTGTCTGGATGCTTGAATAGAAATAGGTAGAACACCAGGGAGAAATATCTGAAGGAAAAAATGGATGACATGTCTTGGAACTGAGCTTTGATAGCTAAGGCAAGGAAAGTGGGGATGTCGAGTAGACTCCCGAGTTGCATCATGAGCCATAGAAACCATAGGCCGACCTTTGCTACCCTATCAACATTGTCTAAACCCAACATTCTTGAGATGTTTGCTAGGATAGGCTATATAGTGCCATGAAATAGGGATAGTGGAATAGTCTTTGTAGGTGGGAGAGCAAATCGGCACAGGTCAATGATGAGCTCGAGGAAATCCCTCTGTTTCTCCATGGGAAAGTTTGGGAAGTGAGAGGAGAGGGAGAGTTCAATGAATTCCACACAAT
This sequence comes from Pinus albicaulis, assembly GCA_034641835.2. Classification (NCBI taxonomy): domain Eukaryota; kingdom Viridiplantae; phylum Streptophyta; class Pinopsida; order Pinales; family Pinaceae; genus Pinus; species Pinus albicaulis. The sequence continues at coordinate 812,827,313 of CM076570.1, forward strand.
CTTGGGTTGAGGGGTAACATAGGGCCTTTTGATGAGTTGAGGCATAATATCTAGAAATTTGACCCCATGAGGAGAGAGGAAAATCTCCTTCCGTTCAATGTACGCATCAGTGAGCTAGGTGGTGAACTCAGGGAAGGGATATATTGTTGGGGAAATTTGGTAAGAGAGTCCTAAATCGAAGACTCTAAATACATCCTCACCCCATCACTTAATATCTAAGAGCTTGGGCTTAATACGGGCCACATTAAAAGGGTATATTGGGTCGTAGAGGTAGGTGTTAGTGTAGGTTTTAACCCTGAACAAAAAATATCTACACGCGAATCTTATAACAGAAAATAAACAATAGAGAGAGAATAAAACATAAAATAGATAAACACAGATATTTTCTCCTGGATTCCAAATCAGGACAACCGGCTTGACTTTTTATTATATTCCTTTTAGTGTTACAACACATATATATACATGCCAAAGTATACATAAACCCTAATCCATTAACCCTAGATTAGAATATAACCATAGTTCCCTTGATCGGACCTACAAAAATACCAGGGGCCAAAAACCATCATACCCCAAAACCATGTGCAAAACCATGCACAAAACCATGGGCATGGACCGCCCACTGGAAATTAAGGACCAAAAATTTTCGTCAGGGCACTGCCCCAGACCCTGACAGGGGGGCTACCACCCCCACTGTGACCCCCCCATTACGCCCAATGCAAAGCGGGGGCTATCGCCTCCGCTCTTACCCCCCTACGCGTGATTAGTCGTGGAAAGAATATAACACATACCCAACATTCTCCCACTTGTTGTTTTCTTTTTGCAAGGGGCCAAAAGGGAGCTTAGCCATTGGGCCAATTCTTCAACAAACATTTTTTCTCTACACCAAGAAAAATTCTGAGTGCTCACAGACTTCGTCAATGAATCTGCAACATTCTTCAAAGTCTCCACCTTTACCAGCAACACCCTTTTAGCCTCAACCATATCTCTAGCAAAGTGATATTGAACATCAGTGTCCTTTGTCATTGAATGATAAGCAGGGTTCTTAGCGAATAAAATTTCACTTTGGCTATCACAGTCTATCCTTATAGCTTGTTGTACCAACCCCATACTTGAACACAATCTTTGCAACCAAACTGCTTCCTTGCTTGCATGAGTGGTTGCCATGTATTCTGCCTTTGTAGTTGAAAGAGCCACTACAGACTGTCTTTTACTCATCCAACTGACTGTGCCTCCAAATAGGCTAAACACATACCCACTTGTAGATCTTCTTTGGTCTAGATCTCCAGCCCAATCTGCATCAACAAAACCAGGAATTTCCAACATTCTTACCAATCCTAGTCTTCCTTGGTAGCACAAGCCATAATCACTAGTCCCACGTAAATATCTGAAAACCCACTTCACTGTTGTCCAATGCTCCTTCCCTAGGTTTGACATAAACCTACAAAATACTCCCAGTGCATGTGCAATGTCTGGTCTAGTACAGACTATTGCATACATCAGGCTACCCACTGCACTTGCATATGGAACACGGGACATATCCTCCTCTTCTTCTTGTGTCTTGGGACATTGTTCAGTAGATAGCTTTACACCTACAGGAATAGGAACATTCACTGGTTTACTATCCTGAATATTGAACCTCTGCAATATAGTCTCGACATACTTCCTATGGCTTAACCAGAGCTTCCTCTTTGCCCGATCTCTCTTAATTTCCATGCCCAAAATATAGTTTGCAGCACCAAGATACTTCATGTTGAATTTGGAGAACAGTTGGGTATTCAAATCTTGGATAATTTATTTGTCATTTCCAATAAACAACATATCATCCACATACAAGACGAAATAAATAACACAGTCACCAATTCATTTAAAATAAACACAGTGATCCTCCTTGCTTCTAGTGAAGCCAAGTCCCCATATATAGGTATCATATTTCTGATACCACATCCTTGGTGACTGTTTTAACCCATACAGAGACTTCTTCAACTTGCATACTAGCTCTTTCTTACCCTTCACCATAAAGCCTTCAGGTTGCTTCATTTAGATCTCCTCTTCTAGATCCCCATGAAGAAATTCTATCTTCAAATCCATCTGTTCTATCTCAAAATCAAATGCAACAGCAACAGATAAAAGTAATCTAATAGAAGTAACTTTGGCAACAAGAGAAAAAATATCACCAAAATCAATTCCTGGCACTTGGGAATAACCTTTTGCTACCAATTGAGCTTTGTATTTCTCCACCTTGCCTTCTATAGTCATCTTCTTCTTAAAAACCCATTTTCTCCCGATGGGCTTCCTTCCAGCCGGCAACTCCACCAGATCCCATGCCTCATTTTTGTTCAAGGATTCCATTTCATCAATCATGGCCTCCTTCCAGAGTTTTCCATCCTCTGAATCTACTGCCTCCCTGACAGCTCTGGGATCATCATCAGTTATAGTTAAGGCAAAACCTGAACATAAATCAGATGGACTATACCTTTATGGTTGCCTTCTTTCATGAACTAATCTTCTTATAGCTAGAGTTTGTGGCTCTTCCTCTTCTGAATCTTCTTCTTATTCTCAGGTTCCTTTGGTATGACTTACTGTTTAACAATGTCTTTCACCTCTCTAAACACCACATCTCGGTTGTACACAATCTTCCTTGTTTTCGGGTTCCAAAGCTTGTAACCTTTTAAACCATCCTTATACCCAATAAAGATGCACCTTTCAGATTTATTATCCAACTTGGTCCTTTTCTTCTTTAGAACATGTACATATGAATCACATCCAAATACCCTTAGATGTGAAAGGGAGGGTTTATTACCAGTCCATACCTCATTTGGATTCTTATCCTCTAACACTGATGAAGGTTATTTTTTAACCAGATAGCATGCAGACTCCACTGCCTCTGCCCAGAATTCTTGTCCTAACCCTATACCACTAAGCATGCTTCTTGCCTTTTCCATCAGTGTTCTATTCATTCTTTCTACAACTTCGTTTTTTTGAGGTGTGTATGGAGTATTATTTTTCCGTGCTATACCACACTTCTTACAGAACTCTTCAAATTCCTTCCTGCAGAACTCTCCACCATTATCTGTCCTCAGTGCCTTTATCTTCTTCTCTGTCTAGTTTTCCACTAGAGCCTTAAATTATTTAAATCTATCAAAGACTTCAAATTTCTTCCTCAAGAAATATATCCATGTATTCCTTGAGAAGTCATCTATGAATGAAACATAGTACACAGAATTTTCCAGTGATGGAACTGACACAGGTCCAAACACATCATTGTGCACAAGTTCTAATATCTTGTTTGCCCTCTTAGCACCAGAAGGAAAACTCACTCGAGTCTGCTTCCCATATACACAATGTTCACAAAAATTGAAATCCATAGAGAAATTAGACGTACCTTATACCATACCATTTCTATGCAGTATCCGAAGGCCCTTCTCTCCAATATTTCCAAGCCTTTGATGCCATAGCATGGTCTTTTCTCTAAAGACAGCTAGGCTTTCTACTCCACTTTTAGGAACCATAGAACTGTTACACCCATGAATAATAGTGCTACCTTGTAGCTTGTACAAAGTTCCAGTCCGAACTCCCTCCATTAATTCTAGTGCTCCCTGAACCATCTTGGAGGCATCTTTCTCGAACACTGTTTTTACACCTGCATCATCCATCTTGTTTACAAAAATTATATTTCTAGCCAATGCAGGAATATGCAAAACCTTTGGAAGTGTTCTAATCCTTCTACCTTGCAGCTTCAGCTTGACCTTTCCATGTCTAACGATTCTGGCCTTCCTATCATCCCCTAGGAAGATATCACCACCATCATATTTCTCATACTCGCAGAACCACTCCCTATGGGGAGTGAAGTGAAAAGATGCACCTGATTCAATCAACCATGACTCATGATCTACATGTGTATTTGAAGAAGAAGACAAAAACACATCCCCACCTTCATTCGAGGTGGTTTTTGCCTCTGTAGAAGTAGCATCATCAGATCCCTTTCTTTTCTCAGGAGATTTAGATCTGCAGTCCCTTTTGTAGTGCCCTTCCTTTTTGCATTTCCAACATACCTTTACAAACTTTCCAGGATATTTAGATCTCCCTATAGATTTAGATCTCCCACTCGAAAGATTATTATTTTTTCTATTTTTGGACCTTCCCCGTACAGATAAGGCATCTCCATTTTGGCCCTCCACATTTCCCCGTCTCATTTCCTCTGACAACAAGGCTGAGACAATGTCATAAAAATTCAAGGTATTTGTGTTGCTACTTATTGCAATAACCAGACTGTCCCACGAGTCCGGTAGAGAACACAAAAAACTGATGCACTTATCCTGATCTGTGATTTTAATATCCACAGATGACAGTTGAATTACCACAATATTGAAGGCGTTTAGATGCTCTGTCAGTGAGTCTCCATCGTTCATCCTCAGGTTATATAGTTTTTTCCACAGGAACAACTTATTCACTAGAGACTTATATTGGTACAAAGTCCCAATTTTTTCCGACAAATTCTTTGTCATAGCTTCCATAGATACATTCAACAAGACTGAATCTGAGACACATAACCGTATTGTGCTCTTAGCCTTCTGATCCAGTTTATTCCAGTCTTCATCTGACATTGTCATTGGTTTAGTACTTGGATCTACCGTGTACCACTGATCTTTATCCACCAGTAGATCCTCCATCTTGAGCTTCCACAACTCAAAACTATGACCATTAAATTTCTCGATCTCTATCTTTCCACTACTCGTCATCTTCTTTCACCACAAGAATCGATCCCACAGATCTCCCACTAAACAAGGTTTACCTCAGGCCTGAGTAAAAAACCCTCAGTAGCAAAGGCATCCCCTTGAAGCCGAAAAAACTCTGATACCAAATGTAGGTTTTAACCCTGAACAAAAATTATCTACACACAAATCTTATAACATAAAATAAAAAATAGTGAGAGCATAAAACATAAAACAGATAAACACAGAGATTTTACCCTATATCCCAAATCGGGATGACCAGCTTGATTTTTCATTATATTCCTTTTAGCGTTACAACACATACATATACATGTCTAAGCATACATAAACCCTAATCCATTAACCGTGGACTAGAACCTAACTGTAGTTCCCTTGACCGGATCTACAAAAATACCAAGGGCTGAAAACCATCGTACCCCAAAACCATGTCCAAAACCATGTGTAAAACCATGGGCGCGGACCGCCCACCAGAAATTAAGGACCAAAAATTTTCGCCGGGGCACTGCCCCGAACCCCGACAGGGGGGGCTATCACCCCCCCTCTTACCCCCCCGTGTGTGATTAGTCATGGAAAGAATATAACACATACCCAACTGTTATTATGAATCTTAATTGCAAGTGTACGAAAAAATACCACTTTAGCTGTGGATAACAAACAACCCTAACATCAAATATGGCTGCCAATATCCTTAGATCTACAATTAGGTGGTCAAGATAAATGCTACAAAAATCTAGATATATGCATTAAAAAACATTAAGCAGTAAAAAAAATGAGATTTACTCCATGCATCCAACAGGCAAGACAAGAATATGTTGAATGAATTTTGTATTAATGGCACCTGGGAGGAAACTATAGAAGGATGTTACTAGTTCTCCTCAATGGGATGGGTTCTTGTAAGTCCTCAGCACTTCAGATCTAAAATCCCTCTCTCTTGATGGTGTAGAAAACCCAGACAAAAATGGAACTGAAAGGGAGCTCACAAGAAAATGGTAGCAAAATATGACAATGATTGTGGATCAAAGTTAGACCAAATGTATAGATCCAAAGTGATCTTTAGGCAACAAAAGTTTGTGAATGAATGGGAAAACCCTTCTATTTATAACAAAATATTGAGTTAGTCTAGATATTGGTGCATAGTTAAAATATTATTAACCAAATCAAGATCCAACTTTTACGGAATATTTTATTATATTTGTTGGAGGGAACAAGAATTTGACTTGGGTCAAATCCCTTTATTTGTAAATAATAAATAAATAAATAATTTATTTATTATTTTAAGGATTTGGTTGAGTAATAATCAAATAAATAATGATTTATTTAATTGTTTATAAATTATTTATTCATATTTAACAAAGAATATTATTTAAATAAGGTTTAAATAATTATTCCTAGAACATAATAAGATAAATAATGATTTATCTAATTAATTTTCCTGTTTTTTGGTTAAATATGACCAGGAATATTAATTAAATTGTTGTTAACTAATTATTCCTTCAGAAAATCAAACAAATGTAGATTTATTTAATATTTCCTCATGGGGTTTCCTATTTAGACCATAAACAACTTAATAAATGTGGTTTACTAAGTTATTTTTCATAGTGAAAGAAATTTTACTTAGGGTAAAATTCATATTACATGGTGTACTTAGGTCCATCTAATAGTAACAGGTTAGATGACCAAAAAATGGTGTAACTAATTTCCTCCCAGCGTGCAAGTGTTAGGAACTAATCTTATGACCAAAGTAAGTTGTAAGAATTCAATCACTAGACACCGAAGGGGAAGTCAGAGAGCGAGAAATATAAGGTAGAAGAAAGCACTAGAGGACTAGACCTTGAGGAGGCGAGACTTACAGTTGCGAGAAGTCTCTTTTATGAGTGAGTACCTGTGCTATAGGCGGTGGGGGACGCATACCTATGCCCACTGAGACAAAGTACAAAGAATAATGCGTCCAGTAAACAAGGGAATGAACTATAGAGTACATGTTGGCATAAACACAAGCCAAATAAAAAAATGATAACGAATCCCACATACATACTCTGCCTAGCATAACAACCAGGACTTATGCAATAATATCTGAGTACATGAGATAAAAATACAACCCAAATGCCCCTGTAAAGAAGAAAGGGCTCTGAAAATATAACTGATACATGCAATCAGAAAGGCGCTGCAAGCAGTTGAGGCCGACATCATAAAATCTATGGAGCTACATCAAAGGCTGTAATGAAGAGTTCATCCGGGCATGTGGGGGGTTACCAGTAGGACCACCCCCTCATGAGGGTTGAAACATCTCACACACGGATGGGAATCACCGGTCCAATCTGTTGCATCACTGAACCATCAAGTATAAAGATCTCAATCATGCTATAAGGAGCTGGAGCTAAGAAAAAATCAAGTCAAATGGCTGTAAGGAGTCCCTTTGCCTGATCGAGGCACCGAACAGGAGTGGAAGCTAGAACCAAGGTACACCGCCATTTAGACCTATCTCCTGGAATGAATGATCTGATGTTGACAGAAGGAGGTCTGCCATAGGTAAGGAAATAAGAGGTCCTCAACTAAGGCACGAGAGAAAATAGTAGAGTGACTAACAAATGGACACCAAGGGTGATAATGAAATGCAGGGTTACTGAGTAGCGGACGGACAACTTCTCTTGTTAGAGCATAAAGGGCATGGATGACCTGGCAACGACTGCCACAATATCATGACGGATAGGGGAGAGTGGGACTAGAGGCCATAATGTGTGACACGAGAGAGGGACCAAGCAATGAAGGATTGAGGACTATAGCAGAATACAAAGTGACTCAAGATAGACTCCATGAATGAGATGATGACTCAACTTGGATGTTGTAAACAAGGGTGACTCAGTGGTGCTGCCACACAGTAAAGGTCCAATGAGGACCATATAAACATGAGTAGAAGATGGTGACTCATGAAGAAAATCGACACGAGCATGCACAAGTATGGAGGAAAAATGGTGGCCCAAGTACAAGTGTTGCAAGTGAAGAAATTCAATTTTGGGGAGCAGTGAAGTGACCCTTCTTAGACAAAATGTGTCTTAGTGAAGTATCAAATAACGAAAAACTAATAGATACCCATTTGACGGCTTGGTGAGAGCTTTCCAATGGTGCAGATGGTTTATCAAACTGAGCTACAGTTTGGTGACAACAAGCGAAAGAAAAATGAGGGGTTTCTCTTTTAATAAGGGATTTTCCCTCCAAATTCACTCATTTTCATGTGGAGTTGTGGTGAATGTAGAGAGGAGAGAAGGCCCTAAATCTTGCGTCAAGCGTAGTAGACAAATTGACAGTTGGAATCAAGATCCGTTAGTTGCAGGTAAAATGCCTAACCCTACTCTTTCGTTTCAATAGATTAAAATTTCAGTTTAGGCACCCAGAGCTCATGAACAAGCTAGGTCGCACTTTTTGGGGTCTGTTCTGTGACCTAGGTAGCAGGTACTGGGCAGAAAACTACGACCTGTCTGAGAAAATGACCTGAAAAGTGCGACATGTCAGAGAAAGGGGGTTTTAGTGTTGTTTTTGGCTGAGATATGGGATTTTTATGGTTGAGGGGCATAGGTGCCCCCAAGCATGCTATGGTCATCCAAAAATGTATTTAGAAAGAGGGAATCTAAACACATTTTTATGAAGTGGTGCGCCATTTGTTTTTGTTATGATTGTGTAGTTTGAGAAAGGGAATGGAGGATTACCAATCTCTTTTGGAATTGCATATATGAAGCAAATGAACTTAATTTTTTGTGTTGGCACACATGGTGTCACTATCCCAAAAAGTGGATTTGGAGATAATGAATTGGTGCTCTTCTAGAAAACCCACAGGTTGGTCAACAACAATGTCTAAGGGACTAGGTTGCTAATGTAAGATGAAGGAATGATGAGGGGTACCATCCCTAGACAGATCTGAAGTGATATGGGAATCTAGAGGTTCTTCTCAATGGGGAAGAATAATGGTACTAGAGTCGACGCGACCAGATACACTAGCAGAGTTGTGAGGAATTTCTTCTCCTAGACTCTCAATTATGGGTGCCCCCTTACCCAAACATTAGGTGTCAATGTAATGGCCGCAAGGTGTATGTGGTTTGAATGCATGGGTTCGATGTAAGGGGGGATAGATAAAGTCACGGGTGGTCACTGCTTCCATAATTTCGTCATCATAATAAAGCATGGGGTTACTGGTAGAAGAAAGACCACCTGACGTGGCGAAGCTACTTGACTCATCATCATGAGAAGAGAGGTTCACATGCACATCATCACAAGGGGTGACATAAAAACAAGTATATGAAGGATCCATTGATGTTGAGCCCAACGTGATCGCTAAAGGGAGGTTAGGCAAAACATAAGGGGAAGGACCAGGGGGGTCTTCCATCGAGGATCTCATAGATGATGACATGTAGTGGACAGTTGCCGAAGACTCTGTCATTTCAACATCCAGAGGGGGAATTTCTATGGGAGTGAATGTTTTCTCTGGTTCTTCTAAAGCAAACCACGCAAATAAGGGAGAGGTGGACTTGTTTTGCTTGGCCTCGAATTTGTTGACCACTTCGCTCTTCAAGGATGGGACAGAGGTGAGTATAGTGTCTATGGAAATCACACAAAGCACAAGGGTGATTTGTGTGCAAAGACTTGACTTTCAGGACTAAATCAGGTATAGTGACATATACCTCTGGGATGTTAGACTCCGGAAATGCTTCGTTTACCATAGGCTTGAGACGAGGCAATTTAGGACAATTATGGGTGGCATAACTAACAACATCACACAAAGCACATAGAGGTGTACGCTTTGAAGGCTTAGGAGGAGCAGGGTTTATCGGGGTAGCCTTGTCTTTAGGTGTATTCTTGTGAGCTTTTTCCCCCTCACCCAAAGCTGTCGCAATAGGAGAAGGTTCCTATTGAGGTGGCTGAGGCACTGTAGCAGGGGGAGAAGTCATAGGGACCGGTTCAACCAGGGTCAAAGAAAGATAAGGTTTGGGTTGACTAGGTGGGGTAGCAGCTGAGGAATCAAGGTACCAGTCAAGAATCCCTAAGGTCAAGTTAGTAAGAGAGAGGGTAGCCATGACAGGTACCGTGTACACTCCAAGAGGGGGAGCTAGGAATGGTATTTGACTAGAGGGGTAATGGCTAGGCGGGACAACTCCTAGATGGTTAAGGCCTGGAGTAACCATTCCATAAGGATAAAGAGGCTTATAAATACCAGGTGTAGGTGAAGGGACAGGAGGAGGACATCCCGGAGGCTGAATCGAAGGGCTAGGAGTAGGATGCGAAGGGTGAGGATGCTGCGGAATAGTCGAAGCAGTCCGCTTGAGGGCAACCCAACACAATTGCATCATGCAAAAATTCAATGAGCTGGGATTAGAGACAGGAGGAGGAAGACTAGGGAATGTACCAAGCAAAGAGGAGTCTTTGTAGAATCCTGGTGAGACACTAGTCAAAGGATCGACAGTTTGCTTATTGGCCACCGAAGAGATGATGGAATCAGGAGAGGTCTAAGACTTCGGTTCGTAATATGTCAACTGGTCAATGGTGACTATATTTTTGTTATGAGGGAAGTACATCTTGTGATGAATCACAGATGGGACAAAATACATTCCATAGGTGTAGCTATGACCCAATAGAATGTTGTAATCTAAGGGGGCATCAATGACTTCTACGTCAACGCAAACAGTCTTGCTCGCAAGAGTAATAGGACAATTGCGAAACGAGCCAATGGACTGGGAGGCATGGCCATCCAATGCTCGAAGAGTGATCATGGAAGGAGCCAACTTAGGTGATCTGAGTTGCTTCCAAACCGAAGCAAACATCACACAGGTGGATGCCCCTTCATCAATGATACACCGAGAAATGTTAGCGTTCCATATCTTGACTGGGATTTGGAAGGTGACGGAAGCAAGAAGAGGAGGATGTTCTAACCGATTAGCATCGAAGACGATCAAGCGATCATCCCAAGGATCCACAGCACCCATGGTAGATAGTAAAGCTTTTCATTGTGAAGGGCATGACTGGATGAGTTCCAGTGTTGAAATGGCAGCATGAGATTGCGCCAAATGATCTACTATGTTATAAAAATGGGCAGCTTTGCGAGAAGCAACATTTCGGTGTAGTGGTCCCTTAAGGATCTTGGTATGAACCTCTGCCTTAGGCTAAGGGATCTGCAAAGGACCATTAGGTGTTGAAAGAGGCTCTATTGAACCTGAAGAAAGTCGCTCGGGGACAGATGTAGTAGGGGGCTTGTTGTACTGATGAGACCGAGTTTGAAGGTTGAGGTCAATGATAACAATTTGGTCAAAGTTCATCATGAGAATCTGGTAATTGGAGGTACTAGATGGAAGAGTATTAGTGGCCGCCTAACCTTCAGGTGGTTGGGTAGCCACAAATCCTTGCTAAGAGAAAGGATTAGTAAGTACAGTTGGTTGACTAGGCGCAGGACTACGAGGTACGGAAGGGGAGGCTTTTTGTCCAACAAAAATTGCTTGAGACTCCAACATCTGCCGCATTTGTGGTAGAAGAGGAAAATCATGCGTGTAATGACCAAAAATCCACAACATGAACAAGGCTTATGCGTAGGAACAGGCTTGTCTTGCTTGGGCTGAGTGCCCTGTTGCTGGTTAGCAGTGTTAGGAGCATTACCTTGAGGATTAGGTCCAGGTTACCCAAGGAAAATTTATTTTCAGTGCCTTTCCTCTTATTTTTGGAAGGAGGAGGATTATTCGCGCCCTACTATGCATACACCTTCCCCTGAGGGGGCGGTGGCTGCTATTGCAGGGGTTGAGAAAGCAAGGGAGGTGGAGGTGCTAATGCTAGAGGAGCTGGAGCACTAGGCTGCAGATACATATAATAATGAGGTTGAGTAACAGTGTGGTAAATATGAGGTTGGGAAAAAGGAGGAGGCATGTTGTATCTTGGATACATGCTACTGGGAGGGGGAAAGGTGCAGGAGGTGTTGGCCCCTCCTTGAGGAAAAACATAGCCCATAGGAGGTTGAGCATATGGATGAGAGAGAACTCCAACGATACCGTTAGTGGCATAAGATGCCCCCGATGCATTGACACCACTGGGTCTAGGAAGATCAGGTAGAACAGTATAAACATAACCCGACTGAGCGTAGATTAGGTCATATATTAAGGCAATCTGGAGGGTGGCTTCTTCAGTTTGAAGGAAATGTGATGCGACATCTTTTTTGATAGTAGGAAAGAGATATCTAAGGAACCAGTCCATGTAGACACAGTCTACGAAGGTAGGGGCTCAACATAAGCTCTTTCTTCATCTACATTCCTGGACATGATAGGATAGGCAGGTCGCAGACTATTGATGAAAAGAAGTCAAAAGTTCGGTACCAGTGTCATAACAGAGGGAAGCTGGAAGTAAGACGGAAAATCCCAAGCAAGAGTCGCAAAGGTGGTATGAGAGGATGGGGCCTGATCAACATACAACTTAGAAGATCCACCAGTAAGCATACGTTGGAACAACCAAAGATGGAAAGAGTCATCGGTAATGGAGTTAGAAAAACACCACATGTGGAAAGATTGAACATGATTTGTAGGATCTTCACTAGCAAGACCTTCAAACTTGGGGATGTCAGAAGGGAGCTTGGTTAGCATTGCAGGAAAACCAACATTATGGTGTATAGGGTCATTTATCAACTGGTCAAAATTGAGAAGACTAAGGCCTGCCATATAGGGGAGCAAGGGAGCAGCTGGGGTAGTTCCTGTTGCGGTCCCCTAGTAGTATTCCCAGCATTAGGGCCGGGGTTACCACCATCATTAGGTCCTAAACCAGAAATAGTGAAGGTGACAGGGGGAGAACCGAGGGTAGAATCAGAAGGAGAACCCAATGAACCAGAAGAAGAGCTAGTGTGTGGACTCGATGAAGGACTAACTCGAATACTATGCGGGGGAGTAAGTCTTCCTACCAGAAACTGAGGATGAAGGCAAAGAAGTCTCTCGAATAAATGCCTTGGTGATGCAATGATGACAAAACAAACAAGACACAAAGGGAAGAGAGACCAAGAAGGGCAAGGTGGTGCAGGATCAACTGATTACAATGTCAAAACAAGGGCAGGGAGGTGCAAGATCAATTGATTTAAATGTTTTAAAGTCTTTTCTTGGCGGTGTTAACCAAGCTCTTCTTCACTTAGGGTGTCTGTGTAAAGTGTCTAAATTTTAATTTTTAAACCCTGAGGTTTGTAGAGAAAAAGAAAAAGTGTGTTGTATAACTATAAATAAACTTATAGATAACAGTATCTGAAATAACAAAAAATAAATAGCTAATAATGCAATAATCTAAACCCAAGGAGGTGACCCTCTCCACAACTAGTCTATAGGTGGGTAAAAAACTAGTCAAAACAAAATGAAATAGCCAATAGATCTAAGGTTGGGAAGGACAAGGATCTAAAGGTCAGATCTTCTAGAAATTGGTGTAGAAAAACAACAAAAAATCAGAGGATTGATCACTATAAATGAGGTGACAAAAGGCTATATCCTAGAGGGAAGCATAGGGGACCCTAGAGGAAAACCAAAACAAAAATAAATGAGGTGTTGCGGATGGATAAATATCCAATCTGAAGTGAATCTGAATGGAAGGTATGAGATCTAAAAAATGGGCTGAAGCACACTGAAATTTCAGACAACCTGCAACAGCTAAAACTCTTCCACCAAAGGTGAAGGGTACTGAAGCCCTACGGGGCCAGGTTCACACTTAGTTGAGTAATATAGAATAATTATAAGTTCAAATGGGCGGAGACTGAGGTCAAAAAACCCTGAACAGATGCTCAGACAAACACAAAAAACTTTTACAGAAACTCCCGCAAAAAGTTTAGGTCGTAGTTTCTGACCTGATTTCTACACAGGTCATAGGTTCAGGCCTGTTTTTTGTGCCGTGAAGGTCCTAGTTGTAGGTTTTGGCCCAAAAAGTGCGACCTACACCTCTGGCACTCTCAGCGGTAGATTTCAGAAGAATGTGTCATCTCAGTTGCGATTGATGCCGATCACCTATGTAATAGGTCTGAAAATAGACGGAACTTAGGATTTTTAATGTTTTAGGGTTTTATAGGTTTAAAAAAACATCAATAAAAGAAAAACGAGAGGCTGAAGAGAAATCCTAGGGTTTGAAGAAGCTAGATATGTAAGATCCGAAAAATGACAACGGTCGTAATCGTAAACCCCTGTGGCATCGCCAGTTGTTAGTATGAATCTTAATTGCAAGTGTACGAAAAAGACCACTTTAGCTGTGCATAACAAATAGCGCTGACAACAAATATGGCTGCCAATATACTTAGATCTTCAATTACGTGATCAAGATAAATGCTGCAAAAATCTAGATCTATGCACTAAAAGACATTAAGCAGTAAATAAAAACTAGATTTACTCCATGCATCCAATAGACAAGACAAGAATATGTTGAATGAATTTTGTATTCATGGCACCTGGGAGGAAAACATAGAAGGATGTTACCAATTCTCCTCAATGGGATGGGTTCTTGTAAGTCCTTAGCACTTCAGATCTAAAATCCCTCTCTCTTGATGGTGTAATAAACCCAGACAAAAATGGAACTCAAAGGGAGCTCATAATAAAATGGTAGCAAAATATGACAATGATGGTGGATCAAAGTCAGACCAAAAGTATAGATCCAAAGTGATCTTTAGGCAACAAAAGGTGTGAATGAATGGAAAAAACCCTTCTATTTATAACAAAATATTGAGTTAGTCTAGATATTGGTGCACAATTAAAATATTATTAACCAAATCAAGATTCAACCTTTATGGAATATTTTATTATATTTGTTGGAGAGAAAAAGAATTTGAATTGGGTAAAATCCATTTATTTGTAAATAATAAATAAATAAATGATTTATTTATTATTTTAAGGATGTGGTTGAATAATAATCAAATAAATAATGATTTATTTAATTATTTATAAATGATTTGGTCATATTTAACAAGGAATATTATTTAAATAAGGTTTAAATAATTATTTCTAGAAAATAATAAGATAAATAATGATTTATCTAACTAATTTTCCAGCTTTGGGTTAACTATGACCAAGAATATTAATTAAAATATTGTTGAACTAATTATTCCTTCAGGAAAATCAAACAAATGTAGATTTACTTAATATTTCCTCATGGGATTTCCTGTTTAGACCATAAAAAGCTTAATAAATGTGGTTTACTAAGTTATTTTTCATAGTGAAAGACATTGTGTACTTAGGTTCATCTAATAGTAACACGTTAGATGACCAAAAAATGGTGTAACACTAAGAGTGGGCATCCATGAGTGGTTCAGGACCAGGAGCAATCCTAGCTTTGCGGGCTTCCGTGGTTTCGGGGACTAAGTGCTTCATTTTTTCTATAAGAATTTGAATAAACAGTAAAGGGAAATAATGAAAAGGGCTCGACCAAATACCTAAGGCAGCAGTGAAAGCGACGCAAGGGTAAAAGAAACCATTACTGTGAGTTTTACCAAGGCTTCCAACTGAGTAAGAAATGTTAAGCGGTAACAATTAAAATGGGCAGGAGTAAAAATTAGGGTGGAGATAGGTTATTACTAGGGAGTGGAATGGGGTGAAAACTATAAGGATGATGTCAGTAGAGGGACACGTGGCATGCAGTGGTTGGTCGATGGTGACTGGGTAGGTGAGGGGCCACGTGCCTGACATGGAGGTATCGACCTTGTACCTCAGGCAGACTTACCTTACCTTACACTTACCTACACCAGTTGTGTATGCGTGGGGCCCGCAAAATTTCGTTGGCTCAGAAGTCAATGGTCGAGCCCCATCTTTTCCCCCAAGAGGTCCTCTATTTGGCTCGAGGAAAGGCCGATCTCATCCCCTCTGACGGGTTAGTTTAGCCACCCTATGCACTCCTGACTACCATCAGAATGGTTGTGGCCTGCTTCCTTTGTGGGTGTCACCACTGCTACAGTGGACTACGCCGCTTTCTTGGAGGAGGCACGACCACGGTAATCTATATACACAGGGGTGCGAAAAAACAGCTATGATGATTCCCTTTAGATCTTTAATTTGGCCATTTCCATTCTTCATTTATTTAACTCTTTGTGTTTCCTTATTCCTTCATAAAAACCACAAGCCAACATTGGCTTCATTGGGGACGATGCACTTGTTCGAGTGTGTCAAGAACTCGCAGAGAACTTTCTTGTGCTTTTCTTGGTATGCCCACGATCATCATCAAACATTTTCAGATAATTTTAATTGAAAACCAAAATATGAATTCATGTGAAAATAATAAATGACATATATACAATTGGAGGATATGTACAATGGGTCGTTGCACCCTGTATCAGTACTGGAAGCAGGGCTTGAGAAACTTTCCATTGATAGGCATCACGAGTATGTCTCCTTCCAAGTTATCCAATGCAACGGTATTGTTACCTTTGACCTCTTCCACTTTGAATGGACCTAACCAAAGTGGGTCGAACCTCCCATGCTTTCCTTTTTCCGACTGCCCGACATCCCATCATAGCACCAAATCCCCTGCTTGGATTTCCTTGTCTTTAGCTCATTGGTCAAACAAGTCTTTCATATTTTGTTGATATTTTGTTAATCTGAGGTGTGCACGTTCCTGTGTTTCATTAAGTTCGACCAATTGGTTCATTCTTCAGACAAGATCGTTTGGCTCTTCCTCGCTCTCTTGGAAGAATCGGTCCACAGGTAAAGCGAGCTAAATAGGGAAGACAACTACTCTACCATATACCAACTCATAAGAAGACTTACCTATGGATGTTTTAGTGGTGATGCGGTTTGCCCAAAGAGAAAACTTGAGTTGGGAATCCCAGTTATTTTGGTTTTCATTAATGGTCCTTTTGAAAATCCTCACCAGTGTCTTGTTAAATTACTCTGCCAACCCATTTCCCTGTGCGTAATAGGCAGTGGAGTGCCGCAAAATGATATTGTAATGATGACAAAAGTTTAGGAAATTAGCCGACTTGAAAGCCTAGGGATTACCTGTGATGATTTTAGTTCAGCATCCAAGCCAAGCTATTATGTTTTCCTCTAGGAACATGATCACCACCAAGTTTGTGGCATTCCTTGTGGGCATGACCCCAAACCATTTAGTGAAGTAATCTGTGGCAGTGAGGATCCATCGATGCTAGTTTCTAGAATTTGGGTGAATCTCACCTATGAAATTGATCCCCCATTGTTTTAATGACCCTTCAACATGAAGTGGGATCAATGGGAGAGGTGTGAACCTTTTCTTTTTGGAGAATGTTTGACACTTTTCACAGGCCCGTACGTGAGCATGTACATCACCAAATAGCTTAGGCCAAAAGAAACCTGCTCTTAGAATCTTGTGAGTAGTGGATCGCCAATTGTAATGCCTAATACATATTCGTTCGTGGAATTTTGTCATCTCTTCGTTAACCTCTTGCTCTGTTAATAAAAAAAATAGTATCCTAGCTGGATCCCTCCAATACAGTTTCCCATTTTCCATGATATAATTTTGGGATCTTGACCTCAAAGTGTGATGCCTCGCCTTGTCATAGTTAGGAGGGAACCTCAGGGTTAAAAGGTATTCCACTATATCTTTATACCATAAGGATAGAAAGTAATTTACATGTGTCATTTATGTGGAGGTTTTATGCCCATTTGTACACCTGTATCCTCCAATACCTCTCCTCCTTCCATAGACAGATTTATCCTTACAGCTTGATAGTTGGATTTAGACATAATTTTTTCTAGCCCCTAGCCTTTGATGAGCTTGGTAGGCTTTATTTCCTGTTCATACTCCTGAATATTAGCTATCCACTTTCCCCTGTTCCCTTCACTATCAGCCTGCACCAAAATATCTTTCACTACTACAGTGGGCATGTAAGTTATTATGGTAGATTGCAACACATACACCTGGAATGCCTTTAGTGATTTGACCATAGCGTAACTTTCTTTTCTAGGATCTTATATTTCTATTCATAATCTTGCAGGACTTGGCTGAAGAACACAATAGGTTTTTCATGCCCTTGTGCGATCAGAGGAGAAATATAAGGTCATGAATGGTTTTCCATAATCTAGACCCGCCAGCACTGGAGCTTCTACAAAATCCTGCTTGATTTTATTGAAAGAATCCCTCAACTGAGGAGTCCATTTCACTCCAATTTTTCATTTTTATCATTTCAGTCATGTTTTATATGATCTTAGCATAATTTGGTATGAATATTCTATTAAACCCTCGGTTAAACTGAGAGGGAAGGTGAATCAGTTTAATGCAGTCATGGTCTTGTAAAGATTTCTTTTACACTTATTTATATATTCATTTTGTGATCAACTTAATATACAATGGAACAACAATCTTAATAAGTGAGCAGCAGGTATTAAGCAGATTAAATATAGAATATCAACACATAATCATCATGCACATACAAAATAGATATAAGTGGAAACCCATTAGGGAGAAAACCACATCTTATTATTGTTGTGATGCAAAGGCAAGCTCCAACTCCCTCTCACCACTGATTTTCTATAGGCTCCAACCTATAGGAGGCTACTACCTCAATTTTGCAAGCTACAACTTGCAAGGAAGCTCCCAACTCCCATCTATTTTCTATAGGCTACAACCTACAAGAGGCTCCTACCTCAACCAGCTACAACCGGACATCTATCAAGCTACAACTTGATATGGAAGCACCAAATTTCTCACACTACTATGAAAACACATGTTGAATTACCTGGATATCACCTCTGTTATATTCCTTCTTCATTGATGTCCTCCACCCTTCATATCTGCCTTATATTGTCTCTAGATCTTCATAGCTTCTCTATCTGCTCCTTCTTCTTCTTACACTTTCTCACTTCTTTCTTCATTCTCTCTCCTCTTATGCATATTTTTCTAACATTATTTATAGAGATCACCTCGTAACTGTTTGCATTCCATAGGGAATTCGAAATGAATAGGTATGACTCTTTGCCTTCCCCCTTCTCATTTTCTTGTCCTGCACATTCAGAATAATATAACAGAATGTATACATTTGTATATTACAGTGGAGTTTAGCTTTGCCTATGAAGACTTGCCTTTGCATCACATACAATAAAAATAATTAATTCATATACATTTATGGTTAAAACAAATATATTTCAATTCAGCCCTTTCAGCTCTTGGTTCGTTGTGCATTTATCTTTTTTTCTATTGTTAGAGTCATTTCGGTTTATGCTATTACATTCAACATAGTTCAGCATAACTATCATTTTGGCCTCACTCGACCCAACTGGTGTGTTTCCAATAGTGCCACCATATTCTCCTTTTTCCCGACTCTTCCCTTTTCTCTGTGTCGGGTGCTTACCCAAGCCTTTCTAGCTGCATTCATACTTTCCTTTTTGTTTTATGTTATAATCCTCCTTTTCTCTCCAAAATGATTTAACAAAGGAAATCCACATACTTCTGGAATTGAAATGCTTTAGGTTTCAGCTTTGGCTTCATCACATCAACTCTCTTTATCGCACTTCGTACTTCGGCATTCCCATGAGTTTGTGCAATTTTTCTCCTTACCTGATTGGGATATGCGATGGTAATATCACATTGCATCACTTCCTCGCATTGCATTGCATCAAAACTTCATGGTATGCGATGAAATTCACATCGCCGATGTGTTATATAGCACTGTATCACCACGTGTCCTTTCGCATCACCACATCGCATTGCAATGCATCTTCGCATCGTATCTCATCTTCTCATTGCATCACATCTCATCATTGCATCGAATCTCATTTCTACTTCGTGGTATGCGATGAACTTTGCATCGCCGATGTGCGATATTGCACTGTACCTCAGCGTGTCCATTCTCATCACCACTACCATCACATCACAACTTTTCTCATCCATCCAGTGGCTATTGCATTCACTTGCGATGTCCATTATATGATCTGATTTCCGCCGATGCGATCATCACCGTTGACATGTCCAGATCTACGGTCCTCATTGCTGCTGACACTTCCAATTAATACTCAAACGCTAGCATAACATCATCTCCACTTATGATTCTCAACTCTATGGTTTAAACCCAAAATAAACCATATAAATATTTACGAGCCCACAACTTTATTTCAACGTGCCTTTTACACCGTCGATATAATCTCTCATATATCCAATGACTATACCTCTAGGCTTTAGGAAAGTGGGTCCTAGTTGATAGCACTGTAGACACACTCCTTGGTACGGAATCATCATCGGGCTTGTGCTACCATAGTGAATGACAACCATCGATCTATGGTCAATTCTTGATGGACGGGTCAACTGCGGAGGCACCGCCTTGGTTTAACTATCAGGCTTTTTGTGGCCCCATGGTACTGTTGATCCCAAATCAACATTTAACCACACTCATAAGATGCATTGTTCAACTTTTTGACACTGGTCCCACACCTTTTGTTAACCTCTGCACAAATTTTGATGCAAACATCGTCAGATCTTTGCCTCCTTTGATCTGATGGCTATCGCATAAAATTGAGCCCGTCACCTTATCCTTTCAAAATAATGCGAAATAGGTGTTATTACTTTGTGATGTGTCACTTTCGGAGCTCTATCATGTTCATTTAAGCTTTTATCACTTACCACTTTGGATGCACGCGAAAACCACCATCGGTTCATGAAACCACTCACACTGTTTACGATCGCCTGTTTCAATCGTATCCACTCATTTCTTCATACATTCTGCATTTCACCTTTCGATTTCATTCATTGATCCTTCAAATCCAATGATTTCTATGCTATCATTTCATTCCGCTCCACTGTTCCCTAAGTTATGCCAATAACCAGAGATTTCTTCTTCTGCCACCATTTCAATGAATGTTACACTTCTTAAACACACATTGTCATAACTTCCCTTTGAATTTTCCTGATTCATCTACATACATATATATTGTGCCAAACCCTGATTTTCACTCGAGTTAAAACTGAATCAAGAATTCAATCAATGAATTTGGAACCTGTTCTTTGTATTAGCAGTAAATATTTACATAGGAGTTCTTTTTTGGCCTGATATTCTAATCAGTGGACTTTCCGTCTAATTTTCTCGTTGGCTTACAAAACAAAACCCTAACTATTCAAAAAAAAACTTCTTCCTGTCTAAACCCTCCTCTTGTAGCCTCTGCCACTTTACTTTCTTTCTCTGCAACAATTCCATCTGAATCTGATCTGCTCCCTTGTCTTGGTGCTACTCCTTTCCCATCAATGACAATATTTCCAACAGTCTCCCCCTTTGGCATTGATGGCAATACTCCAATGCTTCCTCTAGGACTTCCTCTGCTTGCTTTTCAGAAGACCCTTTCTTCTTTTTCTTGCTTTTCCTCCCCCTTTGATATCAATGGAAAAGGGTTGCACTTTTCCCAGTGTGGTTTCTATATTTTCAAAATACTCTGATCTTGAGGACCTGTTCCATGCACTATTCCATTGCTCTAGCTCTTTTGTGACAATTTTATTGACTTCTCTCCCCCTGGAATGATGCTTTCTTGACTGATATTGATTATCACTTGTCTTTTGCATTGATCTTGTTTCTTGTATGCATTCCCCTTTTTTTTATTTCTGATTTCTGATCATGTTAGAGAGTAAAATTTGTAGACACTACCCCTAGCTTGTCTCTTAGATATTTGAATGGTTCTTTAGCAAGAGGTTTTGTGAATATGTCTATTATTTATTCCTTAGTTGGTACATATTCCAACTTCACTAATTTCTGTGCTATTTGTTCTTTGAGGAAGTGGTACTTTATTGGGATGTGATTTGTTTTTCAATGAAGTACAAGATTTTTTGATATACTTATTGCACTTGTATTTTCACATTTGATAAAAATAGGTTCATCAATGCTTACCTGCATGTCTTGGAGAGTTTGTTTCATCCACATTACTTGTGTGAAACATGCAGCTGCTACTATGTATTCCATTTTCGCTGTAGATAGAGAGATAGACGTTTTCTTCTTGCTTAGCCATGCCACCAGACTTTTTCCCAAATAAAATGCACCTCCACTTGTGCTTTTCTTGTCATCCACACAACTAGCCCAATCTTCATCTATGTATGCTATCAATGTGAAAGTTTTTCCTTTTGGATACCATAGGCCATACTGTGCAGTTCCTTGTAGATATCTAAATATTCTTTTGATTGCAAGTAAGTGATTTTGTTTTGGTGCTGCTTGATATCTTGCCACAACTCCTACTACCAACATAATGTCTGGTTTAGAAGCAGTTAGGTATAACAGACTTCCTACCATGGATCTGTAAAGTATTTGATCTGTATTTGCAGATCCATCATTAGCACATAGTTTGCATCGAGTGATCATGGGAGTTGTCACAGGTTTGCAGTTTTCCATTTGGAACCTTTTTAACATCTCTCTTAAGTATTTTTCTTGTGATGTGAATGTTCTTGTGTTCTTTTTTTGAATTTGAAGTCCTAAATAGAAGGTGAGCTCTCCAATCATAGACATCTCAAATTATAATTTAATTTCTTCAAAAAATCCTTTTGTTAACTCATCTTTGTCGGTACCAAACATGATATCATCTACATATACTACTACAATTAGGAGTTCATTTTCATTGGCCTTTATGTACAAATTGATCTCTACTCCTCCTTTCTTAAAACCTTGTTTTTGCAATTATTTGTTCAGCCTTGAATACCATGCACGAGGAGCTTGCTTCAGCCCGTATAAGGCTTTCTTTAATCTGCACACATAGTCATGTTTATCTGTTAAGGAGAATCCTTCGGGTTGTTCCATGTAGACTTCTTCCTCTAAATCTCCATTCAGGAAGGCATACTTTACATCCATTTGATATACCTTGAAATCATGATAGCATGCAAAGGCCAAAAACATTATTATTTCTTTCATCCTGGCTACAGGGGAAAAGCTTTCATCATAATCAAGTCCTTCAATTTGTGAATATCCTTTTGCATACAAGTATGGCTTTATTTCTAATTACATGCCCTTGTTCATTCATCTGATTCTTGAATATCCATTTTGTGCCAATGACATTTTTCCCAGTGGGTCTTGGAAGTAATTCCCAGATATTGTTCTTCTCAATTTGGTCTAGTTCCTCATTCATAGCATTTACTGAGTTCTTGTCTTTGCTAGCTTCTTCGAACTTCTTTGGCTCTATTTGAGATAGCATGGCTAGGTATACTTCTTCTATTTTTTCAGCAAGTTGTCTTCTTGTCTAGACTCCCACACTCTTGTCCCCAATGATTTGATCTTTCGGATGGTTCTTTTGAGTGTGTCTTGAGGGTCCTTTTGAGTTTAATTCAGTATCTTTTGTTCTCTTGTTCATTTCATCATTATCTTGGTTCTCATCTCCATGATCATCTGGAGGATTGTTGCATCTTGTGCTTCTTGTTCCGTTTGGTAGATCTTCATCGAATCTTACATCAATGATTTCCATAATTTTTTGCAGTCTTTTGTTGTAGCATCTGTAACCCTTACTCTTGGATGAATATCCTAAAAATATTCCTTCATTAGCTCTTGCATCAAACTTCCCCAATTTTTCATCATTATTTTTTATGAAACACTTGCTTCCAAATACTTAAAGTGCTTGATTGATGTTGGTTTACCATGCCATAATTCGTAAGAAGTATTGTCACAATTTTGTCTTAGATGAGCTTTGTTGAGAATGTCTACAGTTGTGTGTGCTGCTTCTTCCCAGTAGGTTTGGGGAATGTTACTTTCTTGCATCATAGCTCTGGAAATCTGTTGTACTGGCCTATTTTTCCTCTCTGCCACTCCACTCTGTTGAGGTGCACCTGCAATTGTAAATATTTTTTTTATCCCATGCTCATTGCATAAGTCTGCAAAATCATAGTCTATGAATTCACCTCCTCTATCTTATCTGATGCACTTTATCTTGCATCCTGTTTGATTTTCTGACAATGCCTTGAATATCTTGAATTTCGTAAGTGCTTCAGATTTATATTTGAGAAATTCCACCGACGTCAATCTGGAAAAATCATATATTATCAGCATGAAATAATATTCTCCGCTTGGTGCTTTAGTTCTTGAAGGTCCACACAGGTCCATGTGTACAAGCTGAAGAGGCCGACTTGTCGATAGTATCTCTTTGGTCTTGAAGGATGTGCAGGTCTACTTGCCTAGTTGGCAGGGTTTACATATGGTATTTGAAGGCTTCTTTATTGCTGACATATCTCTGTCTGCATTCTTCTTTCTCAGACTGATGATGTGGTCAAAGTTTAGGTGTCCTAGTCTTTTATGCCATAACCATGGTTCATCAAGTTTGCTTATGTGGCATGCTTCATTCTCTTCTTCCACTATATAGACATTACTTTATGTTCTAACACCTTTGATGAAGGTATTTCCTATGGTGCTTGATCTTACCTCACAATATTTGGCTCTAAAAAGGACCTTACAACATTTATCACACATTTGACTGAAACTTAGTAGATTGGCTTTCAGACCATCCAAAAATAGTACATCTTGAGCCTTTCCTCTTCCATTATTCAGACTGACTAAGCCTTTTCCTTTTATTTTCCCTACTTTATTATTGCCGAAGGTTACATTTCCATATTTCTTTTCATCAAAGGTTACAAACTTGCTTCGATTTCCAGTCATATGCTTTGAGCATCCACTGTCCATATGCCATTGAATTTTCTCATCTTCAGCTATTAGAGCCAGGTCACACTTATTCAACTTCTATTTCTAGTGCACAAAACTATTTGTTTGGCACCTTCTCTGAGAAGATGGACCACATTATTTGAGAGGAAATTTGGAAGACATGTGTCCGATTTTATGGCATACAAAGCATTTGATTACATTTTTAAATGGATTATGTGTATGATCGAACTCTCCACTGTTCATAAATCTCCTTGGGGTTTTGAACATCAGTACTTTTCCATATGTTCTGCACTCCATGGATTTATGGCCAAACCCCTTACAACAAAAACAATACCCATGGAAACAATTAGTGTATCTGGTGAAGGGTTTCCTTCTCCATTTGTTTGCTTGAGGTAGTCTTTTCAATTTATGCATCCTTTGCTAGTTGAAATCGATTATCTTTGTCTGACAGTATGCAACAATATGTCCCAGTTTGTGGTAGGAAAAACAAGTGACATTTCTCATAGGAGGAAGGAATCTCCTTTGAGATCTTCCGAACTTGTTCAGTTGATCTTCAGGAGCAATTGAGCTTTTTGCAACTGCTTGCTTCTTCCTCTCATTCTTTGTCTCTTGATGTTGTTGCTTTTTTCTATTTGTTTCATCACACATCAATGTTGGTCACTTTAATTGCTTACTGATTTAAACAATCAAGTGCTACATAAATTGTCAACCTAGGGAAGTCAGTTTTTTTCAAAGGAAATCACACACTGTATATGCTCAATCTCAAAAGCAATGAAAAGTTGTAGTAAAAATTACACTAATCACACCTTGTTTCAAACAAATTGAAGTTCTACTTGAGTTACAACAAAGGAAATCTTTCTATTGCAGACAATCACCAAAAGAATCTTAGATTACATTTAAAAAGAAAACAATCTAGGAAAGGAAACCAATCTGCAGAAGAAAAGACCAATTATTCTATAATAGAGAACAGGACCCTATTCCCTAAGTAGGAATATTCAGCACCTATTTCTGATTACGATGCTTTCACAAACTCATCTTTTAAACAAGATTACCAATTAAAATGATCCACAATTACCTAGGAATGAATTGTATGAAAACAATGCAACAATCAATGGAAACAAAGATTCAACAATAGATAACAAAGTTCCAATATTGCATAAATGATTTCAACAAACAAATTTTAACAAGGTGTAAATGAAAAGAATAGTTAACACACTACGGAAATAAATGGGTGAATCTTGTGAAAAAGGTGGGCCCTTTCCTTCTCACAAGATTCCCCAGGAGAAGGAATTAAAATGAAATGCTTAGGACAAGCTTTTATTCGTCTGTCAAATGTAACATATTACAAAGGATTCAAGTTTCTTCTCTATAAGTCTCCTTCAAAATAAACCTCCCATCCCCTCTTAATGTTGATGTCTCCTCTTTTTAAAGAGGAGACATCTATTACATAATTGGTTACATCATAGAATATCCTAATCTTAACCCGATCTGATATTCTATACTGAAATAGGACATCCTATTCTTCCGTAGTAAAATGTTGTTACAATGGTTACGATGGTACTAGGTTCGAGGTGTAGTTGTTATGGCCAGTGTAACAGCTCCCTTACTTGTGTTTTCTTGTTGTTGTCGTGCCTGAAATATTGCTTCAGAATCACAAATCACGGGTTGTTTTAGCAATGGGATTTGCATACTATGTTGACTATTTCAGCAACGCAGTCTTCAGACAACTATGATAGATTAACTACAATATTCAAACTATCTCATCAACTCTATATTTTCGATTAATGATTAAATATGAAAGTAATGTAAAATTATATGTAAAACAAGTTTAACATATAGTAAAGAGAAGAATGTTATATACCTTTAGAAGAATGGATGAAAGTGATAATATAGGCTTTAAATATGGACTGGAAAAGAGTGGAATGATAGCAAAATGTATGGTCAAAAAGATACATTATAGGATCCTAACATCCCCCCCAACTAAAAAGGTTGCATGTCATCAGGAAACTTTAATCTGAATCAGAGTCCAGATACTGGCTTTTGGCATGCAAGTTACTTAGGCAGTGGCTATTTAATGTGTTGTCTGTTAAATCTTTGAATCGTTGCGCATTTTTCAATCTTTTCCCGGCTGCTGCTTCATCGTTTTTGGCCAACCCATGATGAGCATGATATTCCTCTGCTGGCATCCACAAAATAGTAAAATCAAATTGGTACCCTATCCATTTTTTAGCGCATTGCTGAACACATTTGATGTAATTGGGTACTCTAGAGAATGCAGTTTGAAGATTAGTAGGACTGAAAGGATTGTACTTCTGTTTTACTTATAATATTGTTTCCAAAACATATTATTTTATCTTAATGCAGCAATTTCTTTGGCCTGAATAAAATGTTGACAGTCCTGAAGTACTAAAGCCTGTAATTGCCGTATGTGTTCGGTCATCCCTGGTTTCTTCAAAAATTGATAATATTCTGCCACAAAGATGGCAGGGTTCTGGGGTTCTGGCCTTATATAGAGAAGACAATTATCTTCATTATGCCTGGCTGTAAGAAAAGAAGCCTGCCATGTAATCTGATTAGCAAGGAAAGAGGCAAATACCCTGATCTGAATGTCGCCAACAAGAGGGTTAAGATTAAACCTTCTGTTTTCAGGGATGGCTTCAATGTGAAGATACAATTCACACAATAAGTGTTGATCACTGGAAGAGGCTTCTGCAAATGTTTTCACAAACTATTCGGATGTAAGCACCTCATGGGGTCTTCCATCTCTGATTTCTTTTAACTAAAAGTAAGAAAGACGTTCTCTGAGGAATAAAGAGTAATTCAAAGATGATTTCCCAACAGCCAATCATTTTTGTACCAGTTCAAACATTAGGAGCAGTTTTCCTTTTAGCTTTTTATTGTCCTTCTAATAAACTCTATATTGCTGGAGTGTTTGCTGCAAGATCTCCTAGTTTGAATATATATGATTCTGCCAAACTAATTTGTGTTGCTGCAATGTTTTATCTTGTGAAATGGCATATTCTTTCTTCCATTTATTCATTATTTGCTGCTCATTCCATGGTTTAATTTGTGTTTCAATATTGCAAGTGGTAGGCTGAGGTATAGTCGGAGTATAAATAACAACAGGAACTTCAGATTTAACAGATACAGTAGGCTGGGGTAATCGTAAATTAACTTATTTTTCTGAAATTTTGGAAGGCCCTGCTGGTTCTTGTGTAACAGTAGGGTGTTCCTCTTTAACTGTAGAAGATGTATATGCTCCTGGCATTGGGACTTGAACTATCTTATATCCTACTTGTTGATAAATATTTCCACATTGGCTTCACATATATTCCTTATATGGATTATTTTCTATGTGTTTGTCTACCATGGATGCTGCATGGGCTAGGGTATACAAATTAAGCACCTTGTCATAGGCTTCCTTTGCTATCGCCAATGCTTTCTTATAGGTTTCCAGCTCTGATCTTAGAAACTCATTTTCTTATAGAAGGGAAGCCAAAGTGACTGGGATTTGTGTATCAATCGCAGTCTCAGGAACTGGTTGCTGTGTTTTAGCTGTAGCTGGTTCTTGTGTGGCAGCTAAAGCTGGTTCCTTTGTGGAAGCTACTGAATGAGTAGCATCTTGGGCATCTAGTTCCTGTACATATGTAGTTGATTCTTATGTTTCAGCTACTGACTCAGTAGCTGGTTCTTGTGGGACAACTATTGACTGAGTAGTTGGTTCTTGTGTGACAACTACTTGTTCTATAGAGAATGATATCACTGTACCCTAGGCATCTGGTTCTTGTACATCAGTAGCTAGCTCTTATGTTTTAGCTACTTACTGGGTAGCTGGTTCTTGTGGGACAACTACTGACTGAGTAGCTGGTTCTTGTGTAACAACTACTTGTTCTGTAGAGAATGATGTCGCAGTACCCTGGGCATCTGGTTCTTGTGTTTTAGTGCCACTAGGTGAGACAGATAATAATTTTGAGGTTTGGGAGGGTGGTGGTGTATGGGGTTTTAACAAAATGGTTGCAGGGTCAGGGGTAGTAGGAATGGTTGCTGCATCAGTAGACGTCCTCATTCGTCTCCTAGGTAAGAAAGTAGAAAAAGAAATAGTTTGATTTTTCCTTTTATGAGAGGGTTTTTCCCTAGGAGAAGGGCTATCAGAGGAGGTAGCTATTTTAGTTGTGGCCCTTTTTTGTATTTTTGGTAGAAATGCAGTCGTGATTAGCCTTTTCCTTTTACGAATAGAGGAGGAGGGGTTATCATCTTGAGAATCATCACTAGGAATATGGACAGTAGGATCAGATGATTCTGTTAAGTTGTGGGATGGACTTGAAGAAGGGTTAATTGGATTAGTTGGTTTTGTGGATGGAATTGGTGGAGGGTCAGGGATGTTCTCTGATTGCTGCTCGTGGGGATTTTCAGGATTTTCTTGAGAATTTTCAGCAACTTCTTGAGGAATTTCAGTAGTTTGCTGAGGAATTTCAGCAGCCTGCTAAGGGTCTATGGGTGGATTGTTTAGGGGAGGGTTTTTTTGAGCAAAACCCCTCTGAATCATTAGATGAACAAGATGGTGATGGGTGAGGGAAAGGAGTGGGAATTTTACTTGTCTACAATAATGTGACATATTTCTAAGACACCCAAGTAAATAATAAGGAACATTTAGTAATCGACCATGTCGTAAATGATTTAACAAGACAAAATCATGCTGGTAGACTACCTGGTAGTGACCTTCACAAGTGAGGTAATGTTTGACGAATTCAGCAACTTTCGGCCAAGGAGGCGGTAATGAATGAAGTTAGACACCCCAACCTTTAGGATCTACTTGTTCTCCTGGCAGAAGAAAATCCTATTGTGCATTCAGAATGGTATGCTTTCGACTAAACCATCGAGTGCCAATGACCAGTAGACCTGGAACCTGTGCTATGTCACCCTCTGAGATTGGAATTCGAACTCGATGGACAATAGAATGATCTTTGTGAAGATTTTGTGCAAATTCAAGGATCTGTTGTGGATCAAATTCCCGAAGCCTCTGAAAATATCCTACCCAGCCTGCCTGTTGAAAAATCTGATACGCCTCTGGGTATAATTCAAGCAGAGCTATCGAGCCAGGCTCGTGTCGAATAGCAGGTCCTCCCATAGTTAACCAGCTTTGGTAAAATGCACTATCAAAAATCCAAGTTACCACAGTTCGAACAGAGTAAATTTTGCAAATGAGAACATGGAATAACAGTGAAGAAGTGAGGTAATGGGTAAGAAATATGACGGTAATTGGCATGTTGTGAAATGATGGCATATAATTTCAATATTCCCCCCCAACTATGGCTGAAATAATGACTTTAAATGTATGGGGATTTGTGAAATATTCTCCTTTAACCATAGTTTAATTGTACTTACATATAAAATTTTAGCATACCTCATGTTAACCTTTGATTTTCACTTCGAAGAATATAGTGCTTACTTATAATAGCTCAATATTCATGGAAGAACTTTAGAAGCTTTTTGAAACATGAGGGAGATTATATTAGAGGTCTGTTTAATCATAGGAGAAGGCAGTGAAAGGACAAGATTAACATAATGAATAAGACAAGTGACAATGAAAGAACTGAAGAAGATAGCTTCATGACATAAAATATTGTATAGTCATATCTTTGGAGAAAGGAATGGTGTTTCAGCAATGGGAGAAATGGATGAAATGCTGTTGAAGAGTGGTGTTTCAGAAATGGGAAAATAGGGAAAGTGTTACTGAGGAGTGGCGCTTTAACAGTGGGAAAATGGGGAAAATGTTTGTTGAAGAATGGTGTTTCAACAATGTGAAAAATGGGGAAAGTATTTGCTGAAGAATGGTGTTTCAAAAATGTGAAAAATAGGGAAAATGACATGAAAAGGGAAAAAGAAATGAAGGGAATGAATGATGAAATGTTACTGGAAGATGGGGAGATGAACTATGAATGGGTTGAAGTGAGGAGAGCAATGCTTCTCAAAATGAAGCTTGGATCTACTGTGGTGAAATTGTCCTTTCTTGGTAAGCCTTTCCTGAATCAAGAATCTGCAAAATAATCAATTGTAACATGCCAAACCTTGACAGGGATTATTATTTTAATAAATCTAATCTTACGCTAAAAATACAATTCAGTAAAATTAAATTCAATGAGGAGCAGAAGGCTCCCCTAAAAAGAGATAATGTGCACTTGCCATGCAAGTGGCCTTGAAATCTTCTTTGGAAATAGTGCACTAGTACAAACGAAGCCTATGACCATTTACTAATAGTGTTTTAGAGTCATCAATTGTTATGATCCTTACTGTTCCATTGGGAAAAACAGTATCTATTTCGTAAGGTCCTAGCCATCTTGTAAATAGTTTCCCTTGAAAATTTTCAAACAGAGAATCATCCAATAAAGCCCAATTACCTTTTTGGAACTGCTTATTCTTGATGATTTTATCATGGCATTTTGTTCTTTGTTGTTGGATCATAGTTTTTTGATGAATGGCATCTAATATTTTTTCATCCAATTCATGAAGCTGCTACAACCTAGCTATCTGTGCATCAGTCAAATCAAGGTTAATAGCTAAAGTAGTTCTTAAGGTTTTAATTTCAAATTCCATAGGAAAAACAACACTTTTACCTTAAACCAATTCACAGGGACAAAATCCTGTAGTATTTCTCCAGGTAGTTCTATAAGCCCATAGCGCTTCAGGGAGCCTTTGAGACCAATCCTTCCGGTTTTCCTTCACTGTTTTTGTTAGCATGGCCTCTATTACTTTGTTTGTACTCTCCACCTGTCCATTGGCTTGGGGGTGGTATGGTATAGTCATTCTATGATGAATATGATATTTCTGAAGGGTCGCTTTGAAACCATGAGAAGTGAAAGGAGGTCCTCCATCTACAACTAGCTCTCTAGGGACTCTGAATCTAACAAATATTTCTTCGAATAGGAAAGCTAGGATAGCTTCTTCATTAGCTCTAAGGAGTGCTTTAGCCTCCACCCATTTAGTCATATAATCTGTGCAAAATAATATATAAACTCTTTCGTTGGATGGAGTATTAATGGGTCCTATAAAGTCTAAGGCCCATCTTTCAAATGGTTCAAGTATTACCTGGGGGTTTAATGGAATTTCATCTCTATGATTAGTTTGACCCATTCTTTGACAGCTATCACAAGCCCGGACATATTTCTTTGCATCTTTAAAGAGTGAGGGCCAATAATAACCCATCCTAAGAATTTTATGTGTCGTTCTCTTATTAGCAAAATGTCCTCCGCAAGGGCCATCATGGCAAGATTTTAGTATATCATAAATCTCATCTTCTCTAATGCATCCTCAGATTTCATGATCAAGTCCTATGTAGAAAAGACACCCACTTATCCAGCTATACCAAGCACTTTGTTGAATGATTTTTCTTTTCTCTCGATGTGATAGGTGTGATGGTAACTTCCCTGCAACCAGATAATTGGCAATGTCTGCATACCATGGTGAGTGAGCAGAAACTGCAAATAAATATTCATCAGGAAAGGAATCATCTACTCGAGTAATATCATCAGCTTTTAACCGAGAAAGGAAATCAGCAACAACATTTTCTTTACCTGGTCAATCTACAATTGTAATATCAAACTCTTGTAATAAAAATAACCATCTGGTAACTCAAGCATTTGTGACAGATTTGTTCATTAAATACTTGATAGCCAAGTGGTCAGTATGGACAAAAGTAGAGTAACCAGTAATGTAATGTCGAAATTTATTAATAGCATAAATGACTGCTAAAAATTCGTTTTCGTTAATTGTATAATTAAGCTCAGCAGGAGTCATATTCTTACTAATGAAGTAGATAGCATAAGGGAGATGGTTTTCCTCTTGTCCCAAGACAGCTCCAATTGGAGTATCCGAAGCATTAGAAGATATATGAAAGGGAAGTGCCCAATCAGGCCCCCTCAAAATAGGAGCTGTAGATAATTGATGTTTGAGTTATACAAAGGCCTCTTGGCAAAGATTAGTCCATTTTGATTCATCATTTTTCATAAGTAACACAAACAAAGGAGAAGCTATTTTGTAATTTTTTTTAATAAATCTCCTGTAATATCCTACATGTCCTAAGAAACTTCTCACATCTGTTTGTGTCCTAGGAATAGGAAGGTTCTAAATGACTTGTATTTTGGATGGATCTACCTGAATTCCTTGAGATGAAATAAAATGTCCAAGAACCACTCCTTCACTTATCATCATATGACATTTTTTGGTGCTTAAGGAGAGGTGAGCTTGTATACATTGTTTAAGTAC
This sequence comes from Pinus albicaulis, assembly GCA_034641835.2. Classification (NCBI taxonomy): domain Eukaryota; kingdom Viridiplantae; phylum Streptophyta; class Pinopsida; order Pinales; family Pinaceae; genus Pinus; species Pinus albicaulis. The sequence continues at coordinate 812,859,857 of CM076570.1, forward strand.
TTTCTCAAGATTTTGTAATGCATCTTCAAAAGACACACCATAAGGGGTAAAGTCATCCATAAATATTTCTATAGAGTCATTGAGCATATAGAGAAGATTCCTATAACTGCTCTTTGAAATTTTGTTGGTGCATTACATAGTCCAAATGGGAGAACTCTATAGGCAAAAGTTCCCCAAGGACTAGTAAAAGTGGTCTTATCTTGGTCTTGGGGTGAAATTCTAATTTGATTATACCCACTAAACCCATCTAAAAAGGAGAATAATTTCTTCCCTGCCAAACTACCTAATACCTGATCAATGAATGGTAAAGGAAAGTGATCTTTTTGAGTCGCTTTATTCAAGGCTCTATAATCTACACACACTCTCCATTTCTCATTTTTCTTAGGAACTATTACCAATGGGGAACCCATTGACTGTCAGATATAGGATATATAAACCCTGCATTAAGCAATTTTTGAAGTTCCTCTTTGACAATTTCTCTTAAATTAAGGTTCATTCGTCATTGGGGTTGATAGACTAGTCTACAACCTTCCTTAATATAGATCTGGTGAGTACATAATTCAGGAGAGATTCCCTTCATATATGTATATTCACATGCGAATGCTTCCTTATTTTCAAGCAGTAATTTCATTAATTGTTGTGTTTCAGCAATTGTCAAGTCAAGGTTTATGTTCAGTGTTTTTCCAGGTTCAATTTCTACTATTATACTTTTAGAAGAGATGGTGGTTGATGTTTGAGGTATATCTTCAGACTTAAGCTTTTCCTGGGTACCTGATTTCAAAAGTGCGGCCAACTGATTATGTGTTTCTGGAATCACAGAGGAGGGTTCACAAATAAAATTATTAATTACCTCATCCTCAGTGGTATCTTTAAGGCTTAAAGCTTGTCTGATAGTCAAAATAGGTTGAATAGCATGATCATCATAGTCCATCCATACAGAATTATCATTATTAATAATGGGTGTAGCATGAGGGTAGAGAGTAAGTTGCTAGTTTCATATCCATTGAAAATTTTCATTGAACCAGATCTGTAGCTGATAAAGGCATCGACTGTAACACTAGGGCCTTCCCAGAATTAGGGGATGTCCCCCCAACTTTGTTTTAGTCTGTAACACCACAAACCCAGCTGGGTAATTCCAGGATTCAACTGAGATAACTAGGTCTTCAATAAATACTTCCGGTTTGATTGTAGAATGGTCAGCTAACTCTAGAATGGTTGGTGTATCTTTGATTACGTTTTTTAGCTGTAACAGTTATGAAGTGTCAAGAGTCATAATATTTATAGCAACACCTAAATCTACCAGAACTTGAGGGATTATTGTTTTTCTGATTTTCACTATGACAGTAGGATGGCTGGGATCACCATATTTAACTAGAGGATCTTTACCAGACATTAATGCAGATAGATCACCCATAACATGAACTGTAAGGGGATATTTAGCTTTCCTACTAGGTTTCTTAACACAAATATTTCTCATAGTTCTGGCATAAATTTGTGCATCTCTTAGTGATTATAAAAGTGTAATTTTGACATATAGATTTTGTAATTCCCCTAGAAGATTAAAATCAGGTGGCTCAAGCATTTTAGTTAAAACTAAACGCTCAGGGAATGGTGGTTCTATTGTTTTAGCACCGTTATTAGAGGGTGGTTGTACCTCTTTATGTGAATCACATTTTTCAGTCTCTTCTTTATTAAAATCATAAGAAGTAACATCATCGATAATTAGTTCAACTGCTTTCCCATATCGTAAATGAATTTCATTACACTGTGCAGGGAAAACAAGAAGTATTGGCTGGTTCTAAATATCAATAACTTGCACAGCTTTATTATTGGGGTTAGGATTTGTTTGTACAGATAGCTGGGGTCTTATCATTTGATTATTTGGTGTAGCACCTGATGGTAGAGGAAGTGGTTGCTGAAATTGAGGAAATTTATTTGGAAACGACAGTTGTTTACCCCTCCAGTTCAGATTCCATTGGTTAAAGTAAGATTGTTATTGTGGAGGCCAAGGAGTCCACATTGCAGGATCTACAAAGGGACGGTTTGTTTGTTGCATGGGTGGATAATTCATTTGATTGAAGGGCAGGTATTGCATTTGGTATAAGGGAGGGTAATTTTCTTGACTAAAAGAATGATAATTGTTCCAATGATTAGAAGATGTAAATGGAATATTAGATTTTATACCTTGTCCTTCTGGTTGCCATTGCCTTCTCTGTGTCAGCAGATAGACTGCTTCAGCTTCTTCTTTGGTTGTTTGCAATGCTGCTTTTATTCCTAGTAAAGAAGGGAATTATTGTGTTTCATGAAGGGCATTTTTGTGTTTCATGATCCTTCTCACAAAGGGTGAAAATTGGCACCTTGTCCAATGGGAATTCCCTTACTAGGTGTTTATCTCTGAATTTGGGGCAAAAGACAGCCAAAGCTACTTCTGCTTCGGCTTGTTTCTTCTTAACCTGCAAGGTGTCAATCTATGAAGCAAAAGAACTTAACATTTCAGTTTTAAATTCCTCAAGTAAATTATCTATTTCAGCTCTTGTTGCTCCTCCGCTGGCTGATTTTTGAACTCTTGAATATGTGGAATCCCTACTGTTTGACCTGTTCCTTGCAGCTCCTCTTGAACATATTTTACAGAGGTTAACAATTTCATCATATGATTCTTTAGATATGTCCCCTTTACCAAGGATATTTAGCATATCTAGACAGTCATCCCTCACCCCTTTCAGTAATATTGTTTTAATAATATCCTTACATCAGGATGATTGGATCTTTGCAAGTTGTATTGTAGTCTTTCCACAAAGTCATCCAGATTCTCGTCCTCCTTTTGTACCATCTTAAATAGTTCCTCTCTTTTTTCTCTAGTCCGGAAGTAGTCTTGATATTTGAGCAGAAACTTTTGTTTCATCTGTTCCCATGTTGTGATTACATGGTCTCCAAGACTGATGAACCAGTTTAATGCATTTCCTTTTAATGTTTCTAGAAATAGCTTCATTTTTTGGGCATTAGTAATGTAATCATAACTTCTGCATAATATATCAAACTCGAAAAGAAACTCATCAGGGTCTTCAAAAGATAAACCATGGAAGTTAGGTAAGGCTGAAAGTGGGATATTCTTCATGGGAGTTTCTCCTTTAGGATGATCCCCAATAGGAAATCCCAAAGTAGAGAGAGAATTCTCATATTTTCCCTCTCCTTTAGGATCTACTTGTCCTCCACTGAAGAATCCTTCATTATTCCCCTCCATTGCTTGATCTCCTACTGCACTTGCCTGATCCTCAATGTTTTCTACTGGCTCCTCAATGTTTTATGCTGGTTCTTCAACGTTTTCTGCTGGATTTTCAATGCTTTCTATTGGCTCTTCAACTTTTTATGTTGGTTCTTCAACGCTTTTTGTTGGCTCCTCAACGTTTTCAGGACTCATAATTTCTTCTATTTCATAGTTTGATTGCGGGGAATGTTGAGGATTTGGCCTTTGAGAGCTTAGCCTTTGAGAAGATTCAGCTTTTGATACGATCTCGTCAATAAAGGTCTTTCTTCCTCCCCTTCCTTTGACCTTGCCACCTGTAGAGTTAGTTTTCTTATGGGCTCCGCATCCTCTCATGAAATCTGCACATCTGAAAGAAAAACATCAATGGTTTTGAAATATATAATTGCCTTCCCCAGCAACAGAGCCAAAATTTGGTCACTTTAATTACTTATTGATTTAAACAATCAAGTGCTACAAAAATTGTCAACCCAGGGAATTTTGTTTATTTCAAAGGAAATCACACATGTATATGCTCAATCTCAAAAGAAATGAAAAGTTGTAGTAAAAATTACACTAATCACACCCTGTTTCAAACAAACTGAAGTTCTCCTTGAGTTACATCAAAGGAAATATTTCTACTGCTGGACAATCACCAAAAGAATCCTGGATCACATTTAAAAAGGCAACAATCTAGGAAAGGAAACCAATCTGTAGAAGAAAAGACCAATTATGCTATAACAGAGAATAGGACCCTATTCCACAATTAGGAATCATCAACACCTGTTTTTGATTACCATGCTTTCACAAACTCATTCTGTAAACAAGATTACCAATTAAAATAATCCACAATTGCCGAGGAATGAATTGTATGAAAACAATGCAACAATCAATGGAAATAGAGTTTCAGCAATAGATAACAAATTTCCAATACTGCATAAATGATTTCAGCAAATAGAGTTTAATAAGGCGTAAATAAAAATAATAGTTAACACACTACGAAAATAAATGGGTGAATCTTGTGAAGAAGGTCGGCCCTTTCCTTCTCACAAGATTCCCCAGGAGAAGGAATTAAGATGAAATGCTCAGGACAAGCTTTTATTCATCTGTCAAATGTAACATATTACAAAGGATTCACATTTCTTATCTGTAAGTCTCCTTCAAAATAAACCTTCCATCCCCTCTTAATGTTGATGTCTCCTCTTTTTAAAGAGGAGACATCTATTACATAATTCGTTACATCATAGAATATCCTATTCTTAACTCGATCTGATATTCTATACTGAAATAGGACATTCTTTTCTTACATAGTAAAATGTTGTTACAATGGTTACGATGGTACTAGGTCTGAGATGCAGTTGTTACGAACAGTGTAACAACTCCCTTACTTGTCTTTTCTTGTCGCTGTCGTGCTTGAGATACTGCTTCAGAATCGCAAATCACGGGTTGTTTCAGCAACGAGATTTGCGTACTATGTTGACTGTTTCAACAACACAGCCTTTAGACAACCATCATAGATTAGCTGCATTCTTCAAACTGTCTTAGCAACTATATATTTTCGATTAATGATTAAATATGAAAGTAAAGTAAAATTATATGTAAAACAAGTTAAACATATAGTAAAGAGAAAAATGTTATATACCTTTGGAAGAATGGATGAAAGTGGTAATATAGGCTTTAAATATGGACTGGAAAAGAGTGGAATGATAGAAAAATGTGTGGTAAAAAAGATACATTATATGATCCTAACAATCAATTTCTTGTTGTCTTCTACTTCTGTGGTTCCTTTTTGAGCTGCTTCATTATCCTTTACAACTTTTACAAAAATGATATTCTTGTTACCTTCTACCCTGGACTTACTAGTTTCTCCTTCATATCCTATCCTAGCCTTTATGAGAGGAGACCTTTGAGCATTTAGAATCTTGTCCAATTTTTCAATGCTTGTCATTCGAGGAGTGTCCATTAACAATTCCCTTTGGGTGTTTTCTACTTTCTTTCTCAGACATACCACTTCTTCTTCCAATTTCTCTTGCTCCTGATGTTTATCTTTAATTTTATTTAGCATAATGTCTTCCACCTTATTAACATCTTCAAGTTCTACTTTAAATTGAATGAAGTCTTCTGAATTTGGTTCCTCTTTTACACATTTGAGGAGAATGTCTTTCTATTTTCTGCGCTTGAGTTTAAGTCTGTCAATTTCCTCTAGGGCGCTTCTTACTTCCCCCTCAAGATCTACCTCACATTCTTCCTCCTCTTCTAAAACGAATCATTTTGATTCTTTTTTGGCCATCAAAACAAAGTCAAAGGTTCCTTCTTCATTTGAGGAATCATCTAAGTTTTCAGATGCACTGCTATCTTGCTGAGCATAAAATGATCTTCTATTGAATCTCTTCCCTTTCTGGGAGTTATTTGTTTTGGTTTTCTCTGTCTCTTGAGTCTGATTCTTTGTTTTCTTATGAGGACACTTAGATGCATAGTGCCCAACTCTTTCATAGTTAAAGCATTTAAATGGAAGTTTACGTTTATAGTTACCTGAGCCTCTATCCAATATTCTGACAAATTTGGCCTCTTCTTCATCATAGCAGGAGCATGTATCTTCCTTTTCTTCTTTTTTCTTCTCAGCCTTAAAGGCTGCCTCCCCCACATTTGACTTCCTGTGTGGAAGTCTCATCTCATAGGCTGTTAAGTTTCCAAGCAATTGGCTCATGGTCAATGTTTCCCAATCAACTGTTTCTTCTATGGTAGAAACCTTGGGATTAAAACTGGATGGTAAAGATCTCAATACATTTTGAACAATTACAAATTCTCTAATGGTTTCTCCTAGAGCTTTCATATTATTCACAATTTCTGCAACCTTTAAGAAGAAGCTGGCAACACATTCTTATTCATTCATTTTTATATTTTCAAATTGGGCTCGATAGACTTGTAGTTTGGCTATCTTCACCTCTTTATCTCCCTCATGGATACTTTCTAATGTATCCCATATTTCTTTGGCAGTCTTGTTGTGCATTACTTTGATAAATTCTGCCTCACACAGACCACTTAAGAGAGCATTCATGGCTTTGGAATTAGATAGAAAATCTTGTTTGGCTTCTTTCTCTGTGTCAGAATCCTTTGGGTCATATCCCAAATCCATCACAGCCCAAAATTCTATTCCCAGAGACATTATGCACGTCCTCATTCTTATTTTCTAAAAGGCATAATTTGGACCAGTGACCAAAGGGGCTTTATTTGTTGAGCATGCTTCTAGTCTAGCCATCTTGGGGACCTAGGATCTCCTTCCAGTTGTTAAACTGCTACAGAAGGAACCTGCTCTGATACCAATTGTTAAACCCTTGGTTAAACTGAGAGGGGGTGTGAATCACTTTAATGCAGTCATGGTCTTGTAAAAATCTCTTTTACACTTATTTACATCTTCATTTTGCGATCAACTTAATATACAATGGAACAACAATATTAATAACTGAGCAGCAGCTATTAAGAAGATTAAATACAAAATATCAACACATAATCATCATGCACATAGAAAACAGATATAAGTGGAAACCCATAAGGGAGAAAACCACATCTTATTATTGTTGTGATGCAAAGGCAAGCTCCAACTCCCTCTCACCACTAATTTTTTGTAGGCTCCAACCTACAGGAGGCTACAACCTCAATTCAGCAAGCTACAACTTGCAAGGAAGCTCCAACTCCCATATATTTTCTACAGGCTACAACCTACAGGAGGCTCCTACCTCAACTAGCTACAACTGGACATCTATCAAGCTACAACTTGATATGGAAGCACCAACTTCCTCACACTACTATGAAAACACATGTTGATTTACCTAGATATCAGCTCTGTTATATTCCTTCTTCACTGTTGTCCTCCACCCTTCATATCTACCTTATATTATCCCTGGATCTTCACAGCTTCTCTATCTACTCCTTCTTCTTACTCTTTCTCACTTCTTTCTTCATTCTCTCTACTCTTATGCATATGTTGGTAACATTATTTATAGAGATCACCTCGTAACTTTTTGCATTCCATAGCGATTCGAAATGAACAGGTATGACTCTTTGCCTTCCCCCTTCTCATTTTCTTGTCCAGCACATTCAGAATAATATAAAATAATATATACATTTGTGTATTACAGTGGAGTTTAGCTTTGCCTATGAAGACTTGCCTTTGCATCACATATAATAAAAATAATTAATTCATTTACATTTATGGTTACAAAAAATATATTTCAATTCAGCCCTTTTAGCTCTTCGTTCGTTGTGCATTTGTCTTTTATGCCATTGTCAGAGTCATTTCGGTTTTTTCTATTACATTCAACATGGTTCATCATAACTGTCATTTTGGCCTAACTCGACCCAACTTGTGTGTTTCCAACAATGCCACCATATTCTCCTTTTTCCTGACTCTGCCCTTTTCTCTGTCTCTGGTCCTTACCTGAACCTTTCTACCCACGTTCATACTTTCCTTTTTGTTTTACATTATAATCCTCCTTTTCTCTCCAAAATGATTTAACAAAGGAAATCCACATACTTCCGAACTTCAAATGCTTTAGGTTTCAGCTTTGGTCTTCATCGTGTCCGCTCTCTTTATCGCACTTTGCACTTTGGCATTCCCATGAGTTTGTGTGATTTTTCTCCTGCCCCGATTGCGATATGTGATGGTAATATCGCATCGCATCTCCACTTCGTGGTATGCGATGGAATTCACATCGCCGATGTGCAATATAGCGTTGTTTCGCCACATATCCCTTTGCATCGCCACATCGTATCACAACGCATCTTCGCGTCACATCTCATCTTCTCATCGCATCGCATCTCATCATCCCATTGCATCTCATTCCTACTTCATGGTATGCGATGAAATTTTCATTTACGATGTGCAATATTGCGCTGTGCCACCACGTGTCCATTCACATTGCCACTATCCATTGCATCGCAACTTTGCTCATCCATCTAGCAGCTATCGCATTTTCTTGCGATGTCCGTTACATGATCTGATTTACACTGATGTGATCATCATCATTGATCTGTCTAGATCTACAGTCCTCATTGCTGCTGGCACTTACGATTAATACTTAAGCACTAGCATAATATCATCTCCGCTTATGATTCTCAAATCTATGGTTTAAACCCCAAATAAACCATATAAATATTTACAGGCCCACAACTTTATTTCAATGTACCTTTTACACCGTCGCTCTAATTGCTCATATATCCGACGACTGTACTTCTGGGCTTTAGGAAAGTGGGTCCCGGTTCATAGCATTGCGGAGGCACTCCTTGGTACAGAATCATCATCGGGCTTTTGCTACCACAGTGAATGACAACCGTCGATTTGCGGTCAATGCCCAATGGGTGGGTCAACTGCGGAGGCACCCCTTTGGTTTTATTATCAGGCTGTTTGTGTCCCCTCGGTATCGTTGATCCTAGATCAACATTTAACTGCACTCATAAGATGTGCTGTTCAACTCTGTGACATCGGTCCCACACCTTTTGTTAACCTCTGCACAAATTTTGATGTGAACATCGTCAGATCTTTGCCTCGTTTGATTATAAGGCTATCGCATAAACTTGATCCAGGCACCATATCCTTTCAAACTAACACAAAATAGGTGGTATTTCTTTGCAACTTGTCACTTCTAGAGGTCTATCATGTTCATTTCATCTTTTACCACTTACCACTTTGGATGCATGCGAAAACCACCGACGGTTCGCGAAACCACTCACACTGTTTACGACTGCATGTTTCAATCGTATCCACCTGTTTCTTCATACATTCCACATTTTTCCTTTCGATTTCGTTCGTTGATCCTTCAGATACAACGATTGCTATGCTCTCATTTCATTCTGCTCCACTATTCCCCAAGTTATGCCGATAACCAAAGATTTCTGATTCTACCACTATTTCATTGAATGTTACACTTCTTAAACACAATGTCTCATAACTTCCCTTTGAATTTTCCCTATTCATCTGCATACATATATATTGTGCCAAACCATAATTTTCACTCGAGTTAAACTGAATCAAGCATTCAAAAAATGAATTTGGAACCTGTTATTTGTATTGATAGTAAATATTTACATAGGAGTTCTTTTATGGTCTGATATTCTAATCAATGGCCTTTCTTTCTAATTTTCTCGTAGGCTTACAAAACAAAACCCTAACTGTTCAAAAAAAAAATTCTTGCAGTCTAAACCCTCCTCTTGTAGCCTTTTCCACTTTACTTTCCTTCTTTGCAACAATTCCATCTGAATCTGATCTGCTCCCTTGTCTTGGTGCTGCTCCTTTGTCCTCCTTTGCCATCAATGACAATATTTCCAACATATTCTTAGGAAATTTATTCTTCCCAGGAATATTTGTACTTCCTTTTTGTTTCTTTATAGAGAAATGTCGTTTATCACCTCCACCCATTTTTTATCAATCTTTACTCCCTATTTAGTTACTATATGCCCCACTATCTTTCCTTATTCTAGGGAAAACATGGATTTTTGGGGGTTCAGAGACAGACCATACCTGCGAAATTTTTCAAAGGTTCATTGAAGATGATCTATGTGTTCATTGTCAGTCTTCGAAAAATTGGTGATGTCATCCAGATAAATCACCACATACTTGTCCTGGTCTCCTATGAAGGCTATGTCCATTGCACACTGGAATGTGGCACTGGTGTTTATGAGGCCGAAGGTAATTCAAGCATACATGAAGGTTCCCCAAGGCGTGGTGAACGTCGTCTTCTTCTGGTATTTAGGGGTCACTACCACCTGGTTATACCCCGAGAAACCATCCATCATGGACATGCGGGAAAATACCACTACCTTTTTCAAGATGTGGTCCATCTTTGGGAGGGGATAATTATCTTTGAATGAGGCTCAGTTCAGATTTCTGAACTCCACACAAAGCTTGATTTTTCTGTTTTTCTTCCTCATTGGAACCAGGCTTGCCACCCATTTTGAATACCTAGCGAGGCAATGATATTTTCCCACAATAACATCTTTATCTCTTTTTTGATAGATGGAAGGAGAAGAGGATTTATCTACCTAAGCTTATTCTTATGAGCCTTAGCACCTTATTTTAGGCATATCTTATGCTGTATGACATTAGTATCAAAATTATTTAGGTCCTGGTATGAACAAGTGAAGACGTCTTTATAAGATCGAAACAACTTCAGGGATTGTCCTCAATATTCTTCAGGGATTCCTTTCGATAACATCACCACCTTCGGATCTTCCTTTGTCGTAATATTCAAACCCCTGACTAGCTCATCAAGGGTTGGTTTGTTGCGGTTCACCAGGATATCTCTTTTTTCAAACACCCTTTCTAATGGCACAAGACCCCTGAGAATGATGTTTCCCTTTAATTTAAAAACGCGATGTCGGCCAGTGTCTCCTCCGATGTTGTTTTCGTCTCTTCACTGTCATCCTCTGTCACTGAGTCGATCACCAAATTTGAGAATTCACCCACCATATCCATAAAACACTTAACCTACGATTCATCCTCAAAGACTTACCAATGCTTAACGCTATTCAGAATGAAGGGGAGATATCGCACTTCGACGTTGTATCTAAGAAACAGATTCTACGGAGGGCAGAAATTGTTCGTGGCCATGGCTAATGAGTTGGCCATTCTATTCTTATCCCTCGGATTGAACTAAATGATAAAATCTGAGAAGAAATTCTCAACCAAGTCCCACACCTCATTCCTATAAGATCTGAGTCACGGGTGCTTGGTTTGACATTAGTTCCTGACTTGCCTTACTACTAGCTCTGAATCTCCAAACACCTTAAGATTCTGTATGTTCACGTTCCAGGCTACTTGTAGTCCCAGCAACGGGGCTTCATATCTAGCCACATTGTTTGTGGCTTCAAGTTCCAGCTTAAAGGAGAGAGGAACTAAGCATCCTTCTAGTGATATTAAGAGTACCTTGACCCCGTTTCCTTCTCGTGAATAAGCCCCATCGAAATGCAAAGTCCAAATCTTGTTCTCCTATCTGCTTATGGGGTCTCCCTATCTTAGAGGATGGACCTTTGTTTCTTGCAGGATATTCTCATTCTCCTCAAGCATAAGATAGAAAATTCACCCTCCTTACCATATACCGGGGAATTGGTCAAACCATTAGCTCTAGTGACCATCTTTACAAACCTATATTCATGGTATAATATTATTTCCTCCCCACCAAACATTGGGATAGTAGTGTAGGTGAGGTGTAGTTTTATTGATCCTCCAATCTGTGAACCCCAGGATTTGGACAACAACATTTGAAAATGAGCTGGGATATCAGCTACGATAATATCCATTACTACACTTTTGGCCAGGATATGGGCTAGGTTCACTACAAGGTCTTTTATGATACCCAAGCACTTTACCCTTTTGGAGTCAAAATAATACAAATATTTATAAGGGCTTGTAATTTTAAATCCTAGTTGTTCCATAACAGAAAAAGGCAACAGGTTATGGGACGCCCAAAAATATGGCATCCAATTATGCAATAGTAAGTCATGTATAACTGGAGTCGCATAGAACAGTGGAGTGGCTGAGTCTTTATCTCTTACATGAGGTCAAAAAACCACCATGGGTCATTCTTGTTGGAGACTAAGGCTATTAGGTAGAGCACTTACACCATGAGGTTGCATGAATTGAGACACCTAAGCTTTATATGAAGGCTATGTTATGAGCTCGATCAGGGGAACCAGGATATTGACCTTCTCTAATTCTTTCTGGAGATTAAAGGATGTGGGCCCTTTTTCTATAATGGCTTCCTTGAACTTTTATTTAGGAGGTTCAAGCAAGTCCAAGCTTATAGAGGGGGACTTCTCATTTTTGGGAGGATCTGAATCTTGCTTTGTGGAGGTGGATGCAACAACCTTATAAGAGGTTGACTCTTCTAATAGCTTTTTCCTTTTACTGGCAAGAGTAGGATGGGTTTTTTCTCTTGATATTGACTTTTCATTTTGTTCTTGCACTCGAGTTCCCTTCCTGGAGGACCTAAGATCATACTTCTTGTGGAGTTTAGCTTGCATGAACTCCACAAACTTTTTGTAGTAATTGTCAATATATTAATCTTCTAGAGAGACTTCCTTCTCTTATAGCGCCCCTTACAGGATGAGTTCACGCTCTTCATCATTAGAGTAAGTGAGAAATTGATTCTCTTATCTATATATGACTTCCTTGACCTGTCCCTCCACTTCTCCCTCGAAGTATAGAGGAGGTTGAATGTGGTCCTGCCACTCCTTCCTTTCCCGCTACAATAGCTACTGAAGGGGCTTGCAATACTGGAGATTAAAGCCTCGGTTAGGAATCATTTGGGTGGAATGAGGAGGGGAATTTTTGGCCTCTTTTTCAAGCTTAACCAACATATTTGAAAGGCTCTTGATTAAATTTTTCATTTATTCAATTCTATACTCTTGTGATTCCCTTTCCTGATTTGAAGTTGAAGCCTCCTCCCTGTTCTTTCTTTTAGCTTCATGTTCTGTCTTCCCCTTAAATTTACCAGTAGAAGCAAAGTTTGCTTCTACGTCCAATGCACTAGCTTGGATCTGATCCAAAGATGTAGATTTTCTTTCTCTTAGGGTGAACCCAAGCTCTGTTTTGAAATCTCCTACGAAGACCACTTTAGTAGTTGCTTGGGGAGGATTTATTTCAGAAGGTATATTGTTATAGAGCTTGTTGAACATTTTTATGAATTTTTTTACATCCTCATTATGTCTCTTCTTTAGGGCATTGAACTTGGTGAGAATGTATCCATGGTCCCTATTTTCTCCCTATTTTAATGTGAAGAAAATTTCCATTTCTTCCAAAGTGTGGACTATGTTATTAGATAGAGACTTGAACCACTTTTGAGCTTCTCCATCCAAGGATTGGATGAAAATCCTTAACACCAAATCTAAGTGCTCTATGTTCACATTCTCAACAAAGGCACAAAATTTTTCAATATGTCTCTCAGTCAGAGTACTATCTTCCCCAGTGAGCTGAGGCATGAGCTTGAGATAATATTGTGGCATGCCATTCAGTAATTGAGGTAGAGCTAGTGGAGCATACTTGTTGAGGAGGAATCCAGGTAAAAAAATGAGGGGTGGTGGTGGTAGGTTATGAGGATGAGTTGGCTGGGGTATAACATGTATGTAATGAGTAAAGGTTTGGATATTTAGCTATAAAAAGCTTTGGAGTGCCGAAACTTCTTTAACTTCTTCAACCTCAGGGGTAGGGTGCAAGGGAGGCAAAGAATTATCAGCGGATTCGGCTTTGTATTTTATGAATGAACCGACTGGAGCAGAGGCTTCTGGAGGATATTCAAGTACAAGGGCTCTATAGCAAGGGCCATAGATTTTAGCTTTCTAAGATTAGGAAGGCGAATCTTCTAGAGAAAATGAGGGTAGGTCAGCCTGGCTTGGTTTCTTTTCCTTCCATATTCTCCTAAATATGATCTTTTCGGGATCAGATATAGAAGGGTTTTAACTGGGAAGTATTTGATGGAGTATGAGGCCTTATGTAAGCTGGGATTACAACTTATTCAAAATTTGGTAATGGGGGGGTTACTAAGGTGAGGGTTGTGAAAGTCTCAACCCTTCATGCTCGCCTGATTGAAGGGTGAAGATAATGTCGTATCCCAGGGAAAATATTTTGTAATTTTATCCCCAACAACTACGCCAAGAAGAGGTTGTCACTCTTAGAGACGGTATCGAGTTGCAGGAGACCAGTGCCTAGGACATATTAATATTAGGAGGCTTTATTATATTAAATTTCACTTTGAGGAGTCCTCTCTGGAATATAAACTTTGTAATATTTACTTATTTGTTGGTTCTAGATAACAATGGAAGAAATGGTGCTAACTCTAATTGAATGCTGGATATAACTTATAATGGGCCCTGAGGCCCCATGAAGTTCAATTGTCACGAATGGGACACTTTTGAAATAACTGAACATACATTAGGGATAAAAATGGGTGAATTCTCAGATGAAAAGAGGAGGAGAGTTTGAGGAAGGCAGGCTTTTTGAGAGGTAAAAATTTGCACTTCTCAGACTTAAAGAAGAAAATGGTCATTATAATATGTATGAAATAGTAACCTTGTGTTGAGCCCATTTAAGGTGACCAAGTGATTCACTTATGAGTACCATTTCCAACAACAGGACATAGGTAAATTCATTTATTAAACACTAGTGACCAGCATTCCGAACAAATGATAATTGAAGAAGTATTCAATGAAACAAAATAAGAAATTTAAACAAGCATATCAAAGATGCACACATACTGCTCAAAATTCCAATTGGAATCCATTTGCAGCAAGTTGTTATTAGATTATCTTCTCAAAACAACTCTTCAAGATATGCACTAAGAGCTTATCACAGTCATTACAAAATGTTCTATACAAAATGTGAACTCTGAAATTCCACAAAAACAAGAACCCTTCTATCCTTGCTGATTTCGATCTTTATAGTTTTTTACATTCAAGGTCATCACCTTGATATTTCTGAAACATACATTCTTTCTTGATCTTGTTGTTTCCTATAAAATAAAAAATTATACGACGTAACTATACCATATCAAGAGCACTACTCTTTGACACTGATTACAACAAATACATAACAATAAAACATTGCTTAGGGTGAAATCTAGATGTCACCGGATTACACAACATAACTGAAACTAAGAAAGAAAGTAAATAAAAGACCGCATGAGCCTGACCATGACATCTTTATTGAGGACAACGAGGAGTGGCAGAAGGTCTCGAGTTATGTGGAGGTGCTGAACAAGTATAATATCCAGAGCTGTGGGATAGATGAGGTGGAAGTTGTTGCGAAGTAGATGGAGCTGGAAGATGTGAATACTCATAACATATTTTCCATATAATGTATATGGGAAAAGGTGCAGAGCTAAAAATATCAAACAGTGCCCGAAGCTGAGTAAGATCAGAGTAATCAAGGTGGGCAGTAAAAAAACACTTCACTTGGGAAAGGAGAAAGAATTCCTTGTGTAATTCTGCCACCAAGGTATCAATATTCAAGTGAGAGGTCTTCTCTAGTGTCAGATCTTCCCTACACTTGATCTTGGATAGCTTTTGATCGTAAGCGGTCTAGGTGCATAATGCCCCCCATTGATCCCAGCATGGAGGGAGACCGACTTCCACTAACTTACTTGATTCACGATCAAAGAGCTCCAGTCCATTTTTCATTGGGTTCCATGTATCTCGATGCTTTTCTTCACACTTCTTCTCTCTGAATCATTATGGTGACCTCCATTATGGTTTTGAATCGGTCGACCACTACGTGCATGCCCAGTTCTTTTGAGAGGAGTTCGTTGAGATACTTGATGTATCTCCTTGTTGTCACCACATTCTCTTCTCCTTCACTATGAATGGCCTCCAACTATACCTTACAATCCCAGATGGAATTCTTCTTATCATTGGAGAGCGTGATGAGCTCCCAATACTCTTTCACATCTACTATAATCTCAGTCCAGACTATTTGTCTGGCCTCCACCAATTTCATATTACCTTTAATCTGTGCCTTCAAATCCTTGATCAACTTCTGGTGCTCCTGAGCCTCTTTGAAAAGGGCCTCTACCTCTTTCTGTAGGTACGAGACTATCTTTTGGTTTTCTGAGTAGGCTACCTTGGCTTCGTCCAGGAGTCGCTGAGTGGTATGAGCTTCATCCTCAAACATCTTCAAGTCCACCAGAGCCTTGGTAAAATCCTCTGGAGCACTTTGAGGGTCGTCTAGTACCTACAATAGAAATGCTTGATTATCATGAGCCTGTTGCAGCTCGGAGAGCTTCTATGTTAATTCTACATTCTCCCCATACCTTTGAGAAAGTGCCTCATCTCTCTGAGCAAGTTCCTCAGTAAGGGAATCCTTATCCTTTTTGACCTAGGCTAGTTCCTCCGTTCTAATATGTTCTCAATGAGGGATGTTCAACTTGCACCGTAGCTCCTTCACTTCCAACTCAGCTTTGCGCAGAAGATTATGTACCTCCGAGCTGCTATCAACTCCTTTTCCTCTTATCATTTTTTTACATTCCTATAGCTGAGTAGAAATAGCCTTTGCACTTTCTCTTTCCCTTTGTAGAGTGATCTTCGTGTGATCTAGTCTCCTTCTGCTTTCTCTGGGGGGATTATGTGCTTTAGCACCTCTGTGTTGCAACATTTCCCTGATGGATTTATGCAAATTCAACTTATTAGACAATGGGATGGAAGGAAAATTAAAAATGATTTCAAAGGCTTTATATTTGGATCCTGGGGTAGGGGATGACAGGAAGAGTGCTGAATAACAACTATAAGCTAGTCCTTATCCACATATAAATATGTAGTGAGCCTAGTGTGATTCTTGTCCACAAAATGAGCCAATTTTTCCCTCATCTTCTCTCTCGCAGATTAGTTCTTCACCTCAATTTTCTCTCTTCCTTCCTCCTTTCCCAAAGTAATGGCCTGTTAGAGCTCTGAAGGGGCCAAAGAGGAAGAAAAATCATAGGAGAGCCAAAAACCTAGTCTGTCTTTACCATGATTTGTGAGCTATGAGGTTTCATCATCGATAGTCTCAGCGTCTTGTTCTACCGACCCTTCAGTTCTTTGCTTCTGGCTGAGGTGGTCCCCCTCTTCCTCATTTGTGAGTTCCTGGTTGGTCTAGGGGTCCTCCTATTCTAGGATCTCCACGACAGCATGTGCACTATCGCCTTCTCCTTCGGTAGCTAGGGATTTAACCTCCTCCTCTACATCCAAAGGCCATGAATCACAGTTAGCTTTCCATTCTATTAGAGGCATAGGTCCATGCTCTTATGATGAAGACATAAATTTCTTCTTTCTGTGTGTGATCAACCCTTTAGGATCATAGTGCCATATACCTCCTCGTGGGAAATTCATCTTCCATAACAGCTGCTCCAGAGAGGGGAGTGTGTGCCTTAAATTGATAGTGAAAGGGTCTACATTATTTTGGAGCCTGAAGATATATCCCTTCTTCACAAGCACAAAGTGGGTTTGGTTGGCACTTAGGACTTGGTGGATAAACACAACGGAGTAAATCCTCATGCACATGGACACTAGAAGGTGGTAAGGAGGTACTTCGACACCATAGACCCTGATCTTAGTATGATCTTAAAATAAGTACCAATCCCCGGCACAATCTATTTCGCTGAACTGGAGCCACTCCTTTTTCTCAGGAAAATCCTGGGTGGGGGTTGTCCTGTATGACTGCATGAGCCTTGGACATGAAATTTGTGAAGAATTTCATGTACCCGGTGTTGAAGAATTGACTTAGTACATTCAAAAAGGAATTTTGGCTCATCATTTTTCATGGAGAAATTGTCTAGGTCTAAACCCTCAAACTTGTCTGCATGCTTGAACAGGAATAGGTAGAACACCTGGTAGAAATATATGAAGGAAAGAGAGGATGACATGCCTTAGAACTAATCTTTGATAGTTGAGTCCAGGAGTTTCTGGATGTCCAGTAGAATATCGGGTTGCATCATGAGCCATAGAAACCCTAAGGTGACCTTTGTTACCCTATTGGCTCTATCTAAACCCAACATTCCTGAGATGACTGCTAGGATAGGATGTATAGTGTCATTAAATAGGCACAATGGAATAGTCTTTGTAGGCGGCAGAGCATATAGGTGCAAATCAATGATGAGCTCGAGGAAACCCCTCAGTTTCTCCACGGGAAAGTTTGAGAAGTGACAGGAGAGGGTGACCTCAGTGAATTCAACACACTCTTGGGAGAAGGGGTAATATAGGGCCTTTTTGATGAGCTAAGGTGTAATATCGAGAAATTTGACCCCATGAGCAGAGAGGAAAATATCCTTTCATTCAATGTAGGCATCGGAGAGCTAGGCGGGGAACTCAGGGAAGCGATAGATTGTTGGAAAAAGTTGGTATTAAAGCCCTAAATTGACAACTCTAAACACATTCTCACCCTGTCACTTAAAATCTAAGAGATCGGCCTTAATACGGGCCACAATGAAAAGGTATACCTCATCAGAGAGCTGGGAGTGGGCATCCATGACTGGTTCGGGATCGGGAGAAATTCTGGCTTCATGGGCTTGCGGGGTTTCGAGGGTGGAGAACTTCATTTTTTCCATAACAATTTGAATAAACAATAAAGGGAAATAATGAAAAGGACTTGAAAAAAATACCTGAGGCAGTAGTGAAAACGTCGAGAGGGGAAAAGCTACCAGCACTATGAGTTTTACCAGGGCGTCTAGTTGAGTAAGAAACATTGGTAAGTGGTAACAATTCAAATTCTTGGGTGTAAAAATCAGGGTGGAGACAGGTTTTTATTGGGGAGTCGAGCGGGGCAACAACTGTAGGGCTAATGTCATGGGGATGTTAGTAGAGGGACATGTGGCACACGGTTGTTGGCCGACTGCGGCCGGGTAGATGAAGGGCCATGTGCCTAACACAGAGGTATTGGCCTTGTACCTCGGGCAGACTTACTTCACCTTAGACTTACCTCCACCAATTTTGTATGTGTGGGGCCCGCCAGCTTTCTTTAGAATCATAAGTTGAGGGCTAAGCCGCATATTGGCACCCTCGAGCTCTTCTAAATGGCCCGAGGGTAGGATGACGTCATCCACTCTGATAGGACAATCTAGCCACCCTCCGCGCTACAGAGTGTTGTCAGAACGGTTGTGGCCTACTTCCTTTATGGGTGGCGCCGCTGCTACACTAAATTGCGCCGCTTTATTGGAGGAGGCACAGCCAAGGTGACTTGTGTGCATGGAGGTGCGCAAAAAGAGCTATGATGATTACCTTTAGCTTTCCGATTTGGCCATTCCCATTATTCATTTATTAAACTCTCTGTCTTGCCTTATTCCTTCATAAAAACCACAAACCAACATAATATATATAATAGTAAATCTACCAGTGCATAAATTATAGATACTTTTTTATAGTTTTCAACCCAACTTATTTCTATTGATCGAGTTTTATAATACAACAGTTTAAGGCTGTCGCACCATGGATAATGGCCCTCAAACATCCACTAGTACAAGAATACAAAATTGGGGCTTGGTGTTAGTACATCAATAACAAATTAGGGTAATTTTGAGGTCTAAAATGGGCCTCCTAAGGAAATTATAAAATAATACTGGAAATAATAAAATAATATTATATAACATCATCAAATTTTAGAGGGAAAAAAGAAAAAACTAATTTTTCATCTCATATTTTCAACTTATCTCCTTATGCGTTTACTCAAATTTCAAGTGGGAACACTCATTGTATGCATAAGTTAACTCCCCATCGAAGTAGTGCCGATGTAACATACTTTCTATGGACCTTTCCACACGCAAAATGAGAAAAACATGAAAAACGTGATTGCAATCACATTTTTTCATGTATTTCTCATTTTTCGTGTAGCAAGTTCCATCAAAAGTATGCAACATGGGTACTCATTGAATGAGGAATTAAATTTTGCATGCAATGAGTACTCCCACTTGAAATTTGAGAAAAACATAAGGGAGATAAGTTGAAAATACAAGTTGAACAATTAGTTTTATTATTTTGTTATTTTTTAATCTTTTTATTTTTTTACCCCAAAACTGGTGATCATCCACTATGGTTGACATCATCATAATGAATCCTATTGTTTCTTATAAATTTTATTTTGGTTGTACATTTTTATTAGGAGGCCCATTTTAGGCCTCAAAATTTCTCTAATGCAATATACCCTCAACAATATACTCTAGTCGTCTAGCTGATGTAGAATTCCTAACAACTTCCTTGCTCATACCCTATACCTTCTTGGTTCTTCCGCTTCCTATCTACAACATTTCCTCCATTAATTATCCAATTCCATTTGGACATTAAACCTCAACTATCCAATCTACTCAGTAGTTGTGACTTAGTCGATCAAGGGTACAACAAATCGAGACTCATGTTGAGTTATTCACAACTCCACTTGAGAACAACTCTCAACTTCCCACTACTATTCCATAACTACTTAAGGACTTCAGCCCACTATGGTATTCTTGTGTTTCTCAAATCAAGACCAACATAAGCAAAGAAGGGCTACCACCTATCACTGGAAAAGGTCCATCCTCAGCAGTGAACATGAGCTAGGAGGACTACTCATCATCTGTTGTAGATGTCCTTCTCCACATGGAAAGTCCAGGGCTACTCAAAATAATCTCGGTTGATCAAACCCTTGATCTCAACAACCACCACTCTGGCAACCACATAAGCCTGTGAACATGGTGCACACTGGGCTCCAACTTGGGACCTATCACGTTGTCCTCTCACAGACCATAAATTCCCAATAGATGCCCACACTTGTTCCACTCTTGCGCTACCCTCCAATAGACCACGAGTGACTAATCCTTGTTGTATCATATTCTCCTAGTTATGGAATAAAAAACCTATGTAGACCCTTCCTCTTAGATGCTACCGGACACCATCAAATCAATCCTATGCTAGGAAACTCTATGCTGATATCACCTTGTCTCGATTTCTGTACATGTATCAGTTTGGCTAGGGTGTCATAGAAGCCCTAAATCACTATTACAAGTACTAGAATCCTTATCCAAACTTGTACCTAATTTCATGAACCTTTTAACTACCCTTCTATGCTATTGCGGCCTCAAGACACCACCTCAAGAGTCTTGCAATACCACACAAGGCTACAACAAGGTTTCAACATTCATAGACAAGCAAACAATCTCAGTTTCGATTGTGGCCTACTTCAAAAGTTGGCAACTAGGGTAGAGGTGCCTTCCTTAGCCCTATTGTCCCACACAAATGATCTTCTAGTAGTGTTGTTCCTACAATACCTTACTACGACCCTAAATGGAGATACAATCATCAATTATATACACAGAAAATGCCATTTGCGTACCTTTGATCTTCGGCTACAACTTCAAGGAGATTCACACTTCAATACGTCGCTAAACCATTCTTCTTGCCTCCTCCAATGTGGCTCATAACTGCAAATTTTCTTCTCTGAAATACGCACCCAAAACAAACCTTCAAACTTGTCCTACTCTCCTTGACTTGTTAGAAATCTGCTGCTTGAGATTCGCACTCTAAATCACGTAGTTGTCTCATGAAGATATATTCACATTGGATGTGTGGAATGCCCTCCAACATCACTCCTTTTTATATCCTCCATGTGGGTGTGATACTAGCGATTCAGGTTACTCTAACATGCTCGTCGACTTGTCCTTATAGGGCTCACAACCACACATTAAGTTCAGAAATTCATAACTCAACAATGAAAACTCAGAATTGGATGATTTGGGATGCGTTAGATTTTTATCGATGTCTACTATCATCCTCATCCATGAGATGGCACAATCTTGTCAAAAAATTTTCCCAAACATTGATGGGTGTGAAACCCCAAGCTTGGGTTACAAGCCCACAAGGCCCCTTGTGGAGCTTATTCCTCCAAACCCTCGATCCTTAAGGCTTGGATTACCTCACAAGCTACACGAATCAACACTTACGACATTAGACCATTTGGGATTTAGCATATTTTGGAGGAACTATACATTCTAGTCATTGTTCTTAGAGTCCTCCTTCAAGAAAAAATTCAAGTCCACATTCTGTAATGTCTGTTTATTAAACCATCTTTGACTCTCAGTTGAAAAACTTATTGCCTCTATAACGGATTCCCTATAAATGAGAATTGCATGGTTCTAATTATTTTTGTGTTTCCATCAAATGAGTTACAAGATGAAATCATTTCAGTAGCTAAGGTTGTGTCCATTGAAGTGTTGAAACACTTGTTCCCATGCTACATTTGTTAGTAGATTCATCATCTCTCGATACACATCAAAATACATCCCCTCAAGCTCAAATCGCTTCACATGACCTAATGGATCCATATTGCAAATATTTTGATGTTCTAAACACTTTCCCAACATGGAATTAGCATAGAAAGATGTTGCAAATCACTAGAGAAATCTCTTGTGCACTATAATTTTTTTTTTTAGGTTTTCTAGTAGCTACAGTTTTAGGGTAAACAAGGCAATTTACAGTTCGATTTTAAACATGTTTATCTAGAACCAACATGAATCTAACTATAAAATCATGGATTAAAAAGCGTTAGGGATTTGTGAAAAAAATGGTTAGGAACTTGAAATGACTGAGTTGGGAGCTAGAAAACCTAAGTTTTAAAATTTTCAGTGAGCGATAAGAAAATATTTAGTAATGCCACACTACGAAAATATTTCGTAGTAACAGTTATCGGTTTATGATAGGTTAATTGCATTGAGATAAAACTAGAATAAGCTTAGGGTTAGATAAAATAACTTGATTAGACATATCCCTAGTCTTAGATAACAATTTACATAAAATATTTTATAGGTCGTTTACAAAATCATGACTTTGAAAAATGAACTCATAAATATTGGCTTATTTAAGTAAAGGTGAAAACCTGATATTAACATAACCTATAATAGACAACGGAATATTAAATTTTAAGTTATAACTAAGAATTTAATATCATTCTCGATGATATTCTTAATTGTGCTAAGAGCAACACATATTAAATACAGGGCAATAGTAGGTTATGGGCTGTGATGAAGGCCTTCAGGGCTTGGATGCAATTTTAAAAAAAAAGGAGAAGGCTGAAAGGCCCTTTTTATTAATATAATGAGTAACATAGAAACCGCCTATATGGGGAGGGTCCGAGTGTTTTATTTCACTCTTAGCATCTCGGCCTCGAACCTATGCATTTGCATCGCGAGCGTCACATGGGCATAAAGAGTAGTTGTTTCTTGTTCCAAGTGTGAGGTAAACATCCAAGGAAGGTGTATCCAGCCTTGCTTTCTCAACAGGTTGTGTATCTTCCGCTATTGTCTTTGTGTTGTCGGTTTGGAACCAAAATTTTCTGCATAGTTCTGCTTGCAGTCTAGAAGTATCCGTGTGTGACAGGAGAGGTGGAACCACTTTAGGAGTTCACGCCAATCCCACGGTAGGTAATGGTTGCTAAAGCGCCAAGGCCGTCATTCCTGGAATTCCTTGCCCGTTATCGGGGAAAATAAGAGGGGCTGGAACTTATTACGAAACCTATTTCCTAAGCTAGGGGTAGCACTGTGAAACATATTAATGACACCTTTTGTCGGTACTAAGCACTTTCGTTGATCTCGGAGTTTGTGAAACTTTTGAATTAGAGCCATCATTTAGGAGACTAGTTCAGGATAATTTGCCTAGTGGAAACTTAATTTCACAATGACTATCGAAGCCTTCCTCTAATGCCTTGCAGAATCTAGGGGTGGGATCGCTCAGTCGAGTCATTTCCAATGCAGAGAGATACTTTGATGCGGCGTAGAAAGGTGTGCTTCAACCTTCTAACCTTGGAATGCTAAAAGCCTTATCCTAACCCGTATAAGTCAACCCTACGTGTAGCGGTCCCACTATGCTTGTTAAGATCGTTTGGCGTAGTGATTCTTCAGGTAGAATCGTATCCGATTTAGGCAATAAGCTGGGAGGTCGGAGATCAAAGCTGCTGAGAAAGCGCACTGCAGCGGTAAATGGAGCCAACTCCCACTAGTTCAGAAGCTGGAAGTTGGGTGGTGAGCTGTCTAAGAAAGGGAACTATAGCGAGAGACGCAGCTGAGCTTGACTAGGTCAGTAGTTGGGAGTCAGACAGTTGTGAAAATAGTTTCTGAGTTACCAAGTTCGGTCGTACTTGCAACAAAAATACAGAAATTTGCCGATTCCGTTTGGTACGGTCTATAACTCGAACAATTTTAATTCGATACGGTGCAATATTTTTTAACAAAGCTTCGGCTCGAGTGTGCTGTCGCCTCCAAGCATTAACTCTGGCACTGTGATTCGTGCCTCAACATATATTCACTCTGTTAGTGTGCTTATTGTCTCAACATACATTCATATAGTTTCAGACTACGCATATTTTGAAATTGACTTCAACATAAATTTAAGTTGGGATGATTGTAGAAAGAAAAGAACTTTAAGGGGTTGGAAAGCATTTTATGCTCTTCAAAACAGGGGTAGAGAGCCAGAGCTGTGGGACTGAAAAACCACTCTAACTCTTTTTGGGTTTCTAGTGATTCCTGTGATTCTCTACAGTTGTAAAATGTGGGCCAACAACACAACCGAGATGCAGTGGAGACAAATTGAGAAAATTCAAAAGCGTTTGATTACAAACAAATTCATAATTAAAAGTGCAGTTCCTTATGCTATCCACTTCACTGAAACATGGGTTGCTCCTATTGAAGCAATTGCTATGGTGCGAGTCATAAGGTATCTAAAAAAAATTGAGCAAATGGAAGAGTGTACATGGCCTAATGTTGTGTTTAGTGATAGATTGTGCAAAAGAAAGACTTGGATGCAGAAAAAATAACAAATGTTTTAGTAAATGAGGTTTTTGGTTGAGCATGTGTCCTACAAATAGTAAAGAGATAAAAAATTTTGTTATGGATAAGTTCCACAAACGTACTTGAGAGAAAGAGCTAGGGAGAAAGAAGAAGTACTACATTGAAAAGTTTAACCCCATGCATAACCATCAACAAACGACGTACATAGGGGCTAATATTTCGTGGAGATCTAAAATTCTTATTGCTCAATTAAAGACTAATTTTTATCAACTCCGTTGTGAAACAAGGTACTGGAAAATGCCAAAAGAAATGTGGGAGGAAAGAGTACATATTTTTTTGCTCCTCCGGAAAAGAAGAAATAGAAAAACATTTCATTTTAGACTGTAAGCCTTGGACACTACAGAAAATTATCCAGGTATTTTGACAGCTAATTCTTGAGATTTTTTTCTATAGTTGAAGAGCCTAGAGAAATCAATCAACTATTACACATGCGACAAAACAAGTTTGGACTTGTAATAATGCACGAAAATGAAAAGTTAATGGGAGGATCAATTAATTTTTATAATTTTTCTAATATAAAAAAGATGGAAATTTTCTAATAAGAGGATCAATTATTAGATTTTTATTTCTTATACTAAAAAATTTAAAAAAAGGGGCAATTTTTAGAAAACAAATTATAAAATGGAAAATTGAAATAATAAAAGAGGATAATTTATATTTGATCAAAAGTTATAAAATATGAAATTGGTTGCAAGCAACTTAAATATAAAAAATTAATTTCTATATTTTTATTAATTTTTTCAATATAATGAGTGTTTATTTAAAAAATAAATAAATATATTTAAATATTTGTAAGATGTATAGTGTCTTTTTTTGGTATTGTATTTTATAAAGTCAATTTGTTTTTCTATATCAAATCTAATTTGAATTTGAATTTGGTAACTATGGATCAAATATCAAGATTTATATCGATTGTTGAGAGTGTGTTTCGGTCAAGTGAAAATAGCCCCTACCATTTCACGCACCATTATCATGTTGGCCTAGGGAAAGGTTCTGTGTGGCATATGAAAAGCATGATTTAAAAAAAAAAAAAAAAAAAAAAACCCTACTTTGAGTTTAAAAAAGATAAAAAAATAAATGTCAAATATTTAAAAGACCCCATAACCATACCATTGGAGATGGACTTGCACAATCGATGCACTCCAAATACGGGTTAGTGGGATGGGTATGTAACAGAGTTTACATCTTAAAATTTGAAAATGTATAAGTCTTTAAGTTTATATTTATTTATTTTTTTTGTAAATTGGTTAGGACCATACCATTTTCTATTTATATTCGAGGGACAGGTTACAAAATATAAAATTCAAACTGTGGCCTCAACCTACCCGTAGGAAACCAGGTTTGTTGGCCATCTGAGAGTGTGAAAAGCATTCCAAAACTGAAACTATTTCATCCGTCTATGAGTTTCATGCGCTATCTGTCCTACTACTATAGTTTGTACATTCATATAACATAAGAAGAGTTTATATCTATCTAGAAAATGTATCAAAATACTAAAACATAAAACTCCTATCCATCTGAAGAGGAAACTAGAGCTGGGTCTTTGGCATTGGACCCAGGCATTTCATCTTGCTGAAGCTACTGGAGCATCTTCTCCATTCGGCCAACTTTGTCATCCATTCTGCTAAGTCGATCAGCTGCCTGATATTGTGTAATCTTGATGTGCTGCAACTGGTCCTGAATTTCCTCAAGCAAGTCCTGAAGACGAGGGTCTTTCTTTGTTGGGTCTACTTTTGCTGTTGCAGGCTGAATACTGTGGATATCTTTCGCTATGAGACATTTGACTATCCAGTATGTGTGAATAGTCTGGTTGAATAGAGTTAGATGGCCTCGGGTATTGCTTGGATCTGTTATGAAATCTAAGATCTCTTCTTCTGTCTCCATGTCTTCAGGGTCTGTTTGGATCTCTCTTTCCCATCCATGAATTTCTTGACGAACTGTGGAGGAATTACCTATCACATAATTTGTTGCTAAATTCTCCAAATGCTCCTGATTGGTTTTCCGACCCCGTTTCTTGGGGGCTAGCTCTAATTGAAGTTTCTATTTTCCTTTTGTAGCTTCAGCCCTTGTACATCTTTTTCCCATGGCTGGAAAGAGCCTATTGAAGAACACAGACAGTGAAAATTGAACAACATAAGAGTGAGGATCTATTTTTATACAGCCCATGGCCCTCCTTTGAACATTGATGACGCGAATAACATTCAAATACTTGAAGCCAAAACAACAGAGCCGCCTCTGCAGCCTATGCGAAGAGTGAGAACCATGGTTCACAGGCTCCTTGACTGTATACATACAGCTATTCCAGAATTTGACAATGCAAATTACCATAATATTAATGTATCTCATACAACAATAAACAGCTTCACAATTTAAAATTATGGGTTCTATGCATAAGATAGACAGGGGATGATAAGTTTGGGACCTTAAGATCAAATTCAGAGAACTAGAGTGAGGGTCAATTTGAATGGTGGAGGAACATAGTACCCCCAACCGCTTCTTGTAACCCCCCTGAGCCACTCTGCTGACTAAGACCAAAGAGAGTTTAAAAGGGACACGACTCTGTTTTCATATTTGAGACTTGACCCAATGAACAACCCGACTTAGAAAAGTTATAAGAAAGCAATTTGAGAGCTGGTCATGACCCAGATTACAACGTTGAAGCTTGAACCAATTCACTGCCCAACAAAACAAGTTCATAAGTAAATTGTGACAAAAATTTCGCCCGAAAGCCCACTGCTTGCTTAAGACTTCTAACATAATATCAGGTGTTTTACTACCATTACCGACAGCATGAGAAATTGTATAGACAAACAGAATGCATGGGTCATGGAAGCACGGTTGGATAGGTTGCAGTTTGGGGAAAGCACAACAACACTTCACAAACCTGCTCAAACCAGTCTTTATATACAGCAATGTAAACTTATCCATAGCAGATGGAGCCATGAGAACAAGGAGAATGGAATATACATAACCTGTCAAGTTTGAAAGATTGATAGACTGTGCAACGCTTCGTCTCCTCCTCTTCCTTCAACCGCTTGCATGCAAAAAGCAGTGCATGAACGAATGGAGAAATGGAGGGATTGCACTTACCTTAACGGAAACTTGCCCTCGGCGTTCGAACAAAATAGCCTGGCCACCTTGCGACATCATTCCTATCCTCGTGCTCACACACTTCGCCGAACTGGTCTAATAGTCCGCCATTAATATCCTTGATTGCCTGGAGGACGAGCATGCGCCATGTTGCCACGGCATTGTCTCCTTTCTGCCATTTGTTCACCCCGATTGGCGGTTTAAGTTTATATTTATAAAAAAAATAAAATTATATTATAAAATAAGTAAAAAAAAAAACACAAAAACATATATTGAATTTTCTAAAGACTGCATAACATTAAAAATTATTAGTGTATCTATTCTAAAATGATAATTAAAAATTAAAATTACACATACAATGATTTTTTTTAAATGATAAACACCATTAAAAGTGAATGATGTATTTGTTCAAAAATGATAATTAAAAATAATTAACATATTCTCACTTTGTCAAATGGTAGATACTATTGAAAGTGAATGATGTATTTGTTCTTAAATGATAACTAAAAATAAATAACATATTCTATATTTATTATTCAATTGATCAAAAGAAATCATATTTTTAAAATAATCACCTTTTTCTAAAGCTAAAATTTAGAAAATGTGCATTGTGAATGTATATTAATTATAAATTGAAATTATTTGTATTGTGGGGATCATGGTTAAGAGAATGTGTTTTCTTCTAAAAGGTTGTAGGTTCAAAACTAGAGGAGGTAGAATATGTATGTCTTCCTAGACTTTGGAGTCAAAAGTGGGTCCTTTGTCTCACAAACAAGTGTCTCATATACCAATTTGGTGTCTGGCTTGATTATGATATTAGAATTAGAAAATAATAATAATAATTAAACCCTTACTTTACACATTCACTTTTATTATATTCTATTATGGTAATTAGAACTTGGGAGACATGAATTTTCTAAATATTCTAGACTACGCAAAGCATCAACGATGTAGAAGTTGCAAATATAGGCCCAAGTGCATTAGATTCAAGTGTAGAATTCAAGACTATTCCTTTCAGGCCATTTTATAGATGCATTCTATTAAATTAGGTAAACTTTAGAAAACATATTTGTATATATTAATCATAAAATCGTAAACATATTCCCTTTTAAGATATTTTTTGAAAGACTTCTTCTATATGAGGTAAACCTCGAAATATATACTTATATGTATATAGATTAATGTTTATACTGATGTTACTTTAGTGGTGGCTTGTCATATACTTGTTTTTAGATCACTCGTAAGTGACATATAGCGATCAATCTTTCCTATTAATTTGGAATTTATACGATAATTTTTCTTTTTATTTCTAATCTCAAAATTAGAATTTGGTGTTTTTTTCGGCGAGCTTGCAACCACAATAAACACTCAAAATACTAAGACATGATATCACTATTGTCCCCTCCGTCCAATTTTCACCATCCATGGTTCATTGTCTGACACATTAATCCATGCCTTCTAGTAAGTTTCGCCGAAAAACTTAATGGGAAAGGCAACGCGTTGTGAAAAAAGAAGACTATTTGAAGAAAGAAGAGCATCACTTTCCATTTTAAAATATGTCCTCCTCACATAGAGAAATTTCCTTACTATCATGGAACACCAATATTATTCAACTATCAAGTTCGCATGAGTGTTCTCATTTTGTAGGGAAACATACAATTTGAGTATAGTATGGGATCTACAACAAACCTGCAATCAGAACTAAATATAAATATTTCTTCTACGTTAAGCATCCAGTCACAAACAAGTCTTTGTTCATAGGGTAAAATATGTCTGATCCGCTATGTAGGGATATATCAACCTCTATCGAGAAACCTCTGAGACAACGTTCATCAATTCTTAGATACATTGAGAGGTCATAGTGGGTGCATTTTTTGTCTAGCAATGTTGAGCAACCTCCTCTACATGGATCCCTGGACAATGACATATGGGTAAAGAGACATCTTGAACTCAATTATCACTGTAATTTTGGTCACCGGGATGGATTTGTCAAGTGTATTTTGGTTTCTTGCTACAAGATATACAATGCACATCATTATCATAAAATCAAAGTTTGGGAACGCACTCAAAATATACAACCCTTTGAACATAATTTTGTGGTTACTATGCCAACCCTAAAGGATTATGTGAAGAATTACATACCACTTATGAAGTATTTTAAGGAGAGTAGACACAAGAAGGTACTTTGGATGGAATTTTTTTATACCATATCAACTATCTTGGTTGATAGAAATAAGCTTTTATTGTTGGAGAATCTAATTCAATCCATCTGCTAGGTGTCAAAACCGTCCATCCAAGTTTCCGACTTTAATTTCACTTAGTCAAGTTTAGTTGAATTTCACTTCAGTCATTTATTTTGATGTCCCCATTGTAATCTTATTTACCTAATTCGTAATAATGAGAAGAGAAATACTCTTCTCCACTTATTTCCAGTTTTCAATTTTTAACATGGTATAGGAGCTAGTTTACATAAGACTCCTTGAGACACCATCAATGTGAGCGAATTTGAAGTAGTAGAGAGAAGAGGTGATCCTGCATAAGACTGTTTGAGATAGTATCAGAAGTATTAAGAGGTTTGAAGATGCCTCCTGCCTAAAAGGAATAGATAGAAAGCTAGTTCGAGAAGATGGCCGAGATTTTTTTTTTTTAAATTTCAACCAAAGAGAGCGCACTCCATGAAATAAAGGCGGAGTGTTATTAACGTACACATAACTCTTGAGATTGGTGTTATTCCTATCAGATCTGTGTTAGTTCAGAGCGTTACTAATGCCCTAGTACAAATAAACAGATCGTGTTACTTCACATCTCTTACAACAACGCCAATCACACGTCGGTGCAGAGCAATGACACCACCGTTAAAGTGATAAATTCATGAAAAGGTATGAAGTCATGCATGTTAAGTCATAAATATCCATATTGTGACAATTTTGGATATACGTAAGAAATTTTTATCTAAAAACAGAACAAAAGGGGACCACTTTTTATTTGAGAAAGGGGCTTATATAATATTTGAAATGTGGTGGTATTATTAATGTGGCATAGATTTGTTTTTAAGTTTTATTTAGAAAAATACAAAAGGGGGTTTTGTTGAGAAGTTTTTTTATTAATTTTTTGATAGATGCACAAAAATACCGTGTTGAATGGAATCTCTAGGAGCATATTGTTTGGATAACATTCATCCGTAAAATGAGTGGCATTGTTGTGAGAATAAGGGTTGAATATATAGAATCTTATATGTTTGCAATTCAATTTTCTTGTTGAGTCGTATTCAACCATAGCTCGAAAAATGGGAAAATCCAAGAGGGTCTATGAAATTGGAAGCGACAACGAGATATTTTTGAAATCTATTTCAAAGATTTGGAAGTGAAGAGGCAAAAGGAAGCATTTGCATTAAAATGCATAAAACAATGTGGATGACAACATTCTTCCCATGAAATTATATTCTAAGACAACCAAGGAAGCTTGGGATACCCTTGAAAATAATTTTGGTGTAAGGGGGAGCATTGAAATTGAACATGAAGGTTGATCTATAGCAGCAGATATACAACGAGATAAAAAGTTTCGTAAAACCCAATGTGCACAACCACAAGTGGACGACAGCTTGGTGATTCCAAAAACACATTTTGTTGATGAATATTTGGTGAATCCAACAATAGATATTTTTGATGAAATTTTGATGAATCCAACAACAAAGATTTCTGATGAAAATTTGATGAATCCAAAAACATATCTTACTAATGAAATTTTGGTGGATCCAACAATAGAGCTTGTTGCTAAGAGTGAAATTTCTTTTCGAGCAGTCAATGCTAAGGTGAATCCAAGAGTTAATATTACTGATTTAAATTTTGATCAAGAATTATTGCCTAAATATGAATCGATATATATGATGCAACATAAGAATCATATAGACATGATAATATTCACTAATAAAATCCCACTTGAGTCAGTGGAATACAACTTGTTTGTAACATCACATACTAGTGAAGAAGAGACAAAGACAAATATAAAGATAAAGGCGGAGACAAAAATAGAGATAAAGGAAGATGAAAATAAGGAAGACCATAAAGAGAAAACAGAGATAGGCAAAAACATAGAAGGAAGACAAACAAAATTTTATTTCCTTTGCAAAGCAGAAGGAACAAAACCAATGCTGTTTTGGAGATGTTTTGACACGTACCATTGATTGCAACTGTGCAGGTAAAAAAAATGATTATGAAGAAGAGTTAAAGTTCCTTGAAACATGCCTTGCAACACCATGTCTAGATGAGGTCTACACAGAAGATGTAGATACGAATGTTGAAGACAACATACATGATGAACACATCAGTTAAATTTTAAGGTATTGGAATTTTGAAGAGAAAAAAATTATTCTCATTTATGTTGCAGCAGATTGATGATGAAAAGTGCACTAAAGAAGACAATATGTGGCAACAACCCACATACAAGTCATTTCCTGAAGAATTTTGGGATATACTTATACAACCTGGAACAATGGAAGACTTGCACTAGCAAATGAACAAACTGAGGTTTGAAGGATACAACAAAGAGAAAAAACTAAAACGATTTAGAGAATACAGGATCTAGAAGAAGAAAAGGATAAAAGTAAAACACGTTTAGTTCAATTGTAAGCCTCGTTGAGACATAGACCAACGAGCATCTTAATTAAATGTTTATGTGGTTCTAATTAAGGGGAAGCATTGGAGAATCTAATTCCAACCACCTAATAGGTGTCAAAACCATGCATCCAAGTGTCCCAGTTTAGTTTCACGTAGTCCATTTTTTTCAAGTTTGACTTCAATCATTTATTGTTGATCTCCCCAACTTAATCTTATTTAAATAATTCGTAATATTGAGAAGAGAAATCCTCTGCTCCACTTCTTTCCAGTTTTAAATTTTTAATATTTACATCCCTTTGAACGTAATTTTGAGGTTACCATTCTAATCCTAAAGGATTATGTGATGAATTCCATACCTTCTATGAAGTATTTTCAGGAGTGTAGGCACAAGAAGGTACCATGGATGGAATTATTTTATACCATATTGGCTCTATTGGTTGATAGAAAGGAGTTTTTGTAATCATCTTCCTTGGGAAGGATTGTGAATATGCAGAGGAATTTTGACATGAGTTGTATTGAACATTTCAAATCAGAAGATGATGTCATCAATGTGCATTTCGTTTAGCTAGATGGTTTTTCTTATACAAGATATATAGATTCTTGAATCAAAATCTAGGAAAGGCCTTAGGGGAGGGAAAAAATTCTTTGGTTGTGACAATTGATGGACATAAATATGGCCTCAATTCAACCTTGATCCCCACATTAAGGTTTCATGTTTTTTTTTAAGTACAAGTTGTTTCGATGATCACAAAGATGTTTGTCATCACACTACGTTGAAAACCTATCAAATTTTTTGGTGGAAAGCTTTTGCTTCTCTCTATCATATGATGATGATGATGATGATGGTTAATGTCATGAGATTACACAAAATGCTTCAGACTATATGAGTTTTGATGGATAATTAAGATGCCTTATTATTGGAGTATTGTTTGAAGTCTTCGAATATCAACTAAAACCTAAAGGGTGTACGTTGTTTCTCACATATAGAGCATAGTTTAAACCTCTCAAATTTTTCGATGGAAATATTTCAATGCTCTTTATCATATGTGTGTGCAAGGCTACAAGCTTCCAAAAGATGGTCAATAGTATGTAAGTTATGACAAAAAACTAAGATGCCTTATTATTGGAGTATTGTTTGGAGGCTTCTCATCTAAACTAAAACCTAAAGGGTGGAGGTTGTTTCTCACATCTAGAGCACAATTGAGGCATTCTTTATATTTCCAAATGTATGTGTTTCAGAAAAGAGAAGAGAAACATGAAGCATGAAAGATAAAAAAATCCTTGTTCTAGAAATTAAAAAATATAATCCTTCACATCATAATTTTTTATTAACAACTCTTTAAGTAATACTATTGTATTTTTTATTAACTACTCTTCTACTAATACTTTTCTATTAGTAGAAAGAGATTCATTCATTTTTTTATCTTCCTTGATATTATTATGGGGTATGTGGCTATGGTCAACCTAATATATTTTTAAAAATAATATATTACTAACACAACCACATTAAAAATTTTAATATCAATTTATTTTTTCTTTTTTCTGTCAAAGGAATTATTATATTATCATATCAGAGATACAATATAAAGTGGTAGCCATGCTGGTTGTATTACATTCAGTCAACCCAGAAGGCATGCATTTCCTATAAGAACTTGGGTGCTTTCTAAGGCAGTCGAAGCTCTTGGTTATTTTCCACACAAATTACAAAAAAATATACTTAAATTATTATCATGGGGGTGGGTGCAGGGGGCGAGTCGCACGAGGCGTGAAGAGACAATCTTGATGGTGCATATGGTAGCTGATGTGATCCACTTGGGTCTCCATGCCTCGGAGGTGGTCTTGGGAGCTCTTGAATAAACGAAGTAAACTCGGTAGAGCCTCAAGGGTCTCTGTGTGCAGGTTTTGAACAACATTGATGCAGGCCACTAATTAATTGTGATCCTCATACCTTTATTTAGCAGGGTGTCCATATTGATCTGGATTTGCTGGAGTTGAGTGGAAATGATGTCATTGGTGGCCAAACCCTCAATCTGATCAGGTGATTGGGTCAGAGAAATGGTCATGGCTGCTGCTAATTATCGGCTCTCCATAGACTCCGAGTGGGAGCTCGAGTCCCCATGTACCTCAAGATTTCCCATGACGCGTCAAAGAACACCCTGTTGAGCCTGACCATGTTTGTGCATCATGCAGCCACCTTCCTCTTCTGCTCGTTGTGTTAGGTTGCAGCGCCATGTTGCCCCAGTTCTAGCTATAATGTCCCTAATTTTCTACTTTTGAAAATAGGCAGTAAAAGACTCTAAGGGTTAAGGGGACCCCAAGGAAAATATTAATTGTGGATATATTTTATTAAATTAAATTAATATAATGAAAAAGGAATTAATGGTGCAAGGACTAGATAATGATTAGAGATCAGGAATCCAAATCCATGAAAATGGATAAGGATCATAAGACTTTCCCCAGTTCTCCAAAAATCCTTGGAGGAAATAAATTAAATATATCAATTTAGATCAAACTATCTTACTTCATCAGTAAACTCATAACAAAACTAAAGTATAATTTAAAATGAAATTAATTGGTGCATACCACTTAAGGTGGACTAGGTTCACCCAACCTTTGAGCTCTTTTTCCACAACTCCCCACGAGGAGAGGTCAAATTCCCCAGCAATAGAAAACCTCTTATCTATCCTAAATTTGTGTATTTAAGCTTGCTTTCCCCTGAGCCTATTTCCCTTAATTGCGTCCAGTTAAATCAAGATGTTTTTTTCCTTTTTGTGCAGGCTTTCCTTTTGTTTCTTCCACAAAAGTACTTTAAAGCTAGCTTTTCCTCTTTCTAGATTTATTCCACCTCTTCCGAGTAAATTCTTCTTTATTGGGATAACTCTTTATATTTTTATCTCCAGGGTGAAAATGTGAAGTTGGGTTACAATTTTTGCCCTTTTTTGAGAAAAAAGTTTCATTTTATTCTGTTCTTCAACATTCTGCAAGCTAAAACAATTTTTCTGTTTAGAATTTCATTTTGCGATAAAAATAAAAGTTGTCATAAATTTTGTTAGCTTTATATTACTTATTTTTTGGAATTTTTTAATACACATTTGTTATGTCAACTTAGCGTTTCTTTGAGTGTGTGTTTTTTAACGATCAATGGATTCTTAAGAAGTCATGTTAATACGCAATGTTGTATTCTTTGAAAATTTGAGTTTTTGAAAAAAAAATGTGTTACAACAATCTAGACAGAGTCTACTTTGGCTTCGTCATATTTACAAAGCCAATGGATGCATATCATAATTACTAGAATTTTTTGAACTGGTCCAATATGAAAAACTGCATATTTTGAATATGTTTCACGACGCAAGAAATTTCTTAACATATAAGTTATAAACTAAAAATCTAAAAGCTACCCATTAAATACAACGAACCAATGTAATGTACGATAATTTTTTCAATTTTTATTACAATGTATTTTGGAATATAAAAAATTTTGATTTCAGTGAATCATAATGACCTTCAGAAATTGTTTGCATCCATTTTATTACAAAATTATTTAAAATTAGTAAATATTTATGAAATTCCATGAAAGTTATATTTCCTGAAAGTAGATTCAATTCTGAAAATGCTTGTCTTGGTTCCGACACTTAATTCAGAATGTTTCATGGAGTTTAGTCAGTCAAGTTGTAGTAAATGTATTTAGGGCTTGGCTCTGCGTCATTGGTGACATGTTAGTTCGGGACATAATTTGTCAAACGAAAGTTAAAGCATTTTTTGCACTGCCGATGTTACATAGGACATAGTAGTTCGTTAACATCAGATGTAAAAGTTCGTAGCGAATCTTTTACTTCAATTTCCGTAGGATGGAAAGTACCATTGAGCCCTTCCAAAAAAACATTTCACGGTAATATAAATTGCCGCAAAACCATTCATTATTTTTCGCATATTTCGCACTTTTGGTCTGATTTTACAACATATTTCGCACTTTTGGTCTGATTTTAGAAAATTCTTGACCTGATTTTGCAAAGAATTGTTTTGGGTTTAATGAATTTTATTGGAAGTACATTCAAAGGACTTCAAAGAACTTTTCTTTGAGACACATTATTTTCATACATTTGCTGTTATTTTGCAAGGAATTTTTTTGGGTTTAAAGAATTTTCTTGGAGGTATGTGATATAGTTTTTTGGGCTTTTTTTTTTTTTAAGTATGGATTTGGGATTAATTTCAAAAGGACATTTTTTGGTTTTCGGTTGAAGTAAATCTTTTATAATGATTTTTTAAAATGATTTTTTGTGTAACTTTTTAAATGAAATTTTCTTGTAGGACTTGGAAGGAAATATTTTGAAATTCGTTTCATTTTTATAAGACATTTTTTTCTTGAATTTTTTAAAGTAAGTGTTTTGGATTGGCGTATGTATTTTTTGCAAAAATTTTAAAATGAGTTTTTTTTAATTGAGTATTTGTCTAAATTTTTGAAGGAAATTTTTTGAACTTCATACTCTATTATCATGGGAAATCGAAGAAATTGTATGACAAAATATGATAAAAAAAGAGACCCTGAGGAACATAGAGAAGAGACGAGACAATATCACAAAAGAAAGATAGAAGCATTCTCAAATATTGAAGGGGAAAATCAACCTCAACTAGAAGTTGAAACATGTATTTAAATATAAATATTATGATTTTGATATATTTAAAATTTTCCAAATGTGAAGCTTATTTTTTATTTGCTGAACTAGTTTGAAAAATATTTTGCAATGTACACAGAGAGAGATAATCCTCAAAACATTGATGATGAGATACAAATTTTGAAAGAGAAAGTGAAAGAGATATTGAACCAATGATTGAAGATGGTGAAAATGATGAAAGAAATTCAAGTGAAGAAATTGAATCACAAGGTATATATATATATATATATATATATATATATATATATATATATATATATATAAATTGAATCACAAGGTATATATATATATATATATATATATATATATATGTTGAACACATGCACGTATTATTGAAATTATACATATATTTATTAATTTAGTTATTTATTGAATATGTAAACTTTATTATGTACTATTCATTGAATATGCAGATATGATATCAAATGTCGATGACGAGATGTTAGAAAATGTTGACACTCACACATATGGAGATAAAAAAGCTGACCATTATATATGATATCGTGTTAACCGCATTTTTGAGAAGTATTTCATAAAGGAAAATGTGATAGTTCAAGCCCAAGTTTTGAAAGGTCTCCTATCATTAAGGAAATTAAAAGAAGCTACGACTTTATTGGGTATTCGAAAATCAACCAAAGATAAAAAAAAATGAAGGAAAATATGATACAAAATACAAATAGTGCTATAAATTCAATGAAAAGATCTAGACATAAAAAAATTTTAGTTGTACGTAGAGCAATACATATGGTAGTGGTTTCATCAAGTACTAAAGAGAATCGCTTGGTAAAATCTATGGCAAGAGCATTAGGAACCTCGCAAAAAAATTTGCACAAACATCGGAAATTTTGGTTGCAAATAGATGTAAATGATGAACTTGCTTGTTGGAGAGCTATCTGTAGGCAACCATATAAAGATAGACTTGGGGAAAATGTTAAAAAAATAATATATGAATATTGGAAGAACAATTCGTTTGTTTCACCAACTAGAAGGCATGTGATGTGAAGAAGAATAGCACAAAATCAATACGAAGAACATGAAAAACATTTCTTGGAAACCACTCAGATAGAGTTGTTCAACAAGTTCAAAGAAGAGAATAGTGAAATTCATTTTTCGATTAGTGCCTTTTTTCAATAAAAACCATGGTATGTAAAACCTATCACCATATGTGACACTTGTTGTTGCCATTATCATGTGGAATTTGAGTTATATTATGACATATTCCTTGATTTTGGTAGAACATTTTGGAAGGATTCACCTCCTCCTTCCACTATCCATGATTTCATATCTCAAATTCTATGTGAAAGAGAAAGTGATGAACTATTTTATGAAAAAAAATGTTTTGGTAGTAAAAAATGCGATGATTGTGGAAATTTGACTAAATTTTATCGATCATGATATAAATGATCAATACATTGTCCAACATGAAAGTGAAATGAGAAGCTATATGAATATATCCATACATTGATTCAAGGTGCAAATAGTGTTAAAAGAATTGAATTACAAGAAGAAGAAACTTTTTGTGATAGACTTTTGAGAAAGTTTGAGGCGAAAATTTACAAACTACACCAAGCATTCCCATAGAGCTCGATGGCAAGACTTGCAAATTCAAAAAATATCATGAATTTTTTCCACTAGGGACCATTTTGTTAGTAATTGATTTTTGTAGAAAACTACACATTTGTTCCACAAAAATAAATTCAGAGTGAATACTATCATTCGAACAAGTCTGCATGATCATCCATATTCTATATAGACATGTTGAACAAAACTTCGATCATATAGAAAGCACCAGTGAAAGATCAACATATTATTAAAGATATCACTTTTATACCAATGATGATCATACAAAATGATACGTATTTTAGTACAACATTGTTTTTGGAAAAATTTATGATACCTTGAAAATCATGGAATAAACCATTCAATGAACATTGGATATGGTCAGACGGATGCGCAGGTCAATTCAAATCTGCACGATCATTTTTTTGGTTGTGTTGTCTTCATAAGAAAACCTGCATTAAACATTGTTGGAATTTCTTTGAGACTGGCCATGGAAAAGGAGAACATGACGGTGCAAGGGCATGCATAAAACGAGCACTTCGAAGATATCAAATGAACCCCTCTGCAAGCCGACTTGTGGACGCGAAAGAAGTTGTTCAATGGTGCATCGCTGCTCTAAGCCATGAGACTAACCGATCAAGAGAAGTGCGAAGGTACATTCAATTTAATTTTTATTGAATATATAATTAAATAAACAGTGTACATTTATCACAATGATTATCTTTGATTGTATTTTGATATCATATTTACATTCTTCTTTAAATTTTCCATATAAAGGTTTTTTGGGCATATTGGGATCAAAGATGTAGATAGATCAATTGGAAATGACTTTGAAACAATAAAAGGGACTCGAAAATTGCATTCAATTAAAACAAAGTCGTCTAGAAATGTGTTTGCATTGGATAAAAGAAAATATTCTTTTTTTTGTCCTGTTTGCATAGACAACACAAAATCCCATGATGTTTGTGAAAACAAAATGTATGTAAAATATTGGAAACATACAGAGCTAAATACAAAGGGAAAAATGTCTGTTGAAATGTTTGAACAAATGCAATCAGAGGAGACTACAATATCATCCGATGGTGATCGAGTTTCTGATCTTGTTAGAGAAGGTTACATTTGAATTGCTTTCTAATGATAAAGATCTAGAAATAAATTTGAATAAGTATAAATTTGTCAAGTTTGTTTTATTGTACAGGAGATGTTTTTGTTGTAATTGCACCTACTGACAACGATGAAAATGTGAAGTATTATTTGATGCGTTGCACTGAACGAAAAATGAAATTATTAGAAGACTATAATGATCACGGATTTCCATATGAAAGAGGATCTACTATACTGAAAGGTTGTTTTTTTCAGACAAACTAATCAAAGTGGGAATTTTGTTTACTTTGAAGACTATGAACCTAATTTCATAAGTTGTCAATTTAGTCACTTGGTGTGTGCAGCACGCATAAAGTTGATTGAGGTTCAATCAAAGAAAAAAAATGAATATTAAGAAATGGAAAATGTCAAAATCCGATCATGAACGAATTATTGAAGATGGCATTCCATTGGAATTTATTTGATTGAACTGCCCAACAATTTATTCTCTTTGGATTATATGTTCTAAAACTACCAGTGCTCAATTAAAAATTGAGCTGCCTTGTTATGTTATCTGTGCAAGTGTTTGCACATGTACAAATTGTTTTAGTACATGCACACTCTAGTATCAACTGAAAGTAGTTTTTTTATACATGCATTGATGAAAAATGTTGCATACATATTGGATATATATGTATATGTTCTAGAATTAAATTAACTATTCAAGTAGTTTTATTAAGTGCATTGATGAAAAATGTTTCACGTACTCAATATATATGTTCTAGAATGCAATTAACTGAAAGTAGTTTTTCTATGTGCATTGATGAAAAATGTTGCATGCTGGATATATACACGAACTCAATGCACGCAGTTTTTCTTGTGGGATTTTTTGGTAAAAAGTATCCACAATGTAAATAAATTATCTGCAGTATAATTTTGTACGAAGATTCCTTTCAGACAAGAGACTCAGAGCACTTCTTCGAATTTTGGTGGGATTTGACCCACATCTCTATTCCTGATTGAAAATATAGTACAAAATTTGTCTGTCCAATGGTCTAATATGTTCTATGTGCATTAATGAAAAATTTACATACTACATACTATTGTTTGAGTGAAAAAAAAAAATTAAAAACTTACCAAATGTACTTCAACCATGTCTAAAACTTGAATTTTAAGAACTTTTTGATTATATCAAAACAAATTACTTCATGCCAATTGTAGTTCAACTATCCAATAAATACATTATCCATTTAACATTATATCACATGCCAAATATATATTAAAATGGTATCCAAAACTTAGTTTTAAAAACTTTTTGATTATATCACAACATTACTTCACATCATTAATGTACTTCAACCATCCAAAACTTCGGTTTTAAAAAAATTTTGATTATATCACAACATTACTTGGCATGCCATCCAATTGTAGTTCAAATATCCAATAAAAACATTTAACATTATATCACATGTGCCAAATGTAGATTAAAACCATCCAAAACTTAAGTTTTAAAAACTTTTTGATTATATATCGTGCAACATTACTTCACACGCCATGCCAATTATAGTTCAACTATCCAATAAAAACATTTAACATTATATCACATGTGAAAAATGTAGATTGAAACCATCCAAACCTTAAGTTTTAAAAACTTTTTGATTATATATCGTGCAACATTACTTCACATGCAATGCCAATTATAGTTCAACTATCCAATAAAAACATTTAACATTATATCACATGCCAAATGTAGATTGAAACCATCCAAAATTATAGATTGTGCAACATTACTTCACATGCATGTATTACTTCACATGCCATGCCAATTGTAGTTCTTGAATATCCAATAAAAACATTAAACATTTAACATTAAATATCACATGCCAAATGTAGATTGAAACCATCCAAAACTTGAGTTTTAAAAACTTTTTGATATATATCATGTAACATTACTTCACATGCCATGTCAATTATAGTTCAACTATCCAATAAAAACATTAAACATTTAACATTAAATATCACATGCCAAATGTAGATTGAAACCATCCAAAACTTAACTTTTTGGAACAAAACAAATTATATTAACACTTTAATCAAATATGTCCAAAAATTGTAGATCTCACAAGTATCAAGTATCAAGTATCAAGTTATATATGTATATGACAGTGCATCTAGATAATATATAAAAAATAAATTTAAAACTATCTAAATCTTGAAATCAAATCTACAAATCATGTCCATCAAATAGAGATAGATGTAGTGTCTTTCCTATCAAGGTCTCAATCCGCACACTATCATGCGAAGCATGGGAAACCTATACACAATGCACATGTACAAACATTAAAATTTGATGTTTTAAAAATGAGTGAAAATATATATAGAACTTCATGTAAAAAAAAAAAAAAAAAAAATCATGCAATACCTTAGGAGGTTCCCTCTCCATTTGTTCACGTGCTACAAGTTCCCCCCCCCCATGGAAACATCTACAATGGTAAACTGTACAATATACATGTACAGTTATATATATATATTCCAGATGAAAATGCATGTGTACATATATAAACTTATTTTCAATAATATTAAAAAAAAAGTTAGACAACTTGTTCAAATGGTTGAAATGGTGTGGATGTTCCTATCTCTGTTGCTAGAGTCCGTGGATTAAAGAAATCTTCTATAGAAACCTAAAATTCTAAATTCTAAAAGTATAAAATAACTCAAGATCAAGATCTCAATTTATAATAAAACTTAAATAAACAACAATTTATAAATTATAACTAAATTAAAAACACACACACACACACACATATATATATTTAAAAGTGAAAAATTGAATACTTCTGCAAGTGAATTTGGGACATCTCCTAAGAGAGGCTCCAAATGAAAATCTCCAAGAACCTAAAATTCAAAAAATTTAAAATAACTCAAGATATAGATATATATATCTCAATTTTTAATGGAATTTTTTGAGGTGGAATATATATATATATATATATATATATATAACTTAAACATAAATTTTAAAAGTGAAAAATTGTCCATACTTGTTGTGGATGTGGCACATCTCCTAAGGAAGTAGAAGGTACATCTCCCAAGGAAGAAGAAGGTACCGCCATCCCAAAAACATCGGACGGAATCAGA
This sequence comes from Pinus albicaulis, assembly GCA_034641835.2. Lineage (NCBI taxonomy): Eukaryota > Viridiplantae > Streptophyta > Pinopsida > Pinales > Pinaceae > Pinus > Pinus albicaulis. The sequence continues at coordinate 812,902,581 of CM076570.1, forward strand.
ATCTGTTAAAACATTTTATCATTATATATACATACATGTACATGTGTGCACAATTATTTATTTTAAAATATCACTTAAAAAACACTAACATTTGCCAACATATCTTGATGGTGAGACCCATCTGCATTGTTTGAACCAGAGGTCCCGAACATGATATTAACATTTTCGTCATTCATCATGCTTGACAACTGCAAATGGTGTTTTAACATATAATGATACATTTTTGTTAGATTAATGTACATACAAATAAATGTATACATGTACATACACATGTATTTATTACAAATTGTACACATGTATGTGTTAAAATAATTGAACCCTAAGGTCATTAACACATACTGTTCCCGTGCCCTCTTCCTCATGAAGAATTAGGTCTTGAAAACCATTGCGACAATTCTTTGCATATATTCGAAGATCTTCAACATTCATGTCGTCAATCTCTTCATCTGTACAATACACAAAATTGGCACATGCATTTTCATGTGCTCTTTGTCGATTTAGACAAACATCGACTCCACCCAATCCGCTGTAAACATTGTCGATCATGACATCCCTTGCTTCTCGACTTATTTGAGAAGTCGCATCCATCTCTGACCGCAGAGTTTCAACCCAAAAAGGTCGACTCACCAATGGCGGCTCAGGGCGAGGCAACTCCAAATCTTGCTTAGCACCCTTACGGTCATACAATCGACCTTTCCCAGGACCAAAAAATTCTGACGGAAGGTCATTGTAATTGGGTTTCATTTTCAAAAAAAAATCTGCGTAAAACAATTGTGCAAACTAAATAGGAACCTCGTCGTTCCATGGGAGCCTTCCATAGGCCGCAAGGTGCCTATCATACAAATAGTGAGCTATATCGGGGTGCTTGAAATATTGCACCTTCATCATTTTTATTTTTGGCCCTTCCTTGAAATTAAACATTGACTTCGCCATATATTTTGTAACACTTTGTTTTACATCCTCCCATTTATCGGAACCCATTACTGTTTCATTTCTCTTTCTCATTACTTCTACAAATGTATCAGTTGTTGACCCAAGGTTTTTGTACACATTTACTATTTCGCCCAATGAATGTGTGACTATTGCGAGGCTTTGTCAACTCTCAGCAGGTAGAGTCAAAGCCATGAGATCTCTCTGCAATTTTTCATGAAGTTGTTGACACCTTTCTAAGGTTCATTGCGCCATGTTTCTTTCCCATGGTATATCAGAAATGCCAGCCGGATAAGTTGTGGTGGTAGACAATCTTCTTCTTGAATGTAGCATTCTGCACTGCGTCTATTTTAACCAATATTTGGAACATTTTCAGCTTCTACATCAATATATATATAATTTTGTATATTAGAAAAAACACATGTAAACAAATTTGTACAAATTCAATGAAAAAATATTGAAATTGATGGCAACCTCGACGTGGTTGGTTAGCATCTTCTCCACCCTGAAACTATTGAGAACCAGAACGACCCTGCTGAGAACCAGCACCACCAGCCGTTGATTGGCCTCCGGGAGAATAAATATCACCACCTTCACTCAACCTGCTACCACTTATTGATGGCCCTCTAAGGGGATTTGAACCACTACCAACCTCTCGAGAGGAGAGAGAAGCTTCATAAACAAATACGAATTTATAATCAATTGAAAAATACATGCATACATATAAATACACATGTACATATTCATTGATTAAATTTTGTTAAAACCATACCACGACTGGGTGAAACATGGGCATCCATGGCTGGAGTAGAGACCCTTCTCTTCTTATTAGCTCCTAAAAAATAAAAAATGAAACTTATTAACAACTAATTTAACTCACAAAGTTGATAAAAAATCAATTCCATATGTACACACATGTATGGAGATTTAATATTATATTTAAATTTACCATGAACAGCTCTCGTTCCTGATCCCTGATCCTCCCCTCTCGTAGAGATATAGGATTTTTTTGATATTCGTCGTTCATCCTCCATGATATATATATCTACGGTGGACATTTCCAATTAATTTTTTAAATAACTAATTTAAATTAAATTCAAGATAAAGTTAAAAAATTAATTTGTTTAATTTAGTGTAAACAAATTATGTAAAACACAACTATAGGGGCATTTATATCTATTTCAGAGATTGACTGTAGGGGCATTTACTAGATATGTCACCTTTCATAAAAGATGAGATCCAGAGGCTACCTGGCCCTTTACAGACTCTACCTATAGAACTACCATGGATATGAAAATGAAAAACTTCTAATTAGATCTATTCTAAAGATTGAATGTAGGGGAATTTACTAGATTAGGTTTTAAAACCTATATGTTTTGTATCAAATCACTTTTGGTTTCAATGGGAAACTTTTATGGCTAATTTGTGTTTTACATGTTGAATATAAAAGGTTTTTTCTCTCTCATTGTTTGAGAACATGGATATGAAAATGAAAAACTATATACTTGGTTAAAAACTATGTTTTGTATCAAATTACTTTTTGTTTCTAAATACTATATACATGTTGACTGTAGGGGCATTTAGATCTATTTCAGAGATTGACTGTAGGGGCATTTACTAGATATGTCACCTTTCATAAAAGATGAGATCCAGAGGCTACCTGGCCCTTTACAGACTCTGCCTATAGAACTACCATGGATATGAAAATGAAAAACTTCTAATTAGATCTATTCTAAAGATTGAATGTAGGGGAATTTACTAGATTAGGTTAAAACCTATATGTTTTGTATCAAATCACTTTTGGTTTCAATGGGAAACTTTTATGGCTAATTTGTGTTTTACATGTTGAATATAAAAGGTTTTTTCTCTTTCATTGTTTGAGACCATGGATATGAAAATGAAAAACTATATACTTGGTTAAAAACTATGTTTTGTATCAAATTAATTTTTGTTTCTAAATACTATATACATGTTGACTATAGGGGCATTTACTAGATATGTCACCTTTCATAAAATATGAGATCCAGAGGCTACCTGGCCCTTTACAGACTGTATCTATAGAACTACCATGGATATGAAAATGAAAAACTTATAATTAGATCTAGATATTCTAAAGATTTAATGTAGGGGCATTTACTAGATTAGCTTTTTGAAACGTATATTTTTCGTATCAAATCACTTTTGGTTTCAATGGGAAACTTTTATGGCTAATTTGTGTTTTATATGTTGAATATAAAAGGTTTTTTCTCTCTCATTGTTTGATACCATGGATATGAAAATAAAAAACTATATACTTGGTTAAAACCTATGTTTTTTATCAAATTAATTTTTCTTTCTAAATACTATATACATGTTGACCGTAGGGGCATTTACTGTAGTTGCATTTAGATCTATTCCAGAGATTGACTGTAGGGGAATTTACTAGATATGTCACCTTTCATAAAAGATGAGATCTAGAAGCTACTTGGCCCTTTACATACTTTGCCTATAGAACTACCATGGATATGAAAATGAAAAAATTCTAATTCTAGATCGATTCTAAAGATTTAATGTAAGGGCATTTACTAGATTAGGTTTTAAAACCTATATGTTTTGTATCAAATCACTTTTGGTTTCAATGAAAAACTTTTATGGCTATTTTTTTTTTATATGTTGAATATAAAAGGTTTTTTCTCTTTCATTGTTTGATACCATGGATATGAAAATGAAAAACTATATACTTGGTTAAAAACTATGTTTTGTATCAAATTACTTTTTGTTTCTAAATACTATATACATGTTGACTGTCGGGGCATTTACTGTAGGGTCATTTAAATCTATTCCAGAGATTGACTGTAGGGACATTTACTAGATATGTCATCTTTCATAAAAGATGAGATCCAGAGGCTACCTGGCCCTTTACAGACTCTGCCTATAGAACTACCATGGATATGAAAATGAAAAACTTCTAATTAGATCTATTCTAAAGATTGAATGTAGGGGCAAAAGATTGAATGTAGGGGCATTTACTAGATTAGGTTTTCAAACCTATATATGTTTTGTATCAAATCACTTTTGGTTTCAATGGGAAAATTTTATGGCTAATTTGTGTTTTACATGTTGAATATAAAACTTTTTTTTCTCTCTCATTGTTTGAGACCATGGATATGAAAATGAAAAACTATATACTTGTTTAAAAACTGGATATGTGACCTTTCATAAAAGATGAGATCCAGAGGCTACCCGGCCCTTTACAGACTCTGCCTATTGAACTACCATGGACATGAAAATGAAAAAATTCTAATTAGATCTATTCTAAAGATTGAACGTAGGGGCATTTACTAAATTATGTTTTAAAACCTATATTTTTTGTATGAAATCACTTTTGGTTTCAATGGGAAACTTTTATGGCTAATTTCTGTTTTACGTGTTGAATATAAAAGGTTTTTTCTCTCTCATTGTTTGAGACCATGGATATGAAAATGAAAAACTTCTATTTAGATCTAGATTCTCTAGAGCTATGGCTAATTTTTGTTTTGCATACATTGACTCTTAGGTTAAAACCTATGTTAAAACCTATGGTTTGCATCGAATCACTTATGGTTTCAAAGGGAAACTTCTATGGCTAATTTGCATTTTACATGAAAATGAAAAACTTCTATTTAAAACTATTCCAGAGATTGATGGTAGGGGAATTTACTCTTAGTTTAAAACCTATTTTTTTTATCAAATCACTTTTGGTTTCAATGGGAAACTTTTCTGGCTAATTGTTTTTTTTACATGTTGAATATAAAAGGTTTTTTCTCTCTCATTGTTTGAGACCATGGATATGAAAATGAAAAAATTCTATTTAGATCTATTCTAGAGATATGGCTAATTTGTGTTTTACATACATTGAATATAAAATTTTTTTTCTCTCATTGTTTAAGACCATGGATATAAAAATGAAAAACTTCTATATGTAGGGGCACTTACTCTTAGGTTAAAACCTATGTTTTGTATCAAATCACTTATGGTTACAATGGGAAACGTTTCTGGCTAATTTTTGTTTTACATGTTGAATATAAAAGATTTTTTTCTCTCTCTCATTGTTAGAGACCATGGATATGAAAAGGAAAAACTTATATGTAGATCTATTCTAGAGATGTGGCTAATTTGTGTTTTACATACATTGAATATAAAATGTTTTTTCTCTCATTGTTTGAGACCATGGATATGAAAATGAAAAACTTCTATATTTAAAACTATTCCAAATGTGGCTAATTTGTGTTTTACATACATTTAATATAAAAGTTTTTTTCTCTCATTGTTGGAGAATATGGATATGAATATGAAAAAAAATCTATATTTAAAACTTTTCCGGAGATTGATTGACTGTAGGGGCATTTACTTTTAGGTTAAAGCCTATGTTTTGTATCAAATCACTTTTGGTTTCAATGGGAAACTTTTATGGCTAATTTGTGTCGTACATGTTAAATATAAAAGGTTCTTTTCTCTCTCATTGTTTGAGACCATGGATATGAAAATGAAAAACTTAAATATTTTAAACTATTCCATAAATTGATTGACTATAGGGGCATTTACTCTTGGGTTAAAACTTATTTTTTGTATCAAATCACTTTTGGTTTCAATGGGAAACTTTTATGGCTAATTTGTGTTTTACATGTTGAATATAAAAGGTTTTTTTCTCTCTCATTGTTTGAGACCATGGATATGAAAATGAAAAACTTCTATATTTAAAAGTTTTCCAGAGATTGATTGGTTGTAGGGGCATTTACTCTTAGGTTAAAACCTATGTTTTGTATCAAATCATTTTTTGTTTCAATGGGAAACTTTTATGGCTAATTTGTGTTTTAAATGTTGAATATAAAAGGTTTTTTCTCTTTCATTGTTTGAGACCATGGATATGAAAATGAAAAATTTCTATTTAGATCTATTCTAGAGATTGACTGTAGGGGCATTTAATGGATATGTCACCTTTCATAAAAGATGAGATCCAAAGGCTACCTGGCCCTTTACAAACTCTACCTATAGAACTATCAAATCACTTTTGGTTTCAATGGTTTGTTTATTGGCTAATGTGTTTTTATCAAATCAATTTGATAAGATGATGGATGATGAATGAGGTAATGTTGATCATAACCTTTACATCTATATGATAGGAAGCTTGATATACATAACAAGGTTTAGACTAGATATAATTTTGGAATTTATATTAGTTGGAATATTTCAATATAATAGTCATCTATTACCAACAAACAGATATTAAGATACAAGTGAAAGAGACTACAAACAATGGACTATAGTACCCAAAAGGTGAGAAATTTACATTGACAACATAGAGAGATTCAACTAGGCTTGTGTGGATGACATGAAAAGTACAAGTGGACAATGTATAATTCTACTTAGAAGAGTCTTTGGCTGCATGTTTAAGCAAGAAAGAGTCATTACTTGGACAATGTATAATTCTACTTAGAAAAGTCTTTGGTTGCATGGTTAAGCAAGAAAGAGTCATTACTTTCTCTATCTAGAGTAGAAGTGGAATACATAGTAGTTACTTCTTTTAAATGAATATGGAATGAATCTAAATATGAATATGGAATGAATCATTGTACATTATGATAAATCTTGTATTTAATGACATTTTATCTATGAATAATATGGAATGAATCATTGTACATTATGAAGAGTCATGAGATCCACATTTCCACCATACTATTTGCAAGTTCTATATGAAGATATGTAGTCTAATAACTAATTAGTTATGGTTTCAATGGGAAACTTTTATGGCTAATTTGTGTTTTACATGTTGAATATAAAAGGTTTTTTCTCTCTCATTGTTTGAGACCATGGATATGATAATGAAAAACCTCTATTTAGATCTATTCCAGAGATTGACTGTAGGGGAATTTACTGCATATGTCACCTTTCATAAAATATGAGATCCAAAGGCTACCTGGCCCTTTATCAACTCTGCCTATAGAACTATCAAATCACTTTTGGTTTCAATGGTTTTTTTATTGGCTAATGTGTTTTTATCAAATCAATTGGATGCAAGTTATGGTGAAGATGATGGATGATGAATGAGGTGATGTTGATCATAACCTTTACATCTATATGATAGGAAGCTTGATATACATAACAAGGTTTAGACTAGATATAATTTTAGAATTTACATTAGTTGGAATATTTCAATATAATATAGTCATCTATTACAAATAGACAGATATTAAGATACAAGTGAAAGAGACTACAAACAATGGAATATAGTACCCAAAAGGTGAGAAATTTACATTGAACAGATAGAGAGATTCAACTAGGCTTGTGTGGATGACATGAAAAGTAGAAGTGGAAAATGTATAATTCTACTTAGAAGACTCTTTGGTTGCATGGTTAAGCAAGAAAGAGTCATTACTTTCTCGATCTATAGTAGAAGTGGAATACATAGTAGTTACTTATTTTAAATGAATATGGAATGAATCTAAATATGAATATGGAATGAATCATTGTACATTATGATAAATCTTGTATTTAATGACATTTGATCTATGAATAATATGGAATGAATCATTGTACATTATGAAGAGTCATGAGATCCACATTTCCACCATACTATTTGCAAGTTCTATATGAAGATATGTAGTCTAATAAATAATCAGTTCTGATATTTGTGTAAATATGAAAACGGTTCTATGATATAAAGGCAAACAAGGGATCAATATAAATTTACAACTTTCAAGTTTCGAGTTTTGAGCTTCTAAAATAACTGAAATTTACAAGTTTCAAGTTTCGAGTTTCTAATATATAGATTCTATAATCTATTTGATAAATTGGGCACATGACCTTGACTGCATACTACAAGTCTCTAACACATATTGTAACCTAAGAACTGTAACCACTTGTTGCATACCAAACTGCAAACTTAAATGAATTTTAAGTTATGGACAGAACTATAACAACTTGTTGCCTAAGACCTGTAACCACTTGTTGCATAACCAAACTGCAAACTGCAAATTTTGGACAGATGTTTTATGAATTTATTGATCCAGGAGGTGAAGAGGCCAAAGGTATGATCAGTTTTTCATAAACGTTCTTTCAATTTATACCATTCTATTTCCTTTTCTGACAGGTCACGGGTTCTTCGGTCACAGAGATTGATTCCTTACAGGCTTTGGTGGTAGGAAGATGTTCTGTTATATTTCTGAGTTGTTCTTGCAAATGATGATCTTCTTGTAGGGAGCACCGGTTTATACATGGACGTCTTGGACCACATAGCGACGACTTCAATGCTTTCTAGTAGGTCACATGTGTTTTTGGCCACAGTGAATGACACTCTTCAGGTTTTGGTGTGACAGCTTCAACGCTGGAAGGCTACTGGAAAAGTACATTTTGGGAAGCCAGGATGATATTTTGTCTTAGTATACTACTATTTTTTCTTTTCCGGAAGAACTGAAGTATTTGAAATTTTATGTATCTTATGTTTTTATGGGCGAACTTTTAGGACTGTTCCAGTTTCGGATAGAAAAAAGGCTTGAAATGAATTGCAAGTTTTTGCATTAGTTATAAGGTTTTTCTGGAGATTTTTCATTTTGAACTGGACATAATATATTCTAGAGTTTTTTTGCTTGAAAAACCTAAGAACTGTAACCACTTGTTAAATACCAAACCGCAAACTTAATTTTTTTTAAAATTTGGTAGTGATTTATATACGTTGATCTCAGATTCTGATATCACTTATATTATGAGCGATAAAATAACTTATAACTTCCAAAAATAGAAGGATATGAGTTGCTTACCTGGTGGTTTTCTTAACATCGCTGCAGATGATCAGCAACAGAGTAGCACCAGCACCAGAGAAATTCAAAAAACTATAAGCAACACAAAAAAAAAACGTTAATTGTATCAAAAAATATAATTTACTGTAACAATCAAACAATTCATTGCAGAAAACCATAAAAATTACCTGGTGGTTCGCTTAACGTCGCCACAGATTATCAGCAATAGAGCGGAAGCAGCGCCGTAGCAATTCAACGAACCTGAAGAAAGACGCGCAGAGCAACAGAGCAGAAGAAAAAGAGCAGCGCTAGAGAAGCAATTCAACAAACGCGAAGCAACAGAGCAGCAGATACAAATACGCGTGAAGCAACAAAGCAGCAGACACAAATATGCGCGAAGCAACAGAGCAGCAGATACAAAGCCACGCGAAAAGAAAAAAATTTCACGGGTGATATATTTATAAGCAATAGTTCAGCCGAACTATTTTAAACGTTCGATTGAACTGTTGTTGCCGATTTTCCCATCTCCGGAAAAAATATGTTTTCCCATGCCATCGTTGTGCTATCAATCTAAATGGAACGCCGAACTATTGCCTTTCGACAAAAATGATTTTCACAAAAGTGTAACCCAACTTCACATTTTCACCCATATATATATATATATATATATATATATATATATATATATATAAGTTATCAATGTTTCTGTTTGCGTATTCCTTCCTGCAAGCAGTTTCATGGCTCTGAATTCTTATAAGAAGGCATTCTATGATCTTCCAATGATTGAAAAATAATAAGATTCAAACTCATCATCAATTACCCAATGACCTCCAACAACAATCTATAATTTCTCCAATAATCTTTCCAAGTATGAATTTTTCTCCTAAATAAAAGTTAAGCAAGGCATCCTGAGTAGAGCATGAATAACTACATCAAGAATATGTTTAATTTTTCAAAGTAATACTTAGTAGTGTAAATCCAAATAGTATTATTACAATAATGTCTCCATCACAATAAATCTAGTCTTGACAATGTATTCAAGGTCCCTTCCATGCCATATGCATTCCATAACGAGATGGAGAAGATGTCTAGTACATAGCTACATTTTTCTAATCCCATGAGATATGAGTCCAATGCCTTGAAAGTCAATGTGGGATAAGATTGAGGCATTTCCATATGCTTAGAATCACAAATTCTTAGCAAATTAAACAAATGTGTGGCTCAATAATTTTGATTTCAAATATGTGGTATAAAGCATATAGTGTGAGGATTTTGAGATATAGATAGGTTTTTGCTTTATTAAAATGGAATGGATATTTGACTGTGGAGAAGTAAAGACACAAAGTATAGAGACACGATAGCAACGACACATGAGTCAAGGAAATATGGTCAAATATATAGTCTAACATATTATGTGATTTTCTTATGGTGCCCAATAGTTGGTGAATACTTTATTTTATGTGTGCACAATCATCTAGTGGTTTTCATAACTAGAATACTTACTGATAGAATTTGTGTGTAGAGACCCCCTCTCAAAATTACTCTCAATGGCAATGGGCATGATAAATGGTTAAAATTGGACAGCATAGGTTACAAACCCTTAGGGGTGAAATGTTGCATGAACATTTATAGAGACAAAGAAATGTGTTGGGGAATGTCAAACCAAGTGTAAAGAATGGAAAAGGTAAAAATAGTAAAAATAGACCAAATATCAAAGAATAAGCATGAATTTATTTTTCTATGATAAGATACACATATTGACACAATGTTCATGACCATTTAATTCAATTTCCAAGGTCTTTTGGGCTCCCTGTGATGGTTTAAATTCCACACTGTAACCCTAATGGATTAATTGTCTAACATTTTTGCATATCACATTGAACCTTGACTTGAGATCATCCAATGGGCTCTATATGTCAACTATCCATGTTAGATTCCAAACCTTAATTAGGAATTAATTTTAACTACCTAAACTAAAATAACATCCTTTATTGTCTATAAATATATATGATCCTAGAAATCAAGAGGATATGTTAAAGGAATTTGACACACATTTTATTAACTGAGGAATTAAATAGTGGATCTAGAATTTCAAAATAACCAAAATACTCAATTTTATTGGTGTCCTTATAATAAAAAATTTTCAATTTGAATGAACTATGTGTCATGAACATTAAAATTGTATGAACCCCTCAGGGTTTTTTAGTAGTCACAAGAAGAAATTGTATGTGATATGCTATATCTTATGAGTGTTTATGGAACAATTCTTGTGAAAAGAGTATACTTAATTTTTTGAATATTATATTTTTTCTTTCCTTTTTTACATATATGGATATTACTTATCCTTGTTGTGAATTATACCTTTATGTTATATGAATATGTCTTTATGATTCTCAACTATATCTCAAGTGAGGCCTTATCCTTTTAAAGGGTATTGAAAGTGATAATAGATGTGATCTATTTGTGTTTGGATCATGCTTAAACCTAGGGTATAAATTAATGCCAACAATTGGTACCATTTACTGGAAAGGAACTTATCAGAAATAAAAACTCTATACGTAAAACATCAAAGATGGATTCGAGATTGGTTTGAAGAGAAATGAAATGAGTTTACTATATATTTTCTAAAAATTAAAACACGATATTATCTTTGTAAATTTCCAACATCTCCTCTAGGAATGAATTATAAGAAAAAATGAAAATAATAATATTCATTGACCCCAAGAACTAAAGATGTGAATAGAGAAAAGAATGAAACCCAACGAATTTAGATAACAAGCGTGTTATGGACCAAATAACAAAATGTGTTATGGAAAAAATAGATAATTCGTTTTTACCTTGAAGTTCCTTCTCATTAAGTAAGAGTGAAAATGCTCAATTGCATGCATTATGGGAAACCTTTCCTTCTCTTGAATCTATTTGGGTAAGATTTTTCATTCAAGTTGGTTGATTTTAGAAGCAATGGGCATTCCTTCTTACATTAAAATTGCATGAATCCATAGACCATGAAGTGTGAGACTCCATGGTAATTTGAATACCTTTCAATATCTCATCATACATCTTTAAATTATTTTCAATCACTCATTGGAGGTCCAAGTGTAGAGAGAACTAAAATGATTGTAAATATGCTAAAAGAAATAGTGTAATTAATTTTAAGCATCCCTTTGTAATTACTTGTGTCAATTTGTTTGATATTATCACTTTCAATGGTATCCCTTGAATACCGATTAGTTATATTTTCTTTCAATTTGAGAAAAATCCCATGAAAAGTTCTGGAAATTTATAGTCATTATGCCCAATGATTTTATCTTTTGGACCTCCTTAACACCACATTAGCTCCACCCATTTGGATTATGATTTTTAGGGTATCCAATAAATCATTTATCATAGTAGGCTTAACATTATGGCTCTTACTTGCACAATTTATACTACCTCCATTCACAATCATTACTTAAAATTTGGAGCTTCACAAATATGTGGTAGTTGAAATTGTGTGTACTAGCACACTCAATCAACATTCTTAGCTTTTATTTCTTCATATATCTATCTACATTGAGAATCAAAGAAGTGATTATTCCATCCAAAACATGGAAAATATGGTGATTGTATTTTCAATTCATTACAGACCTTGAAAATGTTCTAGCTCTTACTATTATTCCTCATGAAAATCTATGTGTTATAATTCTTTTCACCACAGTTTTTCCCCTTACTATACTTACTATCAAAATTGAAACATACACCATTAATTTTTCTTTAATACATTTGGAGAGATGTTAACTTATTTGGTTGCTTGATTTTAGGAGAGGGAGTAGTGTGATGGTTGTAAGTAGTAATGGAAACCTTTATAGTAGCCACGGTTTTACCTTTAAACTCTATTTTACACATTGAAATATTTATTGATGGATTTAGGCTAAAAGATATTTTCTATTGCTGAATAAACTAATTTAATGAACCCATAAATATATCTACTAATTTATCATCTATACTATTCTTCACTCTAAGACTTGACTTTAGAAAATGTTGAATAAACTCTATGGCTAAATGTTTTTCCCTAAGCTTTTCCAATTGACTGAATAAGGCTATTTTAAAATTATCTCCATAATGTGCTACCAATTATTCAATAAATATGGATCAAGAGACAATATGGTCCTTTTTATGGTCACAAATCCATTGATACCACACAAATTGATTAGATGCTAAATATAAATCTGCAAGCATTATCTTCATTAGATATGGAACATGGTTCAAATAAGAAAAAATCTCCATCTAGAATATCTACATGATGGTATCACTACCATCAAACTTACTCATATATGGGTTCGGAATGAAGTAGCTCCTTGGTTCTGAGTTCAAGTCAAAATTTTATGGATATTGTTTGATGAATACACATGTGAATAATATTTGATCTTCTAGTTCTCATGATATGTTTGTATTTTCTCTTGATGTGACTAGGAATTAATTCACTTATTCTCTTAATCCTCTTCCTGATGAGGAGACTTTATGATAGGGGAACATGATATATTTTTTATCATGTCCCCTTTCATCTCTTCTTAATATTTCTTTCATGTCATGTTTGTTTTGAGGTCTTCAAATCCCTCTTTACCTATAATACATGTCATTCTTGCCTTGAGTCCTTCAAGATCCTCTTTTCCTATGATTATTGTCTTCAAAGGTCTTCAAGATTTAACTAGATAGTAATCTTAAAATTTGGAAATTTTATCATTATTATCATATCTTGGATGTGAACCTTCTTTCATTATTTTAGTTTATGTGGCCACAAGTTTTCCTTCCAATTAAGACAAATGAAATTCCCATTATTCATTTTCATTTGTGATGGATGAATCGTTTTTAGCTTTGGATGAGGTACAACAATTGTCTTATCACATATGTACATTATGTGTATTGGAAAGGAAGTGTCAATATATATAGCTTTATGATGTATCATTAGGTTTCCAATAGCAATAATCAATTGATATTTCACGGAACAAATGAAGGAAGATGGGTTATACCTCATCCCTACAACTTGATTCCAAAGTACATGAAGGGTTCTCTTTGAGTGTTTTGATTGATGTATTATATAGACAAAATTTAGAAAGGAAACTTGAATATTATTTTAGGTATCATTGTAGGGATTTTAAATTTTTTTCTTATTCTATGTGATCCACGGACCCCGGATATCAGTGGTCAATACATCCACAAAATATGTTTATCATACACATCCACCTAAATCATTTCCTACTAGCTCAACCATGGAACCTAATCTCGAGAGTGTTGAGAAAATTGAACCCGTGACCTCTCAATAGCAAAGGTGTTTTAATGACGAGGACTCAACCAATTTAGCTAACCCTCGGGGATATTGTAAGGATTTAGATATACCATAGGGTAATGGAATAGAAGACTCATAAATATGTTATATTTAATATGGTACTATTTTTTAGGTACTAATACAAGAATGATGTCTTGTAATTTCTGCACCTAATTTATTTTTATTATTATTCTTAAGAATAGATTATATATGCTAGTGCATGCCTATAATATAAAAAGATACTTGTTACAAAAAATAAAACAATAAAATTATGAAATTGGGATCTCAAACCTTTGAATACCCATCCAATCTTTTTATCCAAAAATTGTGATAAGAAGTTTCTTTAAAAATTATCCTCTATATCTCTTTTTCAACAACTTTTAGACAAAATTTCACATTAAAAATTGAAATATCTTACAAAGCCTTGATTTTGGAACTACTATACAACTCAACAACTTAATATATCTTTCAATATTTTGTGCTTTAAGTCTAAAATTGCATATTAACAATCATTGTTACTCTCTCCAAATGGGTGAATTATGGGGCCTTATAGGTGAGATAACTTGTACATAATATTATGTCATTGATATTTATGTTTTACTTATAAATTTTGGATTTAAAATGACTTATTTTACATTGTCTTGTTGAAATATTTAATTACTACTATTATGATGAAACTATGTATTTTATTTTTTTAAAGACTAGACCAAAAGCTTAATTCGTATGGATTGTACTTCCAAAAATTAGTAAAAATAAATTATTAAATTGAGATCAAGGATACTTAATTTTTTCTACGTTATCCTCCTAATAATCAAAATCAATTTGAAGATTCAGAAAGAGTTATATGGAAAATATGGAAATATGACTCTTTGGAGATTGCAAAACTAAGAATCGATTATAAATTTTAAATTTCATGGACTAAATAAGAAAATTATGAGTCTTAGAATAACTAAATTCATAATGGGAGACCTAAATCATGTAAAAAATTGAGTAATTAAGAAGTCTCTTTGAGAAAATCAGTCTCTTTAATGTATACATAAGAGACGGAGGTCAATAGGAAATATAGTAAGCTTACATAACTATAATTAATGTCTTTAATGAACCACAAATTCCATTATTTAATATGAAAGTGTGGACAATATATGAAATTTTAGGTATGAAATTCTAGGTATTCATTTTTTGAGTATTCAATAAGTATTTTACTTTTATATATTTATTTGAAAATAACTTATTTTTAAAAATATTTCACTTTACAAATATATTTAAAAGTAATTTATAAGTTTTTTCTTCATGACGAGTATTTTCAAAATGTTATTGTCATTTAAAACATGGTTCATTATTTTAAGATGAATTTTAATAATTTTTTTCGTTTTTAATTTCATCTCCAAAATTTGGCCTTAATTTTTAACATTTATAAAACATGTGATCTGAAATGTTTGGGAGAAAAAAAATATTATATCGCATTTTAAATGTTGCTAGAGGTTAAATCATAATAATTTAAATTCAAAATATTACATATAAGTAATTTAAAAAAAAATCTATAAATAAAAATTAACAAAATAAAATAAGAATAATGCCAAAAAAATACATGTGCATTTGAGAAAGATCTTCTTACAAATTTTAGATCTATTTACTTATACATATGAATGAAAACCCAAATATCATATCAATGAAACCCAAATATAGTATCAATGAGATAGATGTTTTTCTTTGACAAAAATATGAAAACATTAAAATATATATGTATGTAGCTAAAGACATGTCTAGAGATCTTTTTCACTAAAGGCTATGTATTAAATGAAACATTTTTATTTATATCAGAATGTATTAGTAAAGGTTATGAAGATGAGGTATGATGAAGACCATGCATATGATATTATAGATGAAGCAAAATGCTAGATGAATAGTCTTTAAGTATAATTTTGTTAAGTAAACCCATGATTTAAAGTAGTTGTGTTATAATTTTTTACTTAAAAAAATATATTTTTAAAATTTATAGAATGATATTTAAAGTTTTAAATATATTTTTGTTTTTTAATAAGTAATTGTGAACTATTTATTTTTAACAAATTCATTCATTCTATACTATGTGGAGAATATGAAATAATGAATATGAATTTATTTGTATAATTATGTAAAAAGAAGTGAAGCATTAGAAGACTATTTAGGAGATTTAACCCACATAATACTTAACTTACAATTGATCTAAATAGGAAATGGGGAAAACATTGTACATTAGAATGGGGCTTTGAATGTTTTCAAAACATCCTATTGCTCTGAATAGGAAGTGGGGATAATATTGTACACTTGGTGGTGAATAATTCAAAATCAAATAGATGAGGCAAGTATGGATGCACATATTATAAAATATGAGATCAGCATTCCCAAAGGAAATGAAAGAAAGGAACACGCGTAATTCTTAGAAAATATTTTTTCCATAAAATTCAACACCATTCACTTTTAAACCATGGATGCATTATATTTATTTTCAATAAAGAAAATGATTAAATATTGAGGGTGAGGAAATATCTTATAATGTGAGAATATGCTTGACATTTTTGTGTAGAAAGAGTAAAAAAATAGAGATGGTCACTTTATCGTGGAATCATGGTAGATTCTAAACATTCAAGTCAAGCAAATTCAAAACATAAGAATATTGTTATTATTAAGAATATCAAGTATATTAGAAATATTCTTGAAATTATTGAGTTGGATTACTAGTTATTAAATTTTATTTTCTGAAATTTAGATGATATGAATCATTTGAGACAACAAGAAGGCATGATATACATAATGGATTTTCCCCATACATTCCTTACCTACCAAAAAAAACTTAAATATAACATATCTTTTTGTTCCACAAATTCATTTAAATATATATAAGCAATAGTGTTCTTTTATAGGATGTTAATCCATAATTTTTTATGGACTATGTTTTTTTACTAATCACTAACAATTTTATAAAAATTTTAAAATTTTTCTATATTATTCATGCACAATATTTTTCTAATAATAAATTTTGGATGTTGAATGAGAATTTTTCATATTATAGTCCAAGGTTAAGCCATGTATCTTATTTCAAACCTAGTCCTTAGGGATTATGGTATTCTCTTGAGGTAGAATATGAAAAGTAATAAATGAAGGTGAACAATTGATGGGAGTCTAATAGATCCATTGGAAGATGAAACCAATGGTCATAAAATATTGTAGGTCATAATTCCTAGGTCATAAGGGACTTATGACTCTAAGTCATAAGTCTTAGAGTCAATACTCCAAGAAATAATCATGGAGGATATAGAAGAAGATCTATAAATGGAGAAATAAAGAACATGGATCTTGAATTTTTTTACTTTCCCATCATTGCTAAATCCTAGAAGGGTAAATATCCCTACTCTATCCAAAACAACCAATTAAAAATAATTATTAAATCATATCTAAAGGCTCCCCTATAAGATAAAAAAATTTATCTTGAAAGTCTAGGAACTATGAATTTATCCTTAGGAGTAAATATTCACTCATTCAATAACTTTTCCAATTCACATAAAGAGGAGAGGAGGAAATGGTGGAAAAGAAAACAATAAATCCTAGAGGACTTAGCAGAAATGTTAGTGAATAGGCATAATAAAACTAATCTTGAAGGTATTCCCTTCCTCCACACCACATCCCCACCCTTGACGAGCCCAATGAAGATTATCTCTTGGAACATAAGGTACCTAAATTAAAAAGTAAAGAAAATAGTCTTAAAAATCTAAATGGTTAACTAACCTACCAACACTCGTGATCATCCAAGAAATAAAAAATTCATTGAAAACATCGATCTAATCTCCTCCAAATTTGGTATAGGTTTTCAATCAAAAGTTATTGATGCTTAAGCACTATATGGAGGCTTAGAAAACTTTTGGAACTTGTAGGAAGTAACTTTTTTAGACATGTTTTACACTTACTAAATACTTGCTATAAAATTTCATCTAATCAATTCCTTAGAAATATATTTCCTCTCAATGTTTCACTGGGGGAGCAATACCATACCAAGTGCATTCATATTGGTGGGTATATATTGAAGAAAAAATGACATAATATATTGAGCATATAATGGGGGGTAAAGGGTTTTTATATTGAAAATTATAAAAAATGGAGCTCAAAGTTAATGAAAAAATATAAAGGGGTATAAAAAATGTTAATGAAAAAATGGATATCTACAATATCTAGTGAAAGTAGGGGATTTCTAAATTGGGAAGGTGTATTGGGTTTGTATTTGTAGGGGGGTAGATAATGTTTTTTATAGAGGTATTTTCCAATATGTATTCAAATTAAGGGTATTTTTTAGTATGCTAAGAATTCACATGATATATCATAGGTTCATTGAGTGAAGCCCCCATGGTACTACCTCACCTCATGACAAAGCTTGCTTCCTCAATACCATTAGATATATAAAACTCCTGATAAATGATCATCCATGGATTCTCGAATGATAATTCAACATCATATAGTCACTCTCTAAAAATGAGGGAAGATAATAAAATTAGACATGGAAGAAAAGCTATTTGAAGACCTTATTTCTACCACTTATATGGTCAATCTTGATATTATAAATAGTACCTTCAACTCGAACAATAGGAGGAGAGTTTCCCAAAAAATTGCCTCTAGATTGAATTGGTTCCTAATATCATAAAAATATCATGGTCGGGGACATTTTTATGGAGTCCTCCATACTCCCCTATAGAGGTTCAGATCATTGGCCCATCAATTTAAAGCTAAACATCCAAGCTAGTCCTCAAAATAAAACTTTTATACTTTAAGGGTTCTAGCTATCTCTCCCATAATCAAGTAAGATAAAATACAAAAATGGTGGGATAAGGTATATATAGTAGAAGGCCATGCCATGTACATATTAAAAACAAACTCAATTATATCAAAATTCACCTGAAATATATGGAATAAGGAGGATTTTGGAAATACTTTCTAAGAAAATAAACAACTCAAAAATAAAATGGATACAATTCAATTTGAATCCATTTCGAATGGAAGATCGAATTCCCTCATCCAGGAAAAGCCCAAATCTAATCCATTTAGAGGAAAAATGAAAGCAAGAGGAGACATTATGGAAGGAGAATCCTAGGATCAGAGTGTTGAGAGAATGAGAAAAAAATATAGCCTTCTTCCATAAATCCATGGTTCATCATAGGAAACATAATCACATAGTCTCCATAAATACATCATACAATATAAAAATTTATATTAAAAAATAAATTGAGGCTAAGCTTATCTACTTTTACAAAAAGATCCTAACAAATATAATACCAAACAAAGATCCTGTCATCAAATAAATCATTGAATATATATCGTATCTTGTCACTAGAGAATAAAATGAATCCCTAATGAAAAGGATCACCAAAGAAGATATGTAATTGGAAGTTTAAAAAAATGTCTAAAAAAACACCTAGACCCAATAGATTCACCATAGATTCCTTTAAATATTGTTAGAAACATGTGGGAGAGGATATTTGGCAAGGAGTGTGGGAACCCCAGAGCTCTCTTTCTATCCTTCTAGCCATAGATTCTAGTTTCATCATTGGCAGCAAAAAAATAAAACCTTGAATACCCCAACAGTTTGTAACCAATATCCCTTTGCAGTGTTGGTGTGTAAAAATCAACGCTAAGGTCATAGGTAATCGCCTCAAACAAAACCTTTCGTATCTATTCTACCCTAAGGAAATAGGCTATGTAGGGTCATCAAATCATGGATGGGATCATGGTCATTCATGAGGTTATAAATTCTTTGAAATCATCTAAGAAACTTTGAATTATCCTCAAACTTAATCACTCTAAGGCCTTTGATAATTTAAATTGGTCCTATCTCTTTCAAATACTTTCAACTTTAAATTTTTTGCCTTAGTGGGTTTCGTTAATCCATGAACTTATATCCTCCACCTTATTTTCCATTCTTCTCATTGAAACCCCCTCCAAACCATTTCCCCATCATGTGACATTCAACAAGGGGATCCCCTGTCCCCCTTCCTCTTTATTCTAGTGGCTAAAGATTTGGGTAGAGCTCTAAAAGAACTATTTAACCAACAAAAGTCAAAAGTGATTAGATTCTATGGATAGGACCTTCTCGTTAGTATCAGAATATACATTCTTCAATCAGTGATCAAAATCACTCATTTCATTCTCATTTTAGGTGTTCCACTCTGAAATTTTTATATCATTCCATTAGGTCATGCTAAAAATTGTTTCACAGATGGTAGCCCTAGTCATAAAACTTCACTCTCCCTCAGAAACTCACATTTGCTGGCTCACCTTCATGTCTTGCTGAGCATAATAACACTTTTTAAAAGCTCATTTCACCATGTCTTATCATAGTCAAAGTCAATCATGGAAATTCAAGTCATTCAAGGTCCCATTAGCTTATTAGGTTTTATTTTTCAAGGTCCAAAAATGCACCATTTCATCCCAATAAAGTTAGCAAAATGTGTGAGAGTGTTTCAATAAAAAATTTATTTTCATCTACAGAAGATCATCATGTAAATATCATATTTTTAAATTTGTAATTTTGGATTTTTATGATTTTCATATCAAAATGTCATTTTGATATGAAAATAGAGATGTAATTTATTTTTAATTTCATATGTAATTTTATGTTTTCTATATGTAATATTTTCAATCCTAGCTGGAAAATCAAAACACACATGCCAAACTGAAGGAGATAAATGAAAAACTCCAGCAACATCATCCCGTAAGAGAGAAAAGTCAGATGAAAAGGGTAATCAGAAAATGGATCAGAAATGTGAAAAAAGACATTAGAAAAGTGGGGTTTTAAATTTAAATTCAAATTCACTTTTCTATTTATGATTAAAATACCTAAAATTGTATTCATTTTCCTCTTTAAAAGATCAAGCTAGCACTCCAACAGCCAAAAAAATTCGAAATTATGAGCACAATTGGTAAAGGAGCAGAAGCAAGAGCACAAATATCTTGAAAGGATGACGCAAATACATTTTGGAGGGCGCAAATTAGTTGGACAGGGTGCAAATAAGTTGAACAGGGCGCAAATATCCTGAAAAGAGGGCGCAGATACGTTGTTGATGGCACAAATACGTTGTCGATGGTGCAAATGACTAGCAATCTTGCCAAACCATCCAAATGATTATAACCTGCGTTCCAAAGCTTCTCAACTTAGTCATTCACCTCTATCAATCTAGTAAGAGGCATTTTCCATCAAAATAATCTTCTCAAAGTTATATGTGTTCAAGTTTGCATTTGAAGTGGTAATTTGGTGTTTCTTAGAAGTAAAACCCTATTTTTTATCCCTTGCACCCATAATTCCAAAAAATCCACTTCCCTTACACTCCATACCATCCCTACAGTCATAAAATTCATTCCCTAAACCTTGTTATCATAAACCCCTCCCTAAGTTACTAATTCCTAAAACCCTAAGCCCTAGGTGCTATTCTAGACCTAAGCTCCTAAATCCCAATTCCCATCACTCTTTCTCCTATTCCCTTCCCTTTTCCTCATATCCCTAAAAATTAATCCCTATCCCCTCGCCATATCACATACCCCTATTAGATATCTCCATCATTTTTCCTTTCCCATCTCCCTATCCCATTTTCCTTCCATAATCCCAGGGTTTTAAATAAAATACCATGGCAGCAGAAGAGGAAAACAAAACATTCACCGAAGCAGAGGAAACAAAGATAAGGAGGTCAAAGAGAGGAGGAAGAGTGCTCAGAATTGAGCCTGCTAACATCAAATAACTCTTAGCTTCTCCATTATCTGTCACATGCTTTAAACATGTTGGCTGTTATGATTTTTGTGAGAAAGTTAAGAGGATTAAACACAAACCTATGCTGACTAGAATATTCATATTAGGACAGCATGAAAATAAAGTTGAATTATATGGGGTCACTTTTACCTTATATACTTCTCTCATTTCAAATGCTATAGGGATCCCTAATGTTGGGGAGAAATGGTTCGAGAAAGATAGATTGAATAAACAATATTATGACTTCTTACTCAAACCAAGACATCAAAATGAAACAAGGAGATTCTTCCCTTTTTCACACCTCTTGGACAGATATGCACCTATGATGAAGATTATAATGAAATATTTCTCATGTGAAGGTATATTTTCAAGGCTCTATTCCTATCACATCCAGCACTTGATGCACTTCACTAGGGTAAGGATGCTTAACATTCCCTATTATCTTTTTCGGAGTATAGAGAAGATGGCATACATTGCTCAGAAGAAGGATTATGAAAATAAAATGAAAATCCTATTTCATCATTCCCTAATAAAAATCATAGTCCTCCGCCATCTTAAACAATTGAACATTGTTTGGAGCACCTTCATAGCCAATGATATCATCATTGAGACATCCACTCAGCATGCACAACATGTTCCTTCATCATCTCAGCCCATGACTCACTCATCATCATCAGATCATTTCCCTTCACCTCCTTCATCTCCATCTCACCAAGACTGTGTTGAGGCCTCGAAATCTATGGTAACAAATGTAAGGAGGATAACCACCTCGGTCCGAAACTTAAAGGCCTTTTTCCATTTGATAGTGGCTCGAGTGGGGGTAATGACCAGCTTCTCAGCTTTGCCTTAAGTAGACTTTGTTTCTTTCAAATTATTTTCAAGAAGAATAACTAAAAACTAAAAAAAAATTTATCCTAAGATGCAAAACTTTGAATTAAATCTGATCTAATCTAACCCAGGATAACACTGATTTTACACGATCTAAAATGATATCTATTTAGTATATGATGATTTAGATAAATCACAGACTTAATAAAATTAATACTCTTGTAAGATAATCCTTTTGAAAAAATAGTTAATCAAAAGAATATGTGAAACATATCACATATATTCTGATGATCATATATAAAACAAATCAATTTCTATTTTGATATCATACAATAGTGCAATTGATACTTCAAACAGAAATAATTAATTTTATACATAATTCATAAAAAGATAGATTTATCACTCATGTTAAAACAAAATTTAGCATACACGATAATAGTACCAGATGTGTGATGTCATGCTCATCTGATCAACGATAATAGGCCACGTTCAATCTTCTATCAATAAGTCATTCAGAGAATACAATAGTGCATCAACAGTGATCAACTAATATGATATATAATTGAAAAGACCATGTTCCATTATCTTATCAAGACATCCACAAACTTACAGTAATGTATTATTTGTAAATGTTCTTAATAAAAATCCTGGACCCTTCTCTAAATGCATGAGAAAGGTTTAAGTACTATCTTAACTACTTACAAAAATAGATTATACAAAATATCTTATGAGGCGGTTTCAAACAACCTCCCTCATTCCTTTTATCTAATTGCGAAAATTGAAATTGTCAAAAAAAACTAACTCATTATCATGCTTAATGATAGGCTAGTGCCAAATCTGCTTTTCTGTTCACAAATATTGGACATAGGTTGAACTTGTGGAGGCTTCCCGAAATGTGTTTTCATATGTCCAGTAAATATAGCATCAAGTAAAAGTGGCAGCATTTTCTGTATGGAATCTAGAGAACAATTTAATGTCATTATTTGACTATGAGGCTTAACCAAAAGTTGCTAGTATGCTTCCCAATTAGTCTTTTTTAGTTGTGCAATTGTTTCTTCTCACATTCGACCTGTACTTTTCCAACTTTTCTCCAATATTTTGAGACTAGGAATTGATTTGGGATCTCCTTCTTTAATTAAACTAGAGGCATGCAACATGTGGTTGATCGTTTTGAAAATGCTCTTTGATATGCCTGATGCTCTGGCTATTTCCAATTATACCTGTTTTATCTGTGTATCCCAGTCAGTAAAGAGAATATCTTTATAAGATTTTTTGATCTTTGGGATATTTGACCTTTTCTCTTCCTATGAATCCTGCCATTCAATATAGTCATAAATTTTGGTATTGAGTTCATTAAACCCAATTCTCTAGTCAATGACTATATTAGTCAATTGTTCAGTGATTTCAAAATGTGGAACTATGTCTGATATTTGTAAGACAAATAAGTCTTGTTGTTTTGAGAGTAAGGCATTTAATTCCAATGATTCTTTAATTAATTCCTCTACAGTAGGAATTACTTCATACTTTATAATATTTTCTCTCAATTCTTTAAACAGTGTGTCTTTGTTGGATAAGTCATTTTCATAACTTATATTAAGTGCTTCCATATCTTGCTGAAATTTAAAGAGTTGTTGCTCGGTCTTTTGATTAAGACTATTATTTTATTCATCAAATTTTCACTGTAGCTACATTATTTCATCATCCTTCTATTGAAACAAAATGGATACTTCGACTACTTTGTCCATTGTTGTGGTAGTATATGCTCCAGAAAATTTTGATAGCCGAGTTAGGTTTTCTATTGGATTTGACGGGGTGTCTTTCCATAAAACTTCCATAATCTCATTACCTGGGGTTTTTTCAATCCTTCTTCTCTTTCTATGTTTCATGACTACAACTTTATGAATATGGTTTTAGAATACATCTAGTGAGGGGATATCAGTTACCTTTTAGAATAATTTCATCAGCAGGAAATGCAGGGATAACTTCTGTATCTTGGGAGCTTGTCCCAGGACTTTCGGTGGTTTATTTTGCTGAAACTATCTGACCCTGGGGAGTCTGAAATCCTATATTTTTTTGTGTAGATGACCCCTCGGGGGTATCCATAAATGTATTACTAACTGAAGTCCAAAATTTATCTAGCTCACTTTCATTTTGTGGGTCTGATTATTTTGTTCTGATCACCTTGCTTGGTTCAATCATATAACTAGTAATCAAGATATTTTGTGGAATACGCTTGAGTCTTTGTTCTCTAAAATTATGGAACATTTGTAATTCCTCCGGGTTTATATTCAATCCAACAAAGTTTTGAACTTCTTCAAAATTTTCAACAGATTGCAAAAAGTCTTCAAATCTATCATCTGTGTGTATGACAGGTTGATTTTAACTGACTAAGTAAATTTATTAGTGATCTTCTCTAGGTCGAATTTCCTTGGTGATAAAAAAGGGAGCTTCAAAAGCTGAACTTTCTGGCATTCTTTAAACACATGATTGAAATTTCTAAGGGAGAATGAACCACATTGAATTGAGAAACTTGGCCATAAAGAATTTTTACTATCTTTCAGAGTTTTAGTGAGTCCATTGCCGACAGTTTGGTAAGCCACTTCTCTTGCCATTAGTTTATCTGAAACATACAGAGGAAGCACATGTGGAGGAGCGAAGCTTCTGAATATTCTGATGTATGAAAATGATTCTTCAATTAAACATCTTCCTATCATTTGGAGATCTGTGATGGTTTCCTTAGTGAACCTGGGGCTCTCTCTATCAAACATTAACTGATGTAATGGTAATACAACCCCATAACATAATCTTTGGAAGTGTGGTACATAATTGTGTTCCCATATTTGTTTATGACATAAATGAATAGGGGTAGGGTCCTTGGGATTCTATTTCCAACCCATAATTGGAAAGCTAGTAGAGAAACAAATGGCATCGAAAACATATGCACTCATGAAAAATTGGGGGACGGCTTTGGAAGAAAAAGCTCTTGCCTGGCAATATTCATTAATCGCTTTAGCTAGATTTTTGGAAAGAATGGTTTCCCAATTCATGATGTGAGAATTAACACAGGAGTCAATTAAGGGAATCCAATTTATAGAGAACTTGATGTTATCAGGGAGACCATATAATTTGCACAACTTTGATGCTGCAAAATTGTAGGGATTTTCAAGTGAAGAAATAGGATACATAACTAATTTCTCATGCTTAAACTTGTTATCCAGTTTCCTCCAACCTTGAATCATTTTGAAAGTATCTTCATTATTCTTTGCAAATTTTTGAACAAACTGGTTTTCATAGATATCTTGTTGGTCGGGAAGTTTGTACATGACTTTCAAATCTTCAGCTTTAAAAGAACCTAAGATCTCATTCTTAATGGTTCTGAATTGTCTGTCTTTAATTGTTGAATTCTCAACCACCCATCTTATTGTATCAGTATATTGTAAAAGGCGAGCCCTTGCTGCTATTTTGTGAAGGAAGGAGCATGCAGCATCTTTAAACTGTAAATCTGAGGGCATTAAATCATTAGAAGTTGCCTTGACCTCCACTAATTTAGGTTTTTCATCTTCAAGGATAGTATAGATGGCTTTCCACTTTGTAGCACCTCCATCTGTAGTGCAAAAAGTATTTGAGATTGTGGACGACATTTCTGTACATTCAAATTCCGTAACAATTTGCTTATTTTGTTTTTGCATTACTTTGCGTATGGACATGTCTTGAAGGAAAATCACTATTTAAGATAGAGTAATGATCAAATGATGAAAAATATAGTGAAATGACCAATTTTAAAGGAAAAGATTCCGGAAGCAGTTGTACGATTAATTATCAATAAAAAAACAATAATTGTTCGCATTGGGATGATAAAACTTGTTTAATCATTTCTGACATGTTTTATTTTCACATTAAAACCTTTATTAAACCCTGTCAAATCCGTTGCATCGCGCATTTTTGAACCAGTTTTGTGAAGTGAATTTCTTTAACAAGCTTTACATTTATGCGATATGTGATTTCACAATATTGTGAAATCGCAAAACCGCCCTTATCAGAATATCGCAACATCAGAGCTTTGGTAAGTAATGTTTTAATTCTTAAACGTATTCTGCGATGTGTGATTTATGATGTCGCTTGCGAAGTTCAAATCGCAGATCGCAAAATCGGGATTTTATGTTTTTGTTTAAATTTTAATAGGAAAATATTATGTGGGATGCGATCTGCGATAGGGTGATCACAAGGATATGAAAATGGAATTTTTTAATTTATTTTTGTTTTTTGTTTTTATTTTATAAAAACAACAATGTTTTGGAGTTTGATTTTTTATTAAAAATGAAAAATACATTTTAAGAAGGGTCCCTATTTATATTATCCAATTTTAAACTATTTTGAAAATATAAATGGGGGGGGGGTGGGGGGGGGTTGTTGCATAGCAAAATAGATAGATCAATCTCCATCTCATCATGACCCTTCATATCCATCTCATCATGATTTTGGGTCACCTATCAGGATAGATGACATTGAGCCTAAGTGGGCTAGTTTGGTTGAGGTTGAGCCATTGCCAAAAACCTACCAGAGAGGCTATATGCATGTGTTTGATTCACTTGGAGTGAAAGGGACCATGCTTTCAACATCAACACAATAGGTGGATAAAGGTTAAGAAAAGGTCATTGAGCCAGCCATTCACGATGAAGAGGACAATCATGAAACTGAGCAAGAATTTCAGATTGTTGACCTAGACAAAGATGAAGAGGAAAAAATCATAAATTTAGCAATCAAAGGTAAGGATGCCAAGATTAGTAAACTTCAGACTAATATTGACAGGGCTAGATATGTTATTCACTTTCTTGAGCAAGAAAATGAGCAGTTGAAGACCAAACAGGTTATTGATGAGGTGAAGTACTTCATTTCTCAAAGGGATGCTCAAAAGGCCAAATCAATGCTTGATGAAACCGTGGAGAAGTATGGTTTTATTGATGAGGAAGAAGAACAAGTACCAAGGCATAGACCTAGAACTAGAGGGCTGAAAATAGCTCTAGCTCTAGAGAGACAAAGGGAAGCTGAGCTAGTTGACCAGCTAACTCTAAATGAGTAGCTTGTCATAGAAATCAATCAGAATAGGGAGCCATGGCTTGATAAAGAAAACCAACACTTGGAGAAGCTGCTACAGAGGGAAAATAAAGACAATGAATCGTTGAGGAGGAAAGTCAAACTCCATGTTCAAAAAGAGAAATTTGCATTGGCCAAGCTTAAAAGAGCAATTCCAAAATCGAAGATTTGACCAAGGAGGAGAAAAATAAGTTGGACATCCTTGCTGAGGCTTCCCTCCAATCTTAGACACATCATCTTCATCTATTCCAACAGTTTTGAGGCATCTTTTAACTTTTTGTCAAAATCTGGAAAACTCTGTGTTTTTTGAGGCATTTAATTAGCAGAAAATTGGGCATTTGCGCAGCGCCCTAGGCACTACGCAAATAATTGGCACATTTTTTTAGGAGAAGGAAAGCACGATTGTATTCATAATGACTCATACATCTCATAAAACCATGTTTCTAGCCTTGGTTTTCATTTTTGATGGGTGAAAAGTCCAAAAAACCACCAAAAATGACCTTTCTGCCCCTTTTTTAACCTTGGCGGTGCACAAATACCAGTATTGGGAGATTGACGTTTTGAGGGGGCAAATGACCTCAATTTTTAGAACTTGAGGCATATTTGGAAATAGGACAAGTAGGGATTTCCAACAAGCTATTTTGGACCTCATTTTGACACCAAGAAGGCCTCCAAAACTAGCCCTGAACATAGAGGGCACAAATGACACTAGGATGGCAGAAATGCACAGTGGATGGCACAAATGCCAAATTTGCTGATTTTTTCAAAAATTCTCTCAAGTTTTGAATTTTCTTCAGAAAATCCTCTTTCGACTCATGTAATTAATCATGGTAAAATGTAATTATTTCAAGGATTACTTACCCAGGGTAGATTCATAAGGTTAAAGTCATTGATGAGTCATGTTGAATTAGTTGAATGTAATGAGGAGTGAGTCACTTGGACCATCCTACACTTCAGTTTTCAGTTCATAAATTAGTGGATCTCTTCCTCACCTAATGGATTCGACCCCTGAGGATGAGTGAAGCCTTTTTTATGTTTATTTAGCCCCTTTATTCACACTAGTGAAGGGTTGGATTCAATTTGATGTGTGCTAGTTGATCAAGGAAAATTTTGTACTCAGTTTGGCCAAGTAATAAAGAGGATTTGCAGCTACTTTTATGGGATAGTTGTGGTATTGAATGTCTATCATTGTATTTTCTTTAGTATCATATGTTTGAATGTATTGTACTCATGTTCACTTCATTTCTATGTTATGATCTTTTACAAGTTAGATAATCAGAATACATGTTAGCACATGCTCTGTTTTGGGTAGCTGATCATATTTTGTTAACTTTCTTCTGTATGAGAAAAATAAGTCTCCTATGCTTTTATTAGATTTCTATCAGCTTCAAAACCATTCCATCACAAGCCTTTTCAAGTGATAAGCATTGTACTTACCTTGCCCCATTGATCCCTGTAACCCTAACTCATTTTCCTTGGCTTAGATTTCCTTAACTAATTCCTTCATCCAGTGATTCCCCAACCAAATCAAATTCAAACAACCCCCTGCACTCTATATCCAGCCTAAAAACCCTAATTTATCCAACCCTCCTGTCTGTGACCTTTTTGGAGAGAGCCCTCTCCGGCTTGATAGGGCTAGCTATCAAGTCAAAATCTTTATCTGTGGTTACCTCCGTTGGGATTCCTTCTTCAGCCTTAGGAATATGGAGGAGTGATAACATCTTGGCGCCATTTCCAGGGAATGAAGAGACAAACTTTTCCCTGGGTGTATGACAAAGATCCATTGGAAACTGATCCCTTGGATGATGGGATCGAGTTTCATAAGGATGATTTCATAATTGCAGTTCCTCAAAAGCAAATTTGGCTTCTCGAAGAAGGTATACCAGGTCTATTCTTGATCCAGATCCATTTTCCCCCGTCGAATATCCTGAAAGAATCCTAAGGAGGCAAATATCTCAGCCAGTTTCAAGCTCTTCAGAATCTCCTCCTCAAAATTTGGTAAGGTCTTTCTCATACCTTCTGATTTGGTAGCCATACAAAATTTAGTATTTGATACTAAATTTGAGTTATCACTGTTTAGAACCAAATATGAGACTGATTTGAATACAGTAGTTCCTGAACCATGGATATTTGAGTTAAATCCATCATTAGTTAAAGCTGCAAATGAGACCGATGTTAAAATCTGGAGATAATATTACAAGCTAGAAAATTTAGCCAATACCCTAAGTTACACTGCTGAAAAATCCTTTATTCAATACCAACAAGAAACCCTTCATATCCCCAGAGTTTCCCAAACACTTACTGTTTCATCATCCATCCCATCATCATCTCAACTTCCCCCTCAAGGACCTCTTCAGACCAATCCATCCCTCATTCCTCCTCCTCCACCACATTCAATAGGAATTATGGCTCGTTTTGGACCTTTAGTTCTCCCTGGTAATCTTGTTGATTTACCTTAAGGATATGGAAAAAGGTTTCCCCTTTTCGATGAAAACTATGAAATCACTGCTCGTCAACACATGGCCAAAATCACAACCTTCATAGATTTTGAGGAGTTAGATGCAGATGATGCCAAGATGCAAATCATCGCACAAAGTTTTTCCGGTGAAGTTAAAATTTGGTTCCGTGCCCTAGCAATTAATTATATTAGGACTCCTGCTGAGCTAACTGATACTTTCTTAGCCAGATGGGATGAGAAGAAAAACCCTTTACAAATCCTTGCTGAATATGATTCCTTGAAACACAATCCCAATGAATCAGTGCCTAATTACAATTCCCAATACCTCAGAATCTATAATTCCATCCCAAATGAAATGAAACCACCTCCTAGTTTAGCCCTTCTACGTTATCCCAATGCTTTTGATCTAGATATGGCCTACTCATTGAGAGAAAGAAATCCCAATACCCTTGATGAAATGATACAAAATTTAGTGAGTGTTGAGGCTAATATTTTGATTAAAAATTCCAAACTTAAAACTGAACGCAAAGTGACTATCAAAGAGGAAACTTCCACTTCATCTGATACAACATTTGATGCTTTACTTAAAACTATGGAGATAATGGTCGATAATATGTCTATTTCAGATAGACAGATGTAGCCACAAATAAAAAATCCAAACTTTTGAGGCCAACAACAGCAACCTCAGTTCCAGATAAAGTAGAGAGAGCAAAGAGCTCCTAAAACACAACAACAACAACAAATCAAAACACCACTTCAACAGAACTATGCTCGGACTGATGAAGAGGAAGAACCAACAGTAGAGGAGAACCTTCTTTTCACAGCTGATGGTCAGCCCATTTTTCTCACCGAGGAGGAAGAATATGTGGAAAAAACAAGTTCACCTAATGATACAAATTTCATAATGGAAAATGATCATGAGTTAGAAGTAGAATCTGATGACTATCAGAGAGGATACCTGAATGCATTGAGTTCAGAGCAAAGGAAGTACTCCTTGAGGAGCCGTGAGCTTCCAATAACTCCACCTCCAAAGAAGAAAGTTCAGTAGAAAGAAGCACCACTGAAACAAGTTCAAAATAAGGGTAAAGAGATTGTAGCTCTAAATCAAAATAGAAGAAATCAGCCTTCTACAAGTGCACCTGTCAAAGAAAGAGATATTCCAAGAAAAGAAGCCGCATCGAGAGATCATGTTGAGAAAAGGGATGTTATCATAAAAGAGGTAGATAAAACTATACCTTTCAATTTAGAGTCAGAAATTTCTAGGTTAAAGGTCTCTATTCCTCTTACTTAATTGGTCAAAATTGATATATACAAAATCCATGTAGTCAAAACTTTGAAATTTGACCCTTTATCCGATATGGTTAATGTAGAGGATGATCAACCTAAGTTAATATTTTGTCTTGCCATCGATGGTCGGTCTAAAGATAGTGAGGTCCCACCATTTTACCTAAGTCTTAAAGTCCATCAGTGCATCCTTCATAACACTATGTTGGATTCTGGGGCCTCCCACAAACTCATGCCCAAATCTATCATGGAGAAGCTTGGACTTGACATAACCCACCCATATCATGATCTATATTTTTTCGATTTAGGTCATTTCCATTGTTTGGGTCTAATCAAAGATCTAGTTGTCTCCCTAGAGCAGATCCTAGCCAAATTGTCCTTATGGACGTGGTAGTTGTTGATATTCCACCACGTTTCAGTATGCTGTTGTCAAGATCCTGGGGGGATAAATTGAGAGGTACACTGCAGTTGGACTTTTCCTATGCCACTATTCCTGTCTTTGGTCAAATGAGAAAACTATACCATGAGACTAAAATGAAGTACATGATCAAAAACAAGGAAAGGCTTAATAATCATCCTATCAACGTTGTACATATAGACTTAGAGTCCTTCATATTGTACAATGATTATGGGTTAAATGATGTAGATTGTCAATTAGTAGAAATAGAGGATGTTCTTGAAGTTTTAGATTACATTAGAACATTGTTAGAAAAAGAGAGAGAATCTGCTTACTATATCCGAACAACCATAAGAGAAGGCAGATGAAAGTTCAGAGCAACATAAAGAATCAGATCAAAAAACTGTGTCAAATCCGAATCAAGAGTTTCAACACCTTGAAGAAGAAGATGGTCTTTGGAGCATGGACTTTGATGGTTCCGTTGGAAAACATGGGGCTGACATTGGTTTATGGATCCGCAACTCATTTCAACAGAAAAATATGGTCCCAAACAATGTAAGGTTGTGTTCCTACAAACTAGCATTCGATTGTACGAATAATGAGGCTGAATATGAAGCACTCATTACCGGTTTGAAAATTCTGAAAAAAATTGGGAGCTAGGAGAATTGCAGTCTACGATGATTTAGAGCTGGTGATTAAACAAATCAAAGGTGAGTATCAAGCTAATCACCCAAGGATGATATAGGAATGCAACACTTGACATTTTGAGAATGTTTTCAGGATATACACTTAAAGTAGTGCTGAGATTGCAAAACTTGATGGCTGATTCATTAGCCACTGTTGCAAGTAATTTTAGATGTACAATGTTTTCAAATAAAAATTTTGAGATTCATATAAAGCACAGGCCTGTAATTTTGGATAGCTTGAAATTTTGGCAAGTTTTTTGAGACGATAAACAAGTGAACGATTTCCTTCAAAGTGAAGGTGAGTTTGAGAACTGTTCTATGGACGAAGTGTACAACAAGGATGACCAAGTTAGTGAGGCAGATTAGATTAACATACTTCAGCTCAAGGAAAATAAAATTCCAAAAGGTCTCATACCTTTGGAAGAGTTATTTGATCAAGATGATGTGGCGAGAAAACTTACTTTGGTCCCCACAAAAAAAGGCGTAGAAGATGTTAATATTGGAACAATGGAGCAGCCAAAGTTCATCAAGCTTTGAAAGTCCTTGCCATCATAGGTAAAGCCTAAATATGTTGATTTTTTTACTAAGTTTTCTGACGTGTTTTCTTGGGATTACTCAGATCTGAAAGTATACAATAAAGATATCATTCAACACACCATCCTGATCAAGCCAAATCAAAATCCTTTTAGACAGAAGCTCAGGAGAATAAACCCAAATTATTTCTGTCCATTGAGGAGGAGGGAAACAAGCTCTGTAAGGAAGGTATCATTGTTCCAGTTAGATTTTCAGATTGAATCTCCAATTTGGTTCCAGTGCAAAAGAAGACCGATGAAATTCGACTATGTATAGATTTCAGAAATCTGAACAAAGTGTTGTTGAAATACAATTACCCGCTACCCAAGATGGACCACATACTTCAGCAAGTTGTAGGAGCCAGCATGATGTCATTGTTGGATGGTTACTTAGGCTACAATCAGATCCTTATACATGAAGATGATCAAGATAAGAAAACGTTCACCACACCATTGGGTACGTTTAAATATGCCAAGATGTCGTTGAGTTTGAAGAATGTTGGGGCTACTTTCTAGTGTGCCATGGACATAGCTTATGGTAATGAAAAATATGTCTTCCTTGTTGTTTATTTAGATGATCTGACTGTTTATTCAAATTCAAATGATGAGCATTTACACCATTTGAGAGTTGTGTTCCAACAATGTAGAAAATTTGGGATTTCCCTAAATCCTAAAAATTGCCTATTTTCTATGGAAGAAGGAAAGTTTTTGGGTCACATCATCTCAAAAGATGGGATCCCGATAGATCCTGCTAGAGTTGAAGCGATACAGAAAATTTATTTCCCTAGAAACAAGAAGGAAATTCAAGCATCCAATAGTAGGATGAATTTCCTACGTAGGTTCATTCCCAACTTAGCAGAACATCTTAGAGAGTTAACTAACATGCTGAAGAAAGAGAATGATGTTAGATGGTATGAAAATGCTTGTAAGTCATTCATCTTGGTGATATTTTCTTTGACCTCTGCTCTAGTATTGACAAGTCTCGATTATTCACTAGATTTCATTATATTTTCTTTTTCTTCTGAGCATACTTTGGCAGTGGTGCTTATGCAGAAAAATGATGAGATAGATCTTCCAATAGAATTCTTCAGTCGCACAATAAGGGATGCATCCCTCCGATACAACATAATCAAGAAACGAGCCTTGTCCTTGGTAAAAGCACTCAAAGACTTCCATGTTTATATTCTGCACTCACATATTTTGGCATATGTTCCAAATGCAGCAGTTAAAGAAGTACTCATGTAAAAAGACCCAGAAGGAAGAAGAGGTAGGTGGATAATAGCACTTTTAGAGTATGAACTTGAGATCAACCCGACCAAGCTGATCAAAGGGCAAGGCTTAGCCAAGCTCATGGCTGAGTCTAATCTACATGAACTTGACATCAATCTCATATCACCATTATCTGATGACGAAGAAGGTGTAATTCTTGTTCAGGTATCAAATCTCTTTTCATCATCTCCATGATATGCTGATATTATTTATGTTTTGCAACATTTGAACCCTCCTCAGAACATGTCAAAGAGTAAGAGCAGGTCCTTGAAGCTTAAGGTTTCAAAATACTGCATACTAGATAATGCACTCTACTAGAAGGATCCTAGAGGCGTGTTTCTCAATTTCTTAGTTGAAGATGAGTCCAAAGAAGTGATGAAGGATTTCCACAAGGGAGATTGTGGAGGTCATTTGTACTGGAAAAATACAACCAACAAAGTATTGAGAGTGGGTTACTATTGGCCTACATTATTTGCAGATTTGTACAAGATGGTCATAAGCTGCCATGAATGCCAACTTTTCCAAGGTAAATGTAAGCTTCTTACTTTACCATTACAACCCATTTCAGTTGAAGCTCCTTTCCAACAGTGGGGCTTAGATTTTATTGGTGAGATACATCCACCCTCATCTACTAAACAATACTTACAGCCACAAACTATTTCACAAAGTGGGTTGAAGCAATCCCAACCAAGCAAGCTACAGACTCAGTTTATAGAAGCTAACATTTTGTCCCGGTTTGGTTGTCCTAGAAAGATCATCACGGATAATGCTGCAACCTTCAAATCAAAGAATATGATGGAATTATGTGATAAGTATAACATTAAATTGGGTCATTCTACAACATATTATTCATAGGGCAACGAATTGGTGGAGTCCTCCAATAAGTCTTTGATCAACATAATAAAAAAGATGTTGGAGGAAAACAAAAAGAATTGGCACAAGAAGCTAATTAATGCAATGTAGGCAGATTGAGTAAGCAACAAGAGATCCATTGGCATGTCTCCATTTCAGGTAGTTTATGGTGTGGATATAGTTTTCCCTACTTCATTGGCTGTCCCAGTCATGAAGCTTCTACAAGAAGCTGGAAGTGAAGAAAATGACATACAACGCAGAATAAACCAAATTATTCACTTGCAGCAGACAAGAGAAGAAGTGTTTCAGAACACTTCCAATATCCATGATAAGATCAAGCAAATTTATGACAAGAAAACCAAGCAAGATGATTTCAAGATCCATGATGTGGTACTCCACTGGGATGCTAGGAATGAAGACAAGGGTAAGCACGAGAAGTTCAATAATTTATGGAAAGTCCTTTTAAGGTTGCAACTTCTCGTGGACAAAATGCATATCTCTAGGAAGAAATGGATGGGAAAAGTTTCTTAGGAGGGAAAGTTAATGGGAGGCTCCTGAAGCACTATCTCTTTTGATCTGAAAATTATGAAAAATTTTCATCCTCATTATATATATTAGTTTGATATTCCTGCAAGTGTGAAGTGGAAAAGCATTGAATTTTAGAGCCCAAAGTGAAGGCCATGGAGCTTCATTGAGTTTCTACAATTTCAAGTTAAGTTTTCCCAAAGAGTAAGTTCAATTTTGGGTCATTGTTTCAGTCAAGTTCAGTCAAATTTCAACCAGTTTCAGTTAGTTTGTTTCATTGAGTTGTTAGTAGTTAGTCTTGCATTTCAGTTTGAGTTATTTTTTTGACCGTATTGGCCCAATGGAAGAGGCATTGATATGAAAAATTCAGAGATCTGTGGTTCTTGACACCTCTTTCATAGCTTCCATCCCCAATAAGGCCAATGTTAGTGTCAAAATATGCATTCTGCCATCAGTGATCAAAATCACTCTTTTCATTCTCATTTTAGGTGTCCCACTTTGAAATTTTTGTTTCACCGATGATAGCCCTAGTCATAAGACTTCACTCTCCCTCAAAAACTAAAATTTGCTGGCTCACCTTCATGTCTTGCTGAGCATAATAACACTTTTGAAAAACTCATTTCACCATGTCTTATCTCAGTCAAATTCAATCATGGAAGTCAGGTCATTCAAGGTTCCATTAGGTCATTAGGTTTTATTTTTTAAGGTCCAAAATGCACTATTTCATCTCAAAAAGGTAAAAAAATGTGTGAGAGTGACTCAATAAAAATTTCATTTTCATCTACAGAAGATTATCAACATGTAAATATGATATTTTTAAATTTGTAATTTTGATTTTTTATGATTTTCATATCAAAATGACATTTTGATATGAAAACAGAGATGTAATTTATTTTTAATTTTCTATGTAATTTTATGTTTTCTATATGTAATAATTTCAATCCCTAGCTACCAACTCAAAACAGACATGCCAAACTGAAAGAGAGAATTGTCGAACTCCAGCAACATCATCCTGCAAGAGAGAAAATTAAGATGAAAAGGGTAATCATCAAATGGTTCAGAAAAGTGAAAAAAGACATTAGAAAAGTGGGTTTTTAAAATTAAATTCAAATTCGCTTAGCTATTTATGACTAAAGACATCAAATCATATTCATTTTCCTCTTTTAAAGATCAATCCAACACTCCAACAACCAAAAAATATGAAATTCTGAGTGAAATTGGAAAAGGAGCAGAAGCGAGGGCGCAAATGTCTTGAAATGAGGGCGAAAATCAGTTATGGAGGGAGAAAATACGTTCAGGAGGGCGTAAATGTGTTCTAGAGGGTGAAAATGGGCTGAACATGGCAAAAATATGTTGAAGAGGGCACAAATAGCTTGCCAAGGGCGCAAATGACCAACAACTTACCAAACCATCCAAATGATTAGAAATTGCCCTTTAAAGCTTCTCCACTAAGTCATTCACCTCTGGCAATCTAGTAAGAGGCATTTTCCATCAAAATCACCTTCTTAAAAGTTATATGTGTTCAAGTTTGCAATTGAAGTTGTAATTTGGTCTTTTCTTGAAGTAAAACCCTAGTTTTTCTCCCTTGCACCTATAATTCCCAAAACTCCACTTCCCTTACGCTCCATACCATCCCTACAATCTTAAAATTTATTCACTAAACCCTATTTTCATAAACACTATCCCTAAGTTACTAATTCCTAAAACCCTAAGACCTAGGTGCTATTCTAGACCTAGGCTCCTAAACCCTATTTTCATAAACCCTATCCCTAAGTTACTAATTCCTAAAACCCTAAGACCTAGGTGCTATTCTAGACCTAGGCTCCTAAACCCCAATTCCCATCATTATTTCATTCCTATTCCCTTTCCTGTTCCTCATATCCCTAAATGTTACTCCCTAACCCATCCCCATATCACATATCCATATTAGAGATCTCCATCAATTTTCCTTTCCCATCTCCCTATCCCATTTTCCTTCCCTAATCCCTAGGGTTTTTAAACAAAAACAACATGGCAAAATAAGAGGGAAACACATCTTTCACTGAAGCAGAGGAAACATAGATAAGGAGGTCAAAGAGAGGAGGAAGAGTGCTCAGATTTGAGCCTACTAACACCAAAGAAATTTTAGCTCGTCCATTGAATGTGACATGATTTAAACATGTTGGATGCTATGATTTTTGTGAGAAAGTTAAGAGGGTTAAACACCACCCCATTCTAACTAGACTGTTCATATTAGGACTCCATGACAATCAAGTTGAATTAGTTGGGTCACTTTTACCTTATCTACTACTGTCATTTCAGATGCTACAAGAATCCCTAATGTTGGGGAGAAATGGTTCAAGAAAGGCAGATTGAAGAAACAAGATTATGACTTCTTCCACAAACCAAGATATCAAAATAAAACAGAGATTTTTTTCCCTTTTTCACACCTCTTGGACAGATATGCACCTATGATGAAAATTATAATGAGATATTTTTCATGTGAAGGCAGAATTTCAAGGCTCTATTCCTATCACATCTGGCTCTTGATGCACTTCACTAGGGTAAGGATGCCTAACATACCCTATTCTCTTTTCCGGATTATAGAGAAGATGGCATACATTGCTCAGAATAAGGATTATGAACAACAAATGGAAAGCCTATTCCATCATTCCCTCATAAAAATCATAGTCCTCCACCATCTTAATCAATTGAACATTTCTTGGAGCACCTTCATAGCCAATGATATCTTCATTGAGCCATCCATTAAACATGCACAACATGTCCCTTCATCATCTCATCCCATGATTCACTCATCATCATTAGATCAGTCCCCTTCACCTCCTTCATCTCCATCTCATCATGATTTTGGGTCACCTAGCAGGATAGATGACATTGAGCCTATGTGGGCTAGTTTGGTTGACGTTGAGCCATTGCCAAAAACCTACCAGAGAGGCTATAGGCATGTGTTTGCTTCACTTGGAGTGAAAGGTATCATACCTTCAACATCAACATAATAGGTGGATAAAGGTAAAGAAAAGGTCATTGAGCCAGCCATTCATGATGAGGAGGACAATCATGAAACTAAGCAAGAATTTCAGATTGTTGACCTAGACAAAGATGAAGAGGACAAAATAAAAAATGCAACAATAAAAGGTAAGGATGCCATGGTTAGTGAACTTCAGATTAGTCTTGACAAGGCTAGATATGTTATTCATTTTCTTGAGCAAGAAAATGAGCAGTTGAAGACCAAACAAGTTACTAATGAGGTGAAGTACTTCACTGCTCAAAGGGAGGCTCAAAAGGCCAAAGAAATGCTTGATGAAACAATGGAGAAGTATGGTTTGATTGATGAGGAAGAAAAACAGGTACCAAGGCAAAGACCTAGAACTAGAGGGTTAAAAAGAGCTCTAGCTCTAGAGAGACAAAGGGAAGCTGAGCTAGTTGACCAACTAACCCTAAATGAGAAACTTGCCATAGAAATCAATCAAAACAGGGAACCATGGCTTGATTGAGAAAAAAAACACTTGGAGAATCTGCTAGAGGGCGAAAACAAAGACAATGAATTATTGAGGAGGAAAGTAAAACTCCATGCTCAAAAAGATAAATTTGCATTGGCCAAGCTCAAAAGAGCCAATGCCAAAATTAAAGATTTGACCAAGAAGGAGAAAAAGAAGTTGGAAATCCTTGCTGAGGCTTCCCTCCAAGCTTAGACACATCATCCTCAGCTATTCCAATAGTTTTGAGGCATATTTTAACTTTTTGTCAAAATCTGGAAAACTCTGTGTTTTTTGAGGCATTTAATTAGTAGAAAATCGGGCATTTGCGTAGCACCCTAGGTGCTATGCAAATAATTGGCACACTTTTTGAGGATAAGGAAAGCACCATTGGATTCATTATGACTCATACATCTCATAAAACCAAGTTTCCATCCTTGGATTGCATTTTTGATGGGTGAAAAGTCCAAAAAACCACCAAAAAATGACCTTTCTACCCCTTTTTTCACCTTCGCGCTGTGAAAATACCAGTCTTGGGAGATTGACTCTTTGAGGAGGAAAATGACCTCCATTTTCATAAATTGAGGCATATTGGAAAGAGGACAAGCAGGGCTTTCCAACAAGCTATCTTGGACCTCATTTGGACACCGGGAAGGCCTTCAAAACTGGCCCTGAACATAGAGGGCACAAATGACACTAGGATGGCGCAAATGCATAGTGGATGGCGCAACTGTCAAATTTGTTGTTTTTTTCAAAAATTCTCTCAACTTTTGACTTTTCTTCAACAAATCCTCTTTCTACTCATGTAATTAATCATGGTAAAATGTAATTATGTCAAGGATTACTTACCTAGGGTAGATTCATAAGGTTAAAGTCATTAATGAGTCATGATGAATCAATTGAATGTAATGAGGAGTGAGTTACTTGGATCATCCTACAATTGAGTTTTCAGTTCAGCAATTAGGGGATCTCTTCCTCACCTCATGGATTCGACCCCTGAGGATGAGTGAAGCTTGTTTTTATGTCTATTTAGCCCCTTTCTTCACACTAGTGAAGGGTTGGAATCAGTTTGATGTTTTCTAGTTGATCAAGGAAACTTTTGTACTCAGTTTGGCCAGCTAATAAAGAGGAGTTGCAACTACTTTTATGGGATACTTGTGGTATTGAATGTCTGTCATTGTATTTTCTTCAGTATCATATGTTTTAATGTATTTTACTCATTTTCACTTCATTTCTATGTTATGATCTTTCACAAGTTAGATAATCAGAATACATGTTAGCACATGCTCTGTTTTGGGTAACTGATCATATTTTTTTCACTTTCTTCTGTCTGAGAAGAATACATCTCCTATGATTTTCTTAGCTTTCTATCAGCTTCAAAACCATTCCATCACAAGCCTTTTAAAGTGAAAAGAATTGTACCTACTTTTCCCCATTGATCCCTGCAACCCTAAATCATTTTCCCTGACTTAGCTTTCCTTGACCTAATTCCTTCATCTAGTGATTCCCCAACCAAATAAAATTCAAACAACCCCCTGCACTCTATATCTAGCCTAAAAAACTTAATTTCTACAGCCCTCCTAGCTGTGACCCTTTTGGAGAGAGCCCTCTCTGGCTTGATAGGGCTAGCTATCAAGTCAAAATCTTAATCTGTGGTTACCTCTGTTGGGATTCCTTCTTCAGCCTTAGGAATCTTGCAGAGTGATAATAACACCCATAGCCATGGGATATCTAGGAGGGCTCTTATAGTTGTCCAAAACTTGTCAATTTTAAGCATTTTTACCACCAATCTTATCACTACTCATACCATTCGACCAACTCAAAAAAAAATTATCTTCAAATTGTATAAAAAATGTAGAAGTGTGCTTAACCATTTAAAATAACATGTTATTACATTATCCATACACCATATTCGATAGATCTTCCATTACTTACTCAAGAACCAATTAAAAAACTTCTCTTATCTTTAAACAACAAAAAATTATCATTCACTTGAACGTTTCCTTTTCCCTACTTTGGGGGTATGCTATAGAGGGGTGTTGAATGTAATGCTTCTCTAGCTGCTCACTTTGTTGATGCCTTTCTCTATAAATGAAATTGGCTCTTTGACAAGTGCCAGATCAAATTCAATGGGAACTAGCACTGGTTTATATGCTTACTCTGATGTTTCCCATCCGACCGTAGTGCATAGCACATCTAATAGCTCTAGTAGGGTACTCACCCGCAATTACCCACCCATCAATGATGAGGGAAGCTGGCACTGGAAAATGATTCAAGGTAAACATAATAATAAAGAAGTGTAATGTCTGCCACTACCACTGAGGGATCAACTGAGACTTTTTCTCGGGCAAATACAATGGGCTGTGCTTCTGTTAGAAATTTTTTTGTTCTACTTATTATTATTGGTGTTGCTTATGCTGCCTAAGCCTAAGCTTGATCTTTGGATGAGTGCATTGCATTATACTCTTTTAGCCATTGGATACCAAGAATAAACACTTATATCACACACGGGATCATGAACATTGAGCATACGCGGGATTCCCTTAGCATTACAGGAGAATATCCTCTACCCCACTACCTAAGAGAATAAGGTATTTATTTATTGTTTCTTTGTTGGAATGACCTCTCATGCTAATAGTAAATGGAATTTTATAGGCTGTCAATTGAGGTTTTTATTTTTACATAATCATTTTCTTGGACAACTAACCATAAAATATAGATAAATAGAAGAAATAAAGGTGGCACACATGAACTAAACCATATTGATCCCCATGCTCATGCCCACACATAACAACCCATAAACCTATCAAGGTCAAACTATAGGATTATTTCCTATTAGTATAGATTGTGATACATAACCACATACGTTCACCATGAGTTGTGGGTTTTAGGTACATAGTATGTAGTAGTCTAATATGGTCACAATTTCATCTAAAAAAATTTTGATAAAATTTTGCTGATTTTTTTGGAAATTTGGATTATAGTTGTCAAACTTAAGTATTTTGGGTGCCTCAAGAATTTTTTATAATGTTGAATCCATTTCCATAAAAAAAACAAAAATTGATTCAAAAACTTCACTAGAATTTTTGAGCACAACTCCTTTATTCTATACTTACTTCCTAAATCCTTTTCATCATTGAGTTTAAGTGTTATTGGCATCTCCCCCTATATTCATGTGACATATAAACTCTTGCATTGCCCATTCCACTATGATTAAAGATGTGTCCATTCGTATCGTGACAGGCCTCTAAACAACATACCAAATGTGTACAAGTTGAAAATAAAATAAAAGCATCCAAAAAAATGACATTTCAATTCAATAAAATTAACTTTTTCCAAAAGTATTATTTATGTAAAATTTCACTTTAAAATTTACCGAAACTTTTAAACACAAAATTCCATAATTGAAGTTTCCATTTATGAGGAAAAGCTACACCTTCTGATAAAATTTCAATTTCAAATAAAAAATAACAATGAATTTTCCATTTAATGAGAAAAACCGACATTATCTGACAAAATTTCAATTTCTAATAAAAAATAACAAAAGAAAATCTACTTATGTATTTCAAATTGATATTAAATTATTTCAAATGAAAATAGTTGAATGATAGAAATAGAAAGGTCATATAAACTTTTACTATTCATGCACAAACTGTCAAAATATCAAGAAAAGGTCTAAAAAGACATCAACCATTCATAAAAATAAAAATAAAAAAAATCAACAAAAATAACTGGAAACATCAACATAAAAATACAAATTGAGTAGTTGGACGAGTTAAAGCATCCCTCTTGAATTAAGTGGTTTAATTGATTCCAATATCAAGGGAAGAAGCAAAGGTAACACATGGGAAAAGGTAGCCTCCTCCTATTTTTTTTTTAAGAATATTAGCCTTCTCCATGTTATTATGTGTTACAAAATAGTGTTTTTCATATGTAGTGCAGTGAGTACACTAGGACTATGTTGTGTTTTCCATATAGTAATTCAATTCTTTTGAGTAGAATGGTTGTAGGATGGTTTTAGTTTTGCAACTTTCTTTAAGAAGTAATGTGTTGTTTTAGATTTCCATTGCAAGATTTACGTAAGTATTTATAACAATTTCGATTAGTCCCATACTACAGACGAAACAAACTAGTAAGGAATTAAAAATGTCGATTTAAGATTATGATATGATATGATACTAGAAGTTTTATTGTCAAAAGTAATGCAATATATATACTTTTTATCGAGTTCTCATTACTAACTTTCTCATTCGCTTGGCCATAGACATTAATAATCGAGTTATCATTACTAACTTTCTCATTAGCTTGGCCATAGAAATTAATACTTCTACTGTTATTGGTAAACCCCATCCCTTGCTCATTCTTACCTCTCAATAAAGGTAGCCAAAGAAGGCTTTCAAACAATTGTACCCACCTCGAAATGTTGTCTCTTGCAACATAGTAGTGCTACATGCCCTATTATGTTAGATAGAAAATGCCACAAACCAAAATCTTATTAATAATAAATCAATGGCATCATCTTGAGCATGGTTGTTTTGGGATAACTGAAATGATATGTATCTTTTTTGGTGCCCACTTCATATGGAAAAACCATGCCATTCTTTAAAGGTTGGTTCCAATACAGATTGAAGAGAATGTTTTAAGATCACTACAAAATGATAGAAAACTTTATCTTTAATTTGTAGTTATGCACTAAATCATATTTAGATATCAATTATTTGTGATCTTGCA
Organism: Pinus albicaulis; assembly: GCA_034641835.2. Lineage (NCBI taxonomy): Eukaryota > Viridiplantae > Streptophyta > Pinopsida > Pinales > Pinaceae > Pinus > Pinus albicaulis. Next base: position 812,946,507 of record CM076570.1, read on the forward strand.
ATTTTGTTTTTTGTAAGATGAGTAGTACCTTTCTTTTTCATTCATTTTTCAAAAAGGGCAGATTACAATAGATATTATCTTCTGACGCCTCAACCTGCCCTGGCGGGAAACCAGGTCTGTTGGCCATCGAAACGCATTATATGCCATCCAAAACCAGAATGTCTTTAGTCTATCATACTTAGCTCTTTAAGCTGATCTGTCTAATTCCTTATAAAATTTTGACTTGCTAAGGCTGTTGCCTTCTATGTTCTTCATCAAAATATACATAAACATAACAAAACATAAACATAATAGTAAGCTGAAAGGACTAGTATCATTTTAGTCCTCGGAGGACTTGATGGGTGCTGAGTCTCTAGCACTAGACCCAAGCATCTCATATTACTGCGGCCTCTTAAGGAATTGTTCGATTATGCCTAGACATGCATTCTATTGCTAAAATTGGAACTGCAAGAGATGGAAATCTTTTTGAATTTACTATAATGTTGTATCTACTTGCATAAAATCAGTGGTGCGCATGATGGATTTGTCCACCAAATATTTCATCCTCCAATACAGATGAAGGGTTTGCTGGTACTGTGAAACTCTTCCTCTAGTGTTTCCCTGGTCGAGCACAATAAGTTCTCCTTCCAGAACTACATCTTCTTCTTCAGCTTGGTGGGTTAGGGCCTCCTCCGACTTCGCTATTAATTTCTTGAACTGGCTCAGAATCTCTTGAGTGTATTCTTGAGCGGCATCCTTAATATGTTTGGCTTGAGGTTTGTGGCCAGACCTCCTCGGCACCTGGAAGGAGGGCTCTCCTCTCTCTTTTTGAGCACCCCGCTTCTGGTTTGCCTCTTGCATTTTTCCCCTGCTTCTTCCTTTACACTCTTTGCACGCGAAATCAGTGTCCTCTTCCTTGTATAGGTTTAGTAAGCAACAGAGCAACATTCTTGTATGCCCCCAAATGGGTTCTTGGAAATATCTTTTGACCCTATTTCTATGACAGTAATTAGAAGCATACAAAAATACAACATATTATCAATGATCCATAAAAAGTAATTCATAAGCTGACTTCCCATGTTGTGACCATGGTTATGACCCATGCCCCTCCCCAAGGGTTGGTGTCAGGATTTCCTTGGCTGCCCTCTTGTCCTTACAACAGTTTTGATCCTACCTTTCATGCACTCCCCAGAGGAGCAACAACAAAATGTGATACCCATCAAATGCTCTTTCAATTTAACGTGCAAGTTAGGGTGGTGTCTCCAACCTGCGGACTGGGTGGACAACCCTGCCATTTCATGGTTTTTGCAATCACCTACCCCTCTACCCATCTCCATATCCCCCATTTTATGAAGCATGATGCCAAAAAAATAGAAATTGACTTTATCAACCCAAGTAAAACCACATAAAACTGTTGAGGACCTCATGCATCCAGTGGAGCTATGACACCCAACAAAATATTCCCATGTGAAGCTGAAAGCATGCAATACCAATGATTTCCATACTCGGTAGATAGAATAGTGTAAAGGACATAACAACATACCCTTGACTTGCTGGGCGCTGCAACCTGTGGTTCACTGGTCTGTCGCTCTTGTTGACATCGGTCCCATTGATCTTCACTAGCTGAGATATGCTCTCAGAATACCATAACCAGAGAATAAACTCCCGTCGGAGCCTCCATTCCATTATACCCCCACTTACAGGATGATGGCTCCCTCGCGAATTGAGTCCTTCCCTTCGCACACGGCCTTCACCGCCTCCATCCATTAGACACCTAACGCTAGCTAGCCTATCTTGCATGTCGTAAGGCTTCTCATTTAATGATTTAATCATGATCCATCCTATGGATCAATACCCGGATAGCACCCCGATCGAGGGTGTAATATTGCATTTTAAATATTATTTTGAGTTGTTATATCTTTTTATTAAAACTAAATAAGTTCAAAATATTTGTAATTTTTTGGTTCTACTCATTTTTCTTTAGTTTGTTTACAAGTAATTTATCTAATTAATTTAAACATTAACCTTATGAATGCCACTCATAACCATAGACATTTTTTTTTAAATAACAAGAAGTTATATTATATTAACAAATTTGTGCAAGAGACTCCATCAAAATTGGGCATTTTCGATTGATATTTGGCCATAATTTTACAATTGCATTGCCCTTTTACTTATAAAATTTCCTTGCCCCTTATTTTCTCACCAAAATTCCTGAAGTTACAAGTATACAAATGCCAAAAGAATAATAGTATTTGAAAAAATATACATTTCATTAAGAAATTAGTAGTGGGCAGAGTCCTCGATCCTTGTCTCCTTTGGAAATTGAGAGAGCTAAAGATTTAAATATGGTAACACTTTCTCTACTTGGTTGGTGTTGCTACTAGTCCTTGAATGCTCAAATTGATTATTGTGCAGTAATTGTTGCAAGTCTTCAATTTGTTGTCTTAAAGTGGCCATTTCATCCTCCATCCTCTGCATTATTGTTCTCTATTTTTTCATGATCTCCACTATGGAAGTGATGCTAACAACCATTTGATTGTATCTAAGTTGCAGAGTAATTATTTTAGCTTGAATTTGATTTGTCCTCTCGATTATCTCCTTGGCATTGCACATGTAACTCATTTGAATGGCTCTAGAAAACTTCTTTCCATAATTGTAAGGGAACCAAACAAAAACACTGCTAATGATAAGCACCATATTACTCTTTACGTGGAATTGAAAACATGAGGAGCATGAGATGGTCATGGCCTCTAAAACACATGCACAGGTATTTAAGGGAAATGGTCTTAGGAAAAGGAGATTATCCATCATAGACATACTGAAAGGGATCTAAGAAAAGATTATGGCTCAGGGGATGTTATAAAATTATATATTACAGAGCAATGGAACGCATAAAATATGCAGAAACACAAAAAACAAGAGAGACACAAATATACGTGGTTCACCCAATTTGGGCTACGTCCACCCCGAAAATCCAATCCTTCCTTTCTATTATCCACCAAAATGAAGAGACACAACCTATAGCATATCTGCTGTAATATCCTCCGTTCTCTCTCACAGTCCCCCTTTCTGTTTTTCTCTCGTAATACTCATACATAATACACAACCACGATACAATACCCTCATAAAACAGAGGGGTTGCCTTCTAGGGAAAAACACCCTAAATTAAACATAACTTCTATCATCAGATCATCCGCCTAATGAACGACCCAGATTGACTAGAAATTACAATATTTTACAAGGCAATTTTACATATGTTTTTAGCTTCAGGGGTGCTGCCCCCGAAACCCCCTGCTAGGGGGGGGGGGTCTACAAAGTCGCAGTTGCCCTCCATGGACCCCCCAGGCAGCGTTTAAATGACAAGTGGAATTATCGCCCCGTTAAGAACATGGGTCCAATGCTGTGATACATCTAAATAAAGAAGATAATCAGGCTCCACACCCAACAGGGGAGACAGAGGTGGTCAACCTAGAAAGAAGTGGAGAACTTGGGAAGACAAAGAAAAATCTGAGTTCAATGATCCACAAGCAAAAAATCCAAAAAAGAAGATAGATAAATAAAGGAGTCACAATGTAACAACCCAAGTGAAAATTTTATGTAAATAAAAGTTAATAAAGGAAAAATAATAACCACGATTACCGGACACTTATTCCAAGCCGAATGTTGGGAAAAACATCCTAGTGTGGGTGTTCATTTGGTTTATTATGACTAAGGAAATTAGAAAAGGCAATGGAAAAGACTTTGGAAAGGCAAAGTGGCATTAATTGACATTTTATTTATGAAAATATTGAAAATTAGGAGAAAAGGAAGGTGAAAGGTCACAGGTTGCATGTGAGGAGGAAAATGAAGGAAAAAGAGTGGAAAATAAGAAATTAGAGGCCTCATTAATAAAAAGGCTTATGAGGATCAGTTCATGGCTTTTGGTTAGTTCAGTTTTGGAGCTCTCTCTCTATTCTCTCCCTCTCATACTCTTGGACACTTCGATTTTTCTTGGAACACTTCATCATTGGATCAAAAAAGCAAAGAAGGTAAGAGGAAGAAAAAGATCAAGCAAGAAATAGAAATATCAAGCAACTACAACGAGAATAATTGCAGGTATATATTTGAATGCATGGTTTCCTTGCTAGCTTTGGCATGCATGGTTATGCATGTGTGTTCTTGGAACTTCTCTTGTTGTCATTGGCATGGGTTTTTCTAGGTGTGACAGTGTTCTTTAGCCTTTCCTTGCAATTTACAGATAGTCATGGTGTGATGGGGTTCTCATGTTTTGGTTGAGTTGGATTGTCGAATGGACTCGAACTTGAGTGGGGTGGTCTCAGGATTATTCACAAGGCTTAGGAATCCTAGGATGGGATACACAGTAAAGCCTGGAATCCCCTAACCGGTAAATGATAGGATACACAGTAAATATCAGTGGTAAGTACCATTTATTGGGCCTATGAATCCCGGGTTGGAATACACGGTAAATCCTAGAGTATGGAGACGTCATAGGCCTAAGAATCCCTTGACCAGTAATAACGAGATACATGGTAAAGATGAGAGGTTGAGATGAACAAATTCCTCACGGTTTAGGTGGATATATCTAGAGGAATGCATGCTTGTTTATGACCTAGTGATTTGGTGAGGATTGAGGTAAAGCCTAGTTCTATTGATGAGGGTGAGGTGGTTTAGCCTAGGGAAGACTTGGTTTATTCTTTTGGTTTTGAGTCCCAAATTCATGTTTGGAATATGGTGTGTTGGTGGATTTGGTGCACGAGTGTACCAATCCACACTTGCTTAAGAGGAGTGGTTGTTTCCTCTTAAGTTTCTGGTCACATGCAGATAAACAAAAGAGTTAGCAGGTTAGTGAACATGGCATAAAACAAAACACACTAGATAATGATATAGTATGCATATGTAGAGAGAAAACAAAGCTAAACTAAACAAATAACATGAAAACTCATATAGATTCAAACAAAATAATAATACTAATGGTGGCATCTATGTCCCCTCTTATAGAGTGCTATTAGGAATAAAAGATAGAATGTTTACACACTTTCCAAGGGGCCCTTAGAAATAGGGAGTTCTAAGACCTGATGCAAGGACATTTTTACCTCCAAGTTTCCTTGGTGAAAGGTCCCTCTCTCGCCTGCTCAGGATCACATTAGTTGACAATTTTGGCCGGCCACCAACAATGTGCTATACTTTGTTCTCTGATAGCTGAATGGTCCAAACTCCTTCTCATGGTACATTGGTGGATGGTGACCCAAGAGAGGGGGATGGTTCCATTGTGTACCACATGATTCCATTGTGTGCTCCCTTGAGGTCCCAAGGAGGCTTAGGCAGTTGTCCTTGGGCGGCCTCAAGTGTGGGATCAATTTACTGGAGTGTGCCTTGTGGTCCCGGAAAGTGACTTCCACCACTCTCAGGTATGTACGGATTTTTGGGGGAAAGCCGTGCAAAGGTGCACCTATCGAAGAAAAATGCGCATGGAGGTGCATTTTGCTAGTTTCTTGAGTGCGCAATTTGATTTTTCTTCTGGACCTTAGAGATTTTTTAAATTATTCAGATTCCCTAATGTGTCTCAGCCCTGTAAATCCTTCTGCCTGACATTTAATAATGTCATCTTTGCTTGTCTGATTTTTCAGTGATAACAGTTGCCCCCTAATGTATGAGGTCTAGGAAGAACTGTATAGTCGAAATACATTATAGTTTCTTTTCTGTGTACTGTGTGGAGAGAGAGAGAGAGAGACCTGCATGTAGCAAGGAGTTGGAAATGCCTTACACCAGGTTGAAGAGAGACCATGTCATGTGGGAAACCTGCAGGGAATGGTATGATACAATAAATACAATATTTCTACGAGGCAGGCATGTCCCATGCTCGTAATGCTTTGGCTAGTTAAACAAATCTATTTGATAGATACAGATTCTGTCTGTATCACTAGTATGGTAGTGATATGCTGGTTGATGACGACGATTGCTGAAGCCCTCAGGGGAATTTTTTCTTTGACGATAGGTGTAATGTGGTACCCACATGCGTAAGCTTGGTATGGCATATAAATGCTCATTGTACGCATGGGTGTGTGACTGGGACCTTTCCATGTAAGCATTGTTGAAATATATTCTTATAAAGGCACGGGTCTTCGACGAATTTGATCAAAGTGAAATGGTTGTAAGGTATGATACCATCTTGACATGAAAGCTTGTGTTGGATTCGAATGTCAGGAGAATTGATGACATCTGTGGGAAATGATGTTTCCCCCAGTGCCACCCGAGGATGTCCCTTTTGTGGTGAGGGGTGATCCAAGGTACCACTTCTTTTTTGGAAAATAGGTGTTGATGTCAACAAAAAGGAAGCCTCAACCGAACGAGAGAGTCACTGATGCAAGGGATCATGATCTTGGATGTGATAGGTTTAACAAAGTCATGATGGTGAGGGGTGACTGGAAATTGATGATGGGGATTCAGTGGCCCAAGGTCGGAGAATAAAAAGCAGCTTAGTGGCAGTCATAACGATTTCTGATGGGGAAATCCCCGGAGTCAGTAGGACATCCAGGGTGGGTATATGTTGGTTATGAACGTCATGGTGGCTAATGAGTGAAAGGTGTGATAATTAGACCAAGGGTGATTAGGGATTGCTGCCATGGGAGACAAAATGGATGGATGAGTGCGGGACGTTTTTTCATTGTTTGCGGTCTTTGTACACTTACCAAAAGAATGAAATAATGGGATTTGGATTGTATAAAAAACAGAGACGGTGCCCCAAAACATGAAAGTGCTCGCTCACTGATGATGTGAGAAGGGTGTTTTTGCTAAGGGTGGGGGCCCCATTGGTTGGTATCTTGTGTGGGGGGTGATGAAGTGGATGGAGAATGTTGCAGATGGGCTATGTTGATGAAGGTATGGTAGGCCAAATACGAGGCACGGTAGTCCTAGAAAGGGGTTTTATTTTGATATGGTAAAACTTGACTTGATGCATGGTGGGTGAATGGGCATGAAGTGCTTCCCAGAATAAAGTGGTATGGCCATGGCGTCATGACTTTTCTAATATACAGTCTACTTTGAGCGATGGGTGTCGTGGAGGGGAGGCTCTACCGACCAACAAGGATGTTTATCATGTGTAAGGTGGGTAGATGATAAACATGGTTAGGTGCTTGGAACCTATGGTTAATTTCTTGTGGAGAAATGATATCAGGATGCCCATTTTTTCTGGGACTCTATCATGCTGAGGGTAGAATGATACCTGCTCTGGTAATTTCAGTGGATGGAGCGATGGATGGTTTGCCCAATACCTGAAAAAAATACCCTAAGTGAAAGCATCTTCTTCATTCAAATTTTATGGAAAGAAATGTGCTAAATGAAAAGAAGATGAGAGAGGGCGTACATCCCGACACTAAAAAAATATTTTTTCAGAGGTGTGAATGTGTGGCACCTCCTTTGGGCATTATGAGATGTTGATCACCGTGTTACTTTCAGTTCCGTGATCAGATACTATGAGCTCTAGTTTTTCCTTTGGAGTTATTACTTGGCTCCTAGTTTTGATTTCGGTTGGGGTTTCTCCTAAACTAAGATTGTAGGGGGTGTTGCTGGTTACTGCCCCCTATCCAAGATCTCCCTTTTGTTTGCTTCTTGGCTTCTTTTTGCAGCATCTGGAGGATTGCCATAATTCTCTTAGTTGTATGGTTTCTGATGAGCCGGGGAAGTTTGCACTAGATTGACCGGTGCATTATGCTGTGGTGGTGGTCCATTATGTGTGGGGAATGGGGGATATTGGCTCCCTTGTCCCTGGTTGGTATATGAGTGTTGGGGTGAATTTCACGATAGCCAGGTTGCGATACGTTCTGAGTAGAATAGTATGAGTATTCAGGGTACTGATTACTGCTGCCTAGGTGTTCTTGGGCCAAAGACCCAATCAAACCATCTAAAATATCAATTTTCATGGTTGGTTCAGGTGGATATTGGTGGCCACCCACCTATTCCACCCGGGGCCCCACCATTGTCTCTTTCAATTTTTCAGTTTTAGCACAAATTACTATTTTTGGCATTTTTTTGGGTCCTGAACTTCCGGAGCCGTTTTGAGGCCCTAAACGATGTTTTTTGGGAAAAACGAGAGTGACATGCATCAAAAGTTGTAGTCCTTAGATATATATTTCTAATGAGGTATGGTGCACGTCAAACGGAGATTGTATGCCAAAGTTACGTCCCCGGAAAGTTGAAACACCAATTTACCCAAACGGGGCCCATAATTTTGGCGCTTCATCTCCTAGGGTTAGGGTTTTGGATGTTTATGGTTTTCCATTGTTTCTAAATAATAAATAGGCCCTCAAGCCTCATTGTAACTCAATTTAGAGGCCTGTAGCCACCACATCTCTTCTCAGAGATACGCTACCAACGCCATAGCTAGTTTATTTCTATTCTGTCTGTAAGCAAATGTCAGTTCTTTGATATTAATGAAATGAAGTGTTATTTCCTCTGCATATTTTTGTTTATGGTTACATGTGTATTCTGTTGCGTTCCTGCATAATTCTGGATCAGTGGTATCAGAGCATTATTATTTTTCTCGATCCTTCTTTGCATGTCCCCAACGAGGTCGGGGTATAAGGAGTTGGGGCTTGACCTGGTTGAACCTTTGCAAGATCAGCCTCAAAAACCCTGACAGCCACCCATGGGGGACGAAAAGAAAGATGAGGGAGTAGGAGATCCTATCAAAATATTGCTCGAGGAGGCCCTCGAAAAACAAAGGTACGTGATGATGGATAACTTTTCCCAGATACTTCAACAATTTCCCACCGGCGGCGCATCTGGATCCAACAGCCACTCTGGAGGCGCGAATCCCTTTAAGGTACAAGTAAAATTTGACATTCCCATATTTGAGAGTCAAATAGATGCATATTTTAGAGATATATGGTTGAATCTATTAGAAGGATATTTCTCGGTTCATGACTTTTCCAACCGGGAGAAGATTATTTTTGCACTCCCCAAAGCTACCTCCATGTCAAGGATTGGTGGGAAACCTACTATGAGAAAAAGGATGAGACAAAATCCTCTCTATTCTCAGTTGTACCCACTTGGAATTATTTCTGAGATGCCATAAAAGAACAATAATATCCCGTGGGGAGCTATGAGGACAAGCACATACAATGGACCACACTGCGGCAACAAAGGGATCAAGATGTGCATGAGCTGATGAATCTGTTCCATACCCTGCACACAAATTTGGGTATCAAATATTAGAAGAAACATTTGGTGCTCAAGTATCACAGTTGTTTGCACATATACATTCAGGAGGAAATCGAGTTCCTTGACATCTCCTCGCTTGGTACGACATACCGATATGCTGCCAAGATTGAGCAGAAATTCAAGCAGAAGAAGCGAGACTTTGGATCTGCGAATCAAAAGGAAGGTAATGGTGCCCCCAAACCACAGAAAAAAGGACAAAGCCAAGGCACGGTGGCCCAAGACAACCTGCCAAATCCATAAGCAAAGAACAACATCACGAAGCCAAAGAAGGACACGGGAAAGTGGTGTGAGTTCCATAAGAGCTCCACTCACAACACAAGTGAGTGTTGGGCCAAGCAGTCGCTCGTGGCTGAGATGAGGGCTTCTGAATCAGATGCATGCTCCAACTCTGAATCATAACTTGACAAGGGGATTGACAAAGGGAAACATATTATTGATGTGGAGCCCAACACCACTGTTGCCATTGCGAAGATCTAGAAGGAGGAACCAGAAGATCCAGAGGAGGCTGAACGTATCTTCCACTCCCAGATGTGGGTAAAGGGTTTCCCACTATAGTTCATTTTCGAAAATGGGAGCCAAAAGAACCTCATTTTAGTAGATGTCGTGAAGCGGTTGGGCTTGCCGACCACAGCGCACCCACATCCATACACCATCGGGTGGCTTCACCAAGGACGAGATCTCCATGTCAGCCAATAATGTTGCCTTCCCTATAGCATCAAGCCCTTCACGGATGAGGTATTATGTGACATTTCTCCTCTTGATGTTTCTGATGTATTGTTAGGCCAACCATACTTGTGGAAGCGACATGCTATGTATGATTCATGGCCTCGCGTTGTTATTGTTACTTTGGGAAATAAGCTATACAGGATACCAGAGTTACCACCGCCTACCACTATCTCTTTGGTAACTGCAAAACAATGCAGTAAGCTCATTTCCCAAAATAGGAATTTTTTTTCCTGATGATCTGCCCCCAGGGAAAGAAGAAGACGATGGCCACAACCTTTAAACATGGCTCCTCTGCACGACAAAAAAATAGACAAGGTTGTGGAGGATTACGGGGACATTTTCACCTCACCACGGGGGTGCCTCTACACTGTTTGGTCAAGCACCCCATTGATCTGACCCCAGGTGCACCACTACCCAACAGACTGATCTATCGGCACTCTGTTCTGGAGAACGATGAAATCAAGAGGCAGATTCAGGAGCTACTGTAGAAAGGTCACATCCGGCCAAGTTCATCTCCCTGTGGGAGCTCGATCATGTTAGTACAGAAGAAGGATGGGACTTGGAGACTTTGTATTGACTATCGGGTGCTGAATAAGATCACTATCTAGAATAGGTACCTGATCCCACGGATTGACGACCTTCTAGACCAACTCAAAGGGGAAAAATATTTCAGCAATATCGACTTGAAGTATGGGTATCACCAGGTACCCATCGAACCCTCCGATGTGTGGAAGACTTCCTTCAAAGCCAAGGAGGGCCTTTTCGAATGTTTGGTCATGCCTTTCGGTTTGACAAATGCTCCTGAAACCTTCATGAGGTTGATAGATGTAATCTTGAGGCCATTCACCAACTCATTTGTAGTGGTGTAATTGGATGACATTCTGATCTTCAGCCAGACTTGGGAAGAGCACCTCCACCACATCTGAAAAGTCCTCCAAACACTACGGCAACGCAAGTTGTGTGCCAATTTGGAGAAATGCACTTTTGGCATGACCCAGGTTCAATATTTGGGATACATTATTGATGAAAGGGGGGTGCATGTGGATCCAACCAAGATCCAAGTCATTCAAGATTGGCCATCCCAAACCACTCTAACAGAGCTTCGCAGATTTCTGGGTCTTGCTAATTTCTACTGCAAGTTCGCGTTGGGATTCTCTCATATCACTTGGCCCTTGAGTCAAGTCACTAAGGGAGGAGCGAGAGAAAAATTCTTTTGGTCGAAATATCAACAAAAGGCGTTCATAGAATTGAAACATCGCCTCTATTCTGCCCTAGTGCTCACATTACTAGACTTGCAACAACCATTTGAGATCGAGACAGATGCCTCTGAATATGCTATTTGGGAAGTTCTTACTCAACAGGGGCATCCAGTGGCATATCATAGTGAGACATTGTCTGACATAGTTCGCAAGTATCCCACTTATGACAAAGAAATGTGTTCCATTGTGTAGGATTATCGACGATGGAAGCACTACATTTTGGGGAAGGAAACAATCATCCACACAGACCACCAACCCCTGCAGTTCATACAGACACAAGGGAAGTTGCAGAATGATCGCCATCAGAAGTGGTCCACATATCTGCAACAGTTTCATTTGAACATCAAGTACAAGAAGGGTAGCACCAATAATGTTGTAGAATTCCTCAACCGACCACCAATCGTGGCACTAACCATCGTTCTTAAATCTTGTGAGCACGAGACTTCTGATTGGCTGCTTCTCTACAAGAGCGATCTAAAATTCGGCCACACATACAATGCACTCTTGGGGGGTATGCAAGTTACAAATTTTCACCTCCAAGATGCACTGTTATGTCACCTGGGACACCTTTGTGTTCCTTCAAGTGAGCGTGCAAAGATGATATGGGAAGCACACTGCAGTCGAGTCGCTGGGCATTTCAGGGTCGAGAAAATAGTGGCAGTACTGAAGAACTATTTCTATTGGCCAAACCTTCGACATGATGTTGGGAAGTACATCAGATCCTACCTTCTTGAGCCATTTCCAAATCGACCATCAAGAGGCAAGGCCTCTATACTACGCTACCTACCACTAGTCGACCTTGGGAATCCATCTCCATGGATTACATGTCAGGCGTTCCTTCTACTAAGCATGTAAGCGACTGCATTTTCATGGTCGTCGACAGATTCTTGAAGATGGCCATTATGGTGGCCTGCAAGAAGAATATCACAGCAGAAGCCACTACTAAACTCTTCTTTGAACTAGTGTGGGTGCACTTTGGGATCCCAAGTCTATCATATCAGATCGTGACAACAGGTTCCTCAACACGTTTTGGTCCAGCCTCTGGTCAATGTTGGACACCAAGCTCACCAAGTCCACAACTTTCCATCCCCAAACTGATGGACATATAGAGGTCGTCAACAGGATGATTGTACACATTCTGTGCATTTACAATTCAAAGCTTCCATGCACATGGGATGAGAGCCTCCCCTATGTACACCACAGTTATAATCGAGCTCTCCACAACTCAACCAACCACAACCCCTTTTAGGTGGGCTTGGGATTCCATCCACTATGTCCCATTGACGTAGCCATGCCATTTACAACTACTCAGGAAGATTCGGCTCATGTCCAGTCTGAAGTTGACAAAGCGAACAAATTCATCGAGCACATTCAACACATCCACCAACAAGTTCATGAAATATTGGACAAAGCCAATGCTAAGTACAAGCAACGACATGATCAACATTGGGTACCACAACTTCCAGGTGGGCGACAAAGTGTGGCTACATTTGCAGAAGGAGTGCCTCATTGGACATCACCGCAAGCTTCGCTCGCTCTGATATGGGTCGTACACCATCACCATGGCCGTAGGGAACAATTCCTTCGAGCTCAGAATTCCACCATTCCTTTGTCTGCACCGCCTTCGTCCCTACTTCCCACCTCTACTGGACACCTCTGACATTGCAGAACAACTCACAACAAAAGAGTTAAACCCAGACTACATGGAATAGGCCACCATAGATTATATCATGGACATGCAAATCAAGAACACTCGCCAACAGAGGATCCAACTGTATCGGGTTATCAAAGCTGGCCAACTCCTGCACCAAGGCAAGTTGTTCACCAGGGACCAAGTTCAGAAGAAGTTTCCTCATCTCATGGAGGAACTCAACGCAATGGGGATCATTGCTTCCTAAGGGGGGAGGAATGGTCCAGGTGGATATTGGTGGCCACCCACCCATTCCACTTGGGGCCCCACCATTGTCTCTTTCAATTTTTCAGTTTTGGCACAACTTACTATTTTTGGCAGTTTTCGGGTCCTGAACTTCCAGAGCCGTTTTGAGGCCCTAAATGACGTTTTTTGGGAAAAATGAGAGCAACATGAATTTTTTTCTTGCATCAAAAGTTTTAGTCCTCAGAGAGATCTTTCTAACTAGGTATGGTGCACGTCAAACAAAGATCGTATGCCAAAGTTACGTCCCTGGGAAGTTGAAACATCAATTTACCCAAACGGGGCCCATAGTTTTGCTGCTTCATCTCCTAGGGTTAGGGTTTTGGATGTTTAGGGTTTTCCATTGTTTCTAAATAATAGATAGGCCCTAGAGCATCATTGTAACTCATTTCAGAGGCCTATAGCCACCACATTGTAGAAATTAGCTGAATAAATCACTTATTCAATGAAGATTAACCCGATCATACATCAATTTCGAATTGCATGCATAACACATAACCTTCTTCTACAATTAATTGTCACATGCGGAAATAATAGAAGCAATCTTCACATCAAATCAATCACACATTAACTCAGTATGTATGGGGAAAGCCTATAGCTGAAAACCCCGCAGCTATTGTGTATATTATAATGGAGAAATCATGTAACTAAACAAGTACAATACTCCTCACAAGTACTCAGTACTTTCTCATAAAGTCACACACAATCTAACTCAGTTTTGAACAAGTCTCGGGTTCAAAACTCCCCGCCAATTGCCTTGCCTCTATTGTGCAATCATGGCCTGTATATGAAGAGGTTCAAGGTTCGAATCCCCTTGCCTTGACTGCGCAATTGTCATGGACAATTCCTCCAAGTGTAATGCAAATCTCATGCAAAACAAATCTACCAACTGATAGCTTTACTCACCCTTTCATCTACCTCTTCCACTGGTCTCCACTGAACTGATCATGCACTGTAGTGAACTGGAGTGTTCTTGAGTTGACTAATGAGTTAATATTTAGTAAATTAAATATTATTTAATTTACTCCACTCATATCTAGTTGATTAGTTAGTTTAACTAATCCCAACTAGTTCAACTAAAACAAACAGAACATAACTCCACTACTTGTCCCGTTAACTCCTCCAAAACTTCTGCCACTGAAGTCTAACTGAAACCAACCATGCAAGATGCCATCAAACCCTAGGAACCACGTGATTCCTTGTGTCGGTTGCATGAGCCACCTCCATGACTCAAACTGAAGTGCGCCAAGAGAGTAAACTGCTGTTTATAGTCAAAATATTATTAAGGGTAAATAATATTTGACTTCCATATTTTTAGGAGATCAGTCTAAAAATAGCCTGGGTCCTAAAAAATAGGGTCTCATCTATTTTTACCGACATGTCGCATACATCAAGAATCTCCAAGTAGAATTCCCAAATTATGCTCCGTATGTCTAAATATAGACATAGTCTAAAAATAGACTTTGCGCCAGAATTTGCCTGCGGGCCCACTTAGTGAAGGCGACTTCATTTCACTAAGCTCCATCATCTTGCTGTATTCTCAACACTCCCTCTCAGCAAGATATGGATTATCTGCAACCCCTATCCTGCCTCTGTGGAATTCGAACTTGCTCCTGGTGAGCGCCTTCGTCGGGATGTCGGCATCCTGATCCTCCGTGGGAACATATGAAAGCATCATGATTCTCCACTGAACAAAATCTCTGATGTGTGTCTAGGCTCTCTGAACACTTTTGCCCTCAGCTCATCCTCTCACTCTGTCTCCATAGACAACATCTCCGTTGTTGCCTAGGTAGGCAATACATACTGCCATATTTCAAAAGGCTGGTGGCTAACCACTGCTGCAGCCAGGTGTAACTGCCTTGGCACATCGTGAGTAACTGACAGTGCATCAGAAGCCCTTATTGTTGACAGGTGATGACATCCTACCTCCCCTCCGTGATGCTCCCTTCCTCAATACCACCGAGAAGAGGCATCTGGCTTGGTCTGCCAGTCTTGCCTCTCTTGGATCTCAGCATCTTGCTGAAGTAAACGGTCTGCCACTGCATTTGCCAAATCTCAATCCGGAAATAGCGGTGCCCATATCACCCATACAAACTCTCGTGCAAGATCATCCTTGCATGAAAGTATCAACTGCTCGTCGCCAGTCAAAATCAGATCATCTACATACGGTACGATGATCAACAGCTTCCCCTCCACCACAATCTGGTACAGGTTTGGATCCGCCTCACTCTTGGAGAATCCAAGCCCGGTGAAGTAGCTGTCTATCCGAGTACCGATGCCTGAAGCATTGCTGCCTCAACTCATCCTCCTGTCTGTACCATGAACCATATCCCGATGTGCCTCTGATATAGCGCAATACATGCTTGCCCGCTTTCCAAAAGAGCTTGGTAGGCTTAACCATAGCTTGCGAAAGCTGGTTAACTGCATAGCATATATCGGGTCGTGTATTGACCAGATACATAAGCGACCCCACCAACTGTCGATAGACAGTGGCATCCACTACCTCCGCTAAAGTAGCATCCTCCTTCCTCCAACCACCAGAAAGAGGAGTGTCAACAGGCTTGGAGCCTTGCACGTTGAACCTCTCCAGAATCTCCCGGGCATACTTGCCCTGAGAAACAAACAGTCCTCCGCTGTGCTGCCAAATCTCCAATCCCAGGAAATAATGAAGGATGCCCAAGTCCTTCATCTCAAAC